>CM053784.1:650539841-650937341 GCA_028749045.1 Cupressus sempervirens | reverse complement strand
AGAAGGAAAATAGTTGCATTAACTCTACACATGACTATTCATAAAATTATTGATACAAGTGCTTACCACAACCTGAATAGAATATTCTAAAAATTTGATTCCACTCATCTACGATCAATCCATTTACACCAATTGTGTATGCCCTATTCATCTCTATAGTAACAACTAATGTCTTCTTTATCCTTTGTTGCTTAACTCTATCTCTAACATAGTTCAACAAATTCTCAACCCCTACTATACTCACAAGATTCTATAGCTTTTATTCTATCACTCCTCTAGTAACCTATTGTAATATTTGCATGTTGTCATTATCCTTCAATTCCACTGGTTCAAATCCATTCATCAGAATCTTCAATAAATATTTAATCTTAGTACCCTTCTCAACCACCTGCTACAAATCCATCTCCTTTTCATTAGAAGAAGTTTTATCTCCTAATGTATAAATTCTCATCACAATTAGGTTCTTAGCTTTCCTTACTTCCCCCTTCAAAGGAATCAAAGTATATCTTTTGGCATATTTCATGATAGATACAATATTCCTCTGATAATCATGAATAGAACCAAAATCATATTACCAAGGTCTACCTAAAAAAACATGGCAAACACTCACCTTGACCACATCACACAATGCCTCATCTTGGTATGCCCAATGTTGAAATTTACCCAATATTGCTCTTTCACTTCTACCATATGATTTTCTTGAAACCAACTTATCTCATAATGATAAGGGTGTTTGAGTCTCCTTAACCTCAAATTTTGTACCATATCTTCTAATAAAAGGTTATCTACACTTCCATTATCTATTACCACCTTGCAACATTTGCCTCCTAGTTTAAAAACAAAGTTGAATAATTTCCTTCTTTGTATAGGTTCCATATCTTTAATACTCATCATAACTCTTCCCAACATTAGAGGTTTTCTCATCTAAGGTGTAACTTCCCTCTCAACAAGTTCATCTTTCTCAACTTGTTCTACATTTTCCAATAGGTTACATTTTCCTCTGTTATGACCAATTGAACCTCGAAAACATCTATGTCCAGCAAGTACCTTTGAATTCTTTGTTTTCTCCGCCCCTTCCATGAATCTTTTGATTAAGTTCCTCTTCTACCACAAGTTTATGTTTTCCCTTGTCAACAACCATTTTATCCCTAATCGTTTAGGTAACTTGTCTTCTCCTAAACTTATCTTTTGCCTTCAGAGCATACTAATAAGCATCCTAAACTGTACTAATCCTCAACATAATTATGTTGAATGTTAAGTCTCAATCCATTAACATACCTATCCACCTTCTTTTTGGATGAATCTTGGTGTCCAAATTTGGTGATCATCTTGTAGAATTCCTTAATGTACTCCTTAACTATCAAATCTTTTTGCTTTAGATTCTACAGTTTCTTAAATAGTTCCAATTCACAATCATCTAGTGTGAGCTTGGCCTTAAGTCTAGAAAACATAACTCTCCACCTAGTGATCTAAGGTTCACCATTATCTTCTCTATCATTTTGCAACTATTTTCACCATAAGGAAACATGACCCTTCAACGTATTCTATATTGAACGAACCTTTGTGGACCTCTAACATCTTTAAGATCAAATTAATACTCTAGTTTAATAACGCAATACAATGAACCAATGAAGCAAGAAACATCAATTCTATGGCTCTTACCCACTTGTGCCACAACCCTCAATAATATTTCTTCTTTTGCAAGGATCTCAACGTTAGCTATCTTAAGATCTTTAGAAGCTTCCTCAAATTCATCTTCAATTTCAAGGTTTTTCCTAAACTAAGGAAAAGCATTCTTAATCTTAGTCCTTTTCTTATTTTTTAATTCCTCAATAATTTTCTCTAACCTTCTAGGATTCATCCTTTTAGGCACCATCCTTGAAAACTTAAGGAATCTCAAGTTCCTAATCTCCTTGGGTTTGATAATCTGATCACAAGTATTAATTTCCTTACATTATCAAACAATATTAGCAATTAATATACTTAGTCCTAGAGGCACCAACATGTCACTTAACTATTTCACCAACTCTTCCTTGTGCAACCCTCAACATTTGTAGGTCAAAACTACCTTCTACTACCCCACAACCAATATTTTTAGGGTTCATAATCTCCATAATTGGATATGATTTTCCTTATTACTATCACCTTATTTATTATGCTAGTAGTAACAAATCCTATTCTTTAATAGCTTGTGCAAGCTACTGGTTGATGTAGGATAGATCCTCAACTCTGCCACCCCACAAGGAACAAGTAAACAATTATGAAAGTTCAAGAATCTAGATATGCAAACCAAAAAAACACAATTGTTCTATCATACCACTTGATGTAATCAAGCTCAAAGAAGTCCCCAAAAGGAGATGTTCATTATTGTAGCAAGAAACACGAAAAAAATAACAATAACACAAAGAAATAATAATACCAACCAATAAGAAAATAAAACTTCAATTATCACCAAGTTGCCCCACAAATGCAAATTACAGATTTAGAACATAAGCCTTCTTGCATTCCAGACACATAGGCTTAATTATTTACACAATAGGATGGTATTTGTCTAGTTATCCTTTATCTTCTCCTTGCTTCCCAACACTCCTAAACATGAACTATTATTTACTTACATACACTATTTCCAACCACAAGTAGACTAATCCAATAAAAAATCTCTAAGATAACGGAAACACATTACAAACAAATAGGCCAAGACTGAAATCTATAAGATCACCCTCAAATAGATACATAATATCATGCAAACATACATGAGAGTTGACCACATGTATAACATAAGATAAATTTAAATTCATAAACATTAGAATGAGCTACAAAGTTAGATATAAGATCTCTACAATGCCTAGACTATGCCAGCAAGGATGTCATAATATAACGAGCCAACTATGATGATCTCTGCCTAAAACAACAAAAAACTGTCCAACTAGAATAGTAAGAAGACAAGTTGAAAGGAAATATTTTTGGATGATGCAAGATTACCAACAATCCAAGGATGTTCATTCATTAGATGTGTTTGTCACGAAGTTGGTAGTTTGACATAGTGGTTCAAGAATAATTTCATGTTCTAAAGATCTTTCATTTCATACTTCTTATCTCTATACATGCTAGAATACAATGAATCCTTTTTACAACTTGTGCTAATCTCTATCTCACCGTAAAATAATGAGGTTCAATTAGTATGTCTTTTTTTTTTTACCTTACCCAAATATTTTGCAAATTAGCTTATAAGTCAAAATAGGTGTAATGAGCTTCCTTTTCCACGAGTCTAAAAATATATTGTATTGAAATTTTCTATAGTGAGTGTATTCTTATCATTTTTTTCCCTCATAAAAATATGGTGTTCATGTGTATGTAGTTCATTGATTGTTAGTTAGTTAAAGATAATTGATACAAGGTTGTGATTGAAGATTTTAAGGATTTGTTGAAGACTGATTCACCCACCCACATCCTCTCATTCTTTTGTCATGCTCAACAAACACTTTTTGTGGCTAGGTGTTGGAAGAGGAGAAAGTAAAACTAGTAGAAGGTACTTATTACTATGATAGGGTTCACTAAAGGTTGTTTACAACTTGTAAGGGTGGCTCTCACATCCAACTCCATTTGTGAGACCAATCTCATAATTTTTTTCCTACCTAGGTGTTTGATTGTAGGAGCATCTAAAGTTGCAATATCAATCTTACATCGACCATGCATTTTATATAATTTAATTAAGTTTGGTAATTTCAATAAAGTCTAAATGTAAGCCATTGCATACATCCTCCTAGAAAAGTGTCTAAGAGGACATAAGATGCATAACATATTTAATATTTCTGGCCTATCTGCAAGTGAGCTATAATTTTCAATCAATGACACATTCTCCTATCATATACAATTAAAAAACTAAGAAAATCCTTATATTGGCACACCAATGGAAAATGGGAAGAGTCATGCACTTGTATATTGAGTGGTTCACCTCTTCACGCATCCACTTTAGTAAATTGAAAAAATACATATTTAGACATCCTCCCAAAGAAGTTGAATGCTATATATTGGCTATGTGTTTTCTATTGTCTTTGTTAAATTCTTATAGTCAATTTGAATTATCATTGTTTATTATATTCTATGTATAGTGGAATTGAGATTATATTATATTTGTGTCTATGCTTTTATATATATATATATATATATATATATATATATATATATTCTTACTAATATAATTTTGCATTCAGTATTGCTTTTCTACCTTATGTTATCTCCTCTCGGTGCATATAATTAAATGTTTATTTTATTAAAGCCTGATGATGTGTGATCTCACATGAGTCACGTCCATTAGGTGGATGTGAATCATGTAAGAGTCACATCCACTTGATTCTTATAAAGGTTCGGTGGGATCTTGTGAATTAAGGACATTGATCAGATTTCTCTACTTACCTTGGACCATCAAAGTGACATCAACAACAAAGCAAATCTACCTCCCGCATTATTGGTGACGTCAACAAAAAGGGAACAATTTATACTTATATATAAGGTGTTTCATATATTAAAGAATTACTAAGTAAGACACTTAGTATATATTATTATCATTATTATTAATACTACTTTCTTATGGAAAATAATAATATTGTATTTGTGAATATAATAATTATTTTGGAAAGTACTATTAACTAGGTGAATATTAGATTTGCCCAAAATTTACATAGTATCAGAGCCACATTGAGAAAAATCTAAATTAGACAAATCTATTAGAATGGTAAATGGTATGAGGCTAGAGGATTGACTTGAGGGTGACTCAAATTTTGCAAGATGGAAACTAAAAATGAAATTAACACTAAAATAAATGGGCTCAAGAGATTTATTGAAGATCCTAATCAAATACCAAAGGGAAGTTATAAAGCATAAAAATGGGAAATGGATAACATCCAAGGCATAAGATTCATTGTTGATGCAGTTAAAACTAATTTATTACTAATAATTTCAAAATTGGAGACAACTCATGAAATGCTTAAAGCTCTTGAGGATATGTTTGAAATCAACAATACTACCAAGATTATCACTCTTAGATATAATATCTCTAACATCAAAATGAATAAAGGAGAAAATATATCTTCTTACTTCATGAGAATAACTGAAATAAGAAATGAACTATCCACAATTGGTCATATATGTGAAGACAAGGAACTAGCAATAATAGCATTGAAAGGTCTACCAAAATTATGGAAAACCTTCAGGTAAGGATTGTGCTCTCAATACAAAACTCCTAAACTCAGTAAAATCAAAATTGGTTGCTTACAAGAAGAATGTATGTTAAAAGCTTGGGATGATGTCAGCCCAAAAAGAAGAGATTTTAAAATTCTCTCCACACAAGTAAACAAAAGGAGGAAGCCTTGTTCAAAAAGAAAACAATGAGATTACTCAAATATGAAATGCTACAGATGTGACAAACACGAGCGCCTCAATGTTTTGAAAACTAAAGCAACAAGCATCTTTTGTTAAAGCAAATAGTCCTATTAAAAATTTAGAACATGATGCTTTCTATTCAACACTCTCTAGTGAAACTTCTAATAGATCAAATACATGGGTGATAAATAGTGGAGCATCTAGACACATTACTGGATTCAAAGAACAACTAGATTCAATTAAAGAAGATTATATTGACAATGTAACAATTAGAGATGACACCAAATATCTAGTGAGAGGAATTGGAACATGCATCATTAATCTAAAATTAGGAATTACACTTGAACTGAACAAAATGCTCTATGTCCCTGGTATTAAAAGGAATTTGGTTTCAACCTCTGCTCTTGAAGATGAAAGATTCAAAGTTGCATTTATAGAAGGGAAGGTCTTAACACGACCTAAGAACTCTAACATTACAAATTCTCATGAGATTGGTTCAAGACATGGATGTCTATATAAACTAAACTTATGCTCTCCCACAACACTTCTACATGATTCCATCAAAGAAATTAAACTATGACACATAAGATTAGGACATTTCCATTTCAGAGGATTACCCTCTCTAGAGAATATGGTTATAGGACTACCCAAGTTAGAATTAAATCATGAAGGAATCTGTAAGGGATGTGCACTAGGGAATAATACTAAAAATCCTTTTCATAATAGTGAAAGAAAAACCAAAGAAGTACTAGAAATTGTTCATTCAGATCTATGTGGCCCAATGCCTATTGCATCACTAGGAGGTTTTCTCTGCTTCATAATTTTTTTTGATGACTTCTCCAGAAAAACATGGATCTATTTTTTAAAATGTAAAGAGTCTTATGAAATCTTAACAAAATTCAAAGAATTTAAGGCTCTTGTTGAAAACATTTTGGAAAGAAAATTAAAACCCTAAGGACAGATAATGGAAAAGAATACATATCTGAAACCATTCATAACTTCTATAGAAGTGTTGGTATTAAAAGAGAGCTAATTGTTCCTTACAATCCTCAACAAAATGGGGTAGCAAAAAAAAAAAAAAAGTACTATAGTTGACTCTACCAGGGCTATGATAAATGATCAAAATTTATACTACTTAATTTGGGGTGAAGTTTCAAACATTGTCGTATATATTCAAAATAGATGTCCCCACTCTCATCTTGATCATAAAACTCCTGAGGAAGTGTTCTCTAGAAAGAAACCAAATCTTAGTCACTTAAGATTTTTTGGATGTCCTACTTATATTCACATCCCTAAAGAGAAAAGGTCCAAACTTGAACATTTAGAAAAAAGAGGATTCCTTGTAGGTTATAATGAAACATCTAAGGCCTACTGAATCTACATTTAGAGTCAAAGAAATATTGAATTAAGTAGAGATGTAATTTTTGATGAAGATTATGCATACAAAAAGACTAAAGCAAAAGATGAGTCAAATCTTGAAGAATATATTGTTGTCCTATTTCGTGAGATTGAGAGGGAGACTCAAATGAAAGAAAATGATTCTGCTAAACATATGGACATAACTGATGAACACTAAAAAAAAAAAGACCCCGATGGGCACAAAAAATAATTGAGGAATCTAAGAACTTCATGACACACATTGGATGTATTAGAGAAAGGAAGAAACCTAGCATATTTCCAAATCACATTGCTCTTATGAGTGAGACATTAAATTCCAAACATCCAAATGTAGAGGAAGCTATGGAACAACAAAATTGGATAAATGTCAGGATTGAAGAATATAACTCTATTCTTAAAAATGAAGTTTGGGACATTGTTCCTAGACCTAAAAATAAATCAGTTGTGTCATCATAATGGTTGTTTAAAATCAAACACGCATCAGATGGAAGTATTGATAAATTCAAGAGGTTTCTCATAGAAGGAAGGAATTGATTACAAAGAAACATTTTCTCCACTAGCTAGATATACTTCAGTAAGAACTGTAATTGCAATTGTTGCTTCCAATGGATGGAAAATTCATCAAATGGATGTTAAGACTGCCTTCCTAAATGGGGAAATAGAAGAAGAATTCTACTTGGAACAACCTGAGGGATTTGTAATACATAATAAAAAAACACATGTACGCAAATTAAAGAAATCTTTGTGTGGTTTAAAACAAGCCCCTAGAACTTTGTATGAACGAATAGATCACCATCTAATCAAACTTGGATTCTCCAAGAACAATGCGGATCCAAAATTGTATTTCAAAATACAAAATAAGGAGATGGTAATATTAGTTCTTTATGTTGACGATTTGCCGATTATAGGTGAGGAACATCTTATTGCAAAATGTAAACAAGATCTGGCTTCTAAATTTGATATGAAAGACCTAGGTCTTCTACATTACTTCTTGGGATTAGAAGTATGGCAATATGCTGATAGAATCCTTCTAAATCAAGGAAAGTATACATTAGATGTATGAAAAAGATTTGGAATGATGGAAAGCAAACCTATGAAGACACCCATGGAAACAAATCTTCTTAAACTAAAAGAAGAAATCAAAGTCTTTAAAGATGCTGATCCCACTCTATACTGACAAATCATTGGGTCCTTAATGTACTTAGTTAATACTAGACCTAATATTTGTTATATTGTTAATGCTCTAAGCCAATTCATGAGTAAGCCAAAACAAATTCATTTAGTAGCTGTAAAACACATTATGAGATACCTTCGTGGAACTATTAGATATGATTTAGAATCCAAAAATGAATATCTAAAACTTAGAGGATTTATAGACTCTAATTGGGTAGGAAGTTTAGTAGATCGAAAGAGTACTTCAAGAGGTTGTTTTACATTAGGATGGGGAATGATATCATGGTTCAGTCGAAAGCAATCATCAGGAGCTCAAAGTTCTAGTGAAGTGGAATACATTGCTGCCTTAGTGGCAACCAAAGAGGCGGTATGGTCAAGAAAGCTTATCTTTGATTTATTTAAGAAACCTTTGGAGCCTACTATAATCTATTGTGATAATTAAAGTTGTATTAAACTTTCTCTAAATCCAATATTTCATAATAGATTAAAACACATTGAGTTACCATATCACTGTGTTCGAGATATGGTTGAGAAAATGTATTCGAGCTAAATTACATTAGTACAAAGTATTAGATTGTTGATATCCTTGCCAAGTCTCTTGCCAAAATCAAAGTGGAAACATTCAGCAAAGGTCTTGGTATGATAATGTTTTATAAGTACAAGTCTTAGTGCATTTGAGTTTCAAACTATTTTGTTGAATCTAAAATTGTTGTAATTTTGTGAATCTTATTGAAAGTAATGACTTTCACATGATTTATGTGTAAAAGTTATTACAAGGAGATAATCTTAATTATAACTATGTTATACATTTTGAGTAAGTGTTGTACCTAAATCATGAGAATATGCATCTTGTGAGCCTTACAACTGAGCGCCTAGATATCATTAAATTGATTATCGTTGAGTTGTTTGTATAGATGCATATTGGGTATAAGATAAGTATGCACTTTGTGAGACTAACAACTACGAGCTTAGATGTCATCATGTTGATTATCTTTGGGTTGTTTGTATAAATGCACATTAGCTATTTTAATAACCAAGAGCTTAGATGACACTTGTTGATCATCTATGGGTTATTTAAAGTACTGATCATCCTTTACCTTTGATTGTCAAAATGTATTTATCCATCTTGACTAAGAGGGAGTGTTAAATCCTTATAGTCAACTCAGAATATCACTATTTATTATATTCTTATGTATAATGGAATTGAGATTATATTATATTTTTGTCTATCTATCTATCTATCTATTTATCTATCTATCTATACATTCTTACTAATATAATTTTGCATTCAATATTGCTTTTCTGCCTTATGTTATCTCCTCCCGATGCATATAATTAAATGTTTATTTTATTAAAGTCCGATGATCTGTGACTCTTACATGAGTCACGTCCATTGGGTGGACATGAATCATGTAAGAGTCACATCCACTTGAATCTTATAAATTTCAGGAGGACCTTGTGAATTAAGGACATTGATCAGATTTTTCTACTTACCTTGGACTGTCAAAGTGACACCAGCAACAAAGCAAATCAACCTCTTGCATTATTCATGACGTCAACAAAAAGGGAACTATATATATATATATATATATATATATATATATATATATATATATATATATATATATATATATATATATATATATATATATATATATATATATATATATATATATATAGGTGTTTCATATATACTTAGTACATATTGTTATCATTATTATTAATACTACTTTCTTGTGGAAAATAATAATATTATATTTGTGAATATAATAATTATTTTGAAAAGTACTATTAACTAAGTGAGTATTAGATTTGTCCAAAATTTACATTCTTAATAGCCATAAGTTGTGCATGGAGAGGGGGAGTGAGATTTCCAAGAGGTACAAGAATGTTATAAGGAGAGGTTTGGGCTAGTGTTTATACATTCAAAATTGAGTGGATCATCTATAGGTAATCACTTAAAATTGAGAAGAAATCTCTATTACTTGTGAGTTGAATATTAATTCTGATATGTTATATTGTAATACTCATAAGTCTAAACATTGTAATTTTCCATTATCAATATTTTATTATATTAAAGTAATAGAAAATCAGATATTCCTATTGTTTATATAGTCTATTCAAATTATTTTATTGTAATATGTATGAATCTTAAATAGAATGAACTTTAAATAATGTAAAAACAGAAGGAAAATCCCTACACCATAAATCATAAATTAAAAATACATTTAATTCTTGATAGATTATCTACTAAAATATAAGAAATTTTGAGAAAACAATGTTTCCTTCTACAATTAAATGATGGACCCCCTCCCCACAACACAAAAAACAAATCCCAAAATACCAAATCTTGCTAGATACAAAAAACCGGAACAGTTGAAAACGAGGCAGAAGTCTGCCCATAGTACTCAAAACCTTAAGGACGGGATAATCCGTGTTGCACGAGCCAAGGTTGAATGCTTTTGCGATCCTCAAAGAAACCGGGAAAAAGATTCTGCTGTAGTTTGATGTTACGGCACGTACAAAATGACATCCTCTAAGCTGGATCAGATCACCCGAGGCGTAAGATATACCTCACAATGAAAGCATCGACAACTGCCGTCCAAGGGCTCGATCCATATATGTGCGACCGTTTTCTTAGGTTTTCATTCAAAATCTTTGGGCATCCTTAATATCTGTGAGTTGCAATTTTGAAATTAAGCCATGATATCGGAGGGTTTGAAGGCGCATGCTGCGCTGGCTTTAGTGCAGTTAAATAATGGCGGATATCATGTTATTACGAAGATGGCACTTACAGTGGGCATGAGTCAAGTGGTTTTTTGCGTCTTTAGGGATCTGATAGCGCTCTCATTGCTCGGCCCTCTCGCCTATTTCAAAGAAAAGTGCGCACCGCAGGTTTCGCTTATTCTTTATGTGTCTTGTGTTGCTGTGCAATAAAAAAAGGTTTTTTCTCTAGCAAATTTCAGTTATCCTGAAACGACAAACACACAAGTCTTTTCAATTATTATTTTTCAATCATTTTATTGAAGACATTCAAAATTTCTATTGTATTGTTGTATGGACGATCAATCTTATTCTGCATCTTCGAGGATTAAATTGGCTGGAATTTGAATTCGCCCACATCTCATGTGGTTTCTTGGTTAGTCTAGAAACTTTATTAATGTACCAACATTTACTTGATCATCATAATTATTGCTCGTGTCCGTGGCATCCCGTAAATTTCTTTTGCAGACACACAAATATACAATGGATGGATCTCTTCCGTAACATTTAAGCTCTCCCTCATATGAATGCATAGGTAATTGAATATCTATGGGACACAAGTATTCTATCCTCTTGTCTACGAAGCTGCTTCCTCAAGGTTGTTTTAATCTCAATGAATTCTTAGTTCCCCGGGCTTTGTGGGCAAGTCCTTAAGCATTTTAGCACATTTATTTTAGAAGGCTGAGGCTAATTGCTTTCAGTGCAATTGAGAACTTCCAACAAAGATTAGAATTTTCAATTTTTGTTTTTTATCCTTTTGTTGAAGACTTCCAACTTTTTTATTGTAGTCCTGTATGGACGATCAATCTTAGTCTGCTCCACTCAAGGACTAAATTTGGCCATATCTTTTGTGGGTTCTTGGTTAGTTTAGAAACTTTATTATGTACCAACAATTACATGATCATCACCATTATTACCTTGTTCCTATATTTCTGGTATCCAGTAAATTTCACTCGCACACACATGAACAATGGATGGAGGGGTTTCTCTTTGGCAATTCAGTGAAGAGAGGATCTTTTCATTCCCTCTTTTGCCTCTCGTATGAACTGGATATGCAGTTGAATATCTATGGGACACAAACCTTCTATCATTTTATCTAGGAAGTTGCTTCCTAATTATTGCTTTAACCTCAATGAATTCTTAATTCTTCGGGCTCCATTGGCAAGTCTTTATGCATTTAAGCCCATTTTTGTCAGAAGCCTGGAGCCAATTCCTTTTAGTGCAATTCAAAACTTTCAAAGAAGTCAGACAGCTGATCAGTTTGAAAACCAACAGAATTTTGAGGTGCTTATGATGACATCTTTCGTGATTATCTGAATCTTTTGTTGCAGTCTTTTGCTACCGAGGGGGAGATTGCTCTCACCTTTATGACACTTTATGAATCGATCTGTGTTTAGATTCCATGGTGGGAAGTTCTATGCCATGAAGGATTAAAAGCCGTGCATGAGGAGGCTTAAAGAAATCAAAATATTTCCAATGTCTGGCTAAGTGCCAAGGACTGGTGTTTTGGTGTGGATTTACTTTGACAAGATAGTTTTTCCACGTGCAAAACCATGTAGCATATGCCATGTCATAAAATATCAGAACTTTGCACTTGGGCTAGCCTACAATAAATAAAAATTGTAATGCTTCACCAAACAATCTTTTAAAAATAAATAATTAATCTGAATGTATATTTCCAAGAGAATTGATCTCTGTTCCAATCCCATAATGGTTGTAACAAACTTAAAACTTTTCCTTGGGAGATAATATAATCGATAAAAAATCTGGTAACTGCCTCCTAAAGAACTTGGGTTTGATACATTGTACCATTTGCATTGATGAGAAACTTGATTCATGATAAAATTCAACGGTGGTGTGTTCTATGCTAAATAATGTAAAAAATAGAGAGGCTGCAGTATGTCAAGTAATATCAGATAGTTTTGTTCTCATTCATTGTTTTGCAATTTTTTTTTTGAATGATACAAGTATCTAAAATATTGTTGTTATTCTTCTGCAGGAGAATTCGTCCACCTATTACACATGGTCTACTTAAATCGTTCTTCTTACTTGGTTTAACTGGGTAAAGATGATGATCAGTAAAATTTATTTTGTGCGCGTTTGTAACTTTACATGGATTTTCTCTTGGAAAAACTTATATAAGGCATCAGTTGCTGTTCTGAACAGGATTTTTGGAAACCAGCTTCTATTCATTATTGGTCTCAATTATACTAATCCAACCTATGCAGCAGCTATACAGCCTGCAATTCCTGTCTTTACCTTTATGTTAGCTGCCTTAGCAGGGTGAGAATCACTGACCTCCTGTTACTCATATTCTGATGATTAAACTTGTATTGGGATTGTGTCAAATTCCAATAAATTATCATATTACTACTTGTTTTAAGCAGCACAGAGTCTGTGAATTTGCGTGCGATTGATGGAAAGGTTAAGGTTGGAGGCACACTTTTATGCATTTTTGGAGCAATATTTATGGCAATTTTCAGAGGCCCAATCGTATTTGGGCAGGCATACTTGGATTTAATAGCACAAAGTGAAATAAGTGACATGCCTCAGCCAGAGCCTGTTGGCTGGTTAGCAACAGGTTTAATGGAGTGGGGACTTGAGACCTGGCATGTTGGTGTTATTTGTCTGATAGGAAATTGCCTATGCATGGCAGCTTACTTAGCCTTACAGGTGGGTAGGTATGTCCAATCTTGTGGCTAGTTATTTAGCTTTGCTAGATTGCAGAGAGAGTTATGCATACTGAGTCTGATTTTGTGCCAGTAAGAATTTTTAAAAGTTTATGTCAAATTGTGCCATCAATAAAGTTTCTGTTCATTGTTGTAAAATACTTGGAAAATTCCAATATTTGCCATTATGTTTCTCTTTCATAACTCCTATATCACCACAGTAAAATATTATATGAATATCCGTGCTTAGAAGTAAGAAGACAATAGTTTCCTTTAGAATGTGAGCTGTCTGTTATTTCAATTATATTAGGTTTCTTTTTTATCCTATAATCCGTTTATTGAAATTCTAATCTTAATTATTCATTAGGCTAGTTTCTCACCATTTTAAGTAAGATTGTTACATATGACTTTCCATATGATTTTTAGTGTAGTTTTATTTGGATTGGATTGGTATTTGGTATCTTTCAAAGTCCTTTGTAAGACTTCTCTTCGTGATAGTTCTTGCTCCATGTAATTCATCTGACCTGAGAAAATATCATACTTAATGGACAGTTATTATACTAAACTCATATGAGAGTCTAGATATGGTGGGAAATGATATCTTGATTCAAGATTTGAATAATATAAATTAATTCTTTTATAGGCCTGAAAAAGTAAATAATGATCAATTATATGATTGTTAAGGCAAAGAGGTATTCTACAATCGCAGAAATTGGTGTAATGGCACATGTTAACAAAAACTATTATCGTTTACTTCAAATTTGACAACCATTTTAATGCTAAAATCTTAATTAATGCTGAGAGACATTCTCTAATGGTAGCGATGGGTAAAGCATAATGGTATGAGTGTGCTAACAAAGAATCTTACCTTTAAATTTGATAACCATTTACATGTCAAAATTTTAATATTAAAAAATAAATAGAATATTTTCAGAAGAAGCAGCACATCAAATTTATGTTTCCATGTATGTAGTAAATAGAATAATTTTAAAGTAAAATAAAATCCTTTGAGTAAATAAAATAGCTTCAAATTGAGATCTCTAAGCATTTTTTAGATAGCTGTAATTAAGATATCTGTAGTAATTTTGATACTTTTGACTGTATGAGAGTGTATTGTTTCCATGTATGTAATAAATAAAATAATTTTAAAGAGGAATAAAATCTTTAGACTAAATAAAATAGCTTCAAATTGATACCTCTCGGTATTTTTTAGATAGATGTAATTAAGATATCTATAATAATTTTGATACTTTTGACTGAATCAGAATGTATTTCTTGACCATATCCTTGCAGATTACCATTTTTTTGACCATGTTAACTTGTAAGACACTGATTTTCTAGCTGCTATGAAACGGATCCTGCATTCACTTATCTCAATTTGTTCACCACTTTCTGCATTGCTACAACTTCTGATAATAGTATCAGGGTATTTTCAATTTTTTTACACCATCTTTGACAGAGATTTATTTTTTCTTTTTTTTACAGTATGCAATGGTTTGTCTTCATATACCTTTGTGAATGGTTAAAACGAGCATTTTCAAACTTTGTAGTGATTTTAGTTAATGTTATTGAGATTTTCCCACTTTTCTCTTTAATATTTGTACCTTTAAAATTGTTTAGAGCAAATCTGTTGTGGAGAGCCTGCTTGGTTCCATAATACTTCTTAAATTAGATGCCTTTTTGGTTTTGTAATTATTTACCTTCAGATGGGCAAATTTTCTAAAATCTAGAACTATGCATTATGCAACAGCATGTCTTTTTATAGAATAAGGTGCAATATGTGCAAGACGATCTATTCATTTCTTTATTCTGCAGGCTCCAGTTCTTGTCAGATATCCTGCTAGCTTGTCATTAACTGCATATGGATACCTGTTTGGAACTGGGTTGATGGTCCTGAGTGGAATAATTTCAGACCATGAGTTGTCAGATTGGGTTTTGACACGTTCAGAGATGGTAGCTGTTGTATTTGCTGTACGTTAATGTGGATATCTTCTCTCTGTATGCATATTTTATTTCTTATTCCTTCATAACTTATGTGATATTTTCTCCAACGGGAATATATATTAAATGTTATTTTTCTTTAGCTTTCCTATGTAACGAGATTAATTGTGTTGCTGATTGCAGGGTGTTGTAGCATCAGCAATTAATTATGGTCTTCTTACATGGTCCAATAAAATATTGGGGCCTACATTGGTTTCTCTTTACATTCCACTTCAACCTCTTGCATCAGCATTTCTTTCGCGCATTTTTCTCGGCAGTCCAATATATCTTGGAAGGTTACATTCAAAACTCAGTGACATTTCTTTTAAAAGGGTTAAAAGTTTTGTATTAAAAAGTAATTTAACATTTTAAAATACCAATCTCTTAACATCAATGACAGTGGTGCTCAGTCATGATTCCCAGACATGTTGTAGACCATATTTCAATTCTCAATTTAAGAAAATTCACAGAAAAATCTATCATAATTAAAGAGACATCTAATTCTTTCATATTTCAAAGTGGCACTGTGTATCGATCTTCAATTCAATACAAGTAGTGTCCATTTTAGAACCATTAATAGGACACTGCCGCGGTGCTTTTAAAGAATATGCACCAACATATCATCTGTCCTCTCTGAGCTTTATAGTGCTTACTATAGAGAGCTCTTTTTTTGAGACTTCTCGTTTTGACTTTCCTTTTAAATAATGGACTTGATGTGGAGAATTAGGGCTTTAAATTTGTCTCGAACCTTTTTCTTTCCTTTCTAAGCTCTAGATTTTGTTTATTTGTGAAGCACTGATTGTTAATTCGAGAAGATTTGATCAAAGTTCTATTAATTTTTCTGTAGCTGTTGCTTGGCAGCTGTTTTCTTTTAGAATGGTGACTTCCCAAGTACAACACATTAACCAGTTTCTAGTTTTAGCTTTTCTATTGTAGCTGGTCGCATACCTCTGATGTTTTCTTTTTCTTTTGTAAAATCATGCAGTTTGCTTCACTTATAAGTTATATGTAGATTGAATTCTATATCTTGGGAGAAGCGGCTGTTCTTATTTTAAATAAGACACTTTCCTACTCTAGTTTTAACCTTTCCCACCTTTTTTCCTATCCTTGGCTCTTCTCTAAGATGGGAACTTTTTTTGTAAACTATATAGTTCTCTTGCTCTATAAAACAGACCTAGGATACACTGAAATAAGAGAGATAGAGAGAGCAAACAAAGAGTTTATATTTGAGCATTGAGCTAGTGCAGTGGAATTCTTTCATTTTTAATAAGGATGCAATTTCAAGAGTACATACTGGTGAGTATTTATTATTCATATTTTCAGTAGTATGTGATTTCAGATTAGTGCACTCAGATCTGCAGTTTATGAGAATATTATAATGTTCCTTAAATGGTCATCTTAGTTAGCCTTTAGTTTATTAGGTAGTGTCTATTTCCTTTAGTTCACAATTGTTTCTTTCAAACTCATCGTCTTTGTAAATCTATATAAGGAGCCTTCATCTCCTTTTTATAATACAACTGCAACAATATTGATTTACCATAACATGGTATTAGAGCAGGTCGTTGGGATTTCATAAACTTTGGCCTTTTTTCAAATAATAATTTGAGCCTCTGCTGATATGTAATATTTTCCAGAAATTTGTTTTTTGATTTTTTGAAATAAAAATCATTAGAGGTATTTTATGAAATTTGTGGTTTGTCTTCGAAGATGGTTTTTGTAAATTGCAAGCCTAGTTGAGGGTTTTGATCTTGTGATTTCTTGGTCTGGGCAAAAGTCTCCAATTTTCAAAGGTTGCATGTATTTTTTATGTGAGTTGTATGTTCTTGCATGTTGCTTGTATGCGCTTTTTGTTGCTTGCATGTGCTGTTTTACCATGCACAATCTCGTGTTTTGCTGCATCGAGGTTTCTTTGACGAGTTTTCTTATTTTTTTCCCTTAAAAAATCTCTTTTGGGTTTATCATTTTTCCTCAAAAATTATATAACTATTTTATAAATTTCTCCTCAAAATTTATCTGTTGGGTTTTACCATTTTTCCTCAAAAATGATGTTTTGCGTTTTGATCCACGTCTTGGATTCTGTTTCGAGAAGCTGCAAATGTTGTTGGAGGAGGGGTTGTTATTTGGAGTTTTGTTGAGACAAAGGTTGCATCTCCTATCAATCTTGTCTAGTTGGACGACCATAAAAAAAGTTTGCCAAGTGAAACACACTTTTCTAGATTCAAGGAAGGAACACTTGATTCCTTGCATTTTTTAGCAGAAGATAATGGAGATGCACAACGCCTTGCCCATTTCTTATTACAACATGAACATTTCCTAGAAGATTTTGCTAAAGATAAGCTTAGTGCACATGCATGAAAATACCAAGATGATGGCCAATACCTTATGAAGATCATTGAGCTTTGAGATCAACTTGCTAGTATTGGGGTAAAGGTGGATGATGAGTTGGTGCCCATAGCTTTACATGGGTTCTCTCCTTTCTAGCACTTGCTTGTTTTTTCAGTTTTGGTGCTTTGTGAGAAGCTTTGGGAGGATCTCATTTAGGAGGAGACTTGACTTTCAACTAGTTCAACTAGAGTGGAAGACTTAAAATATAGCCCTCATAGGGAAGATGAAAAAAGGTGGCTGGAAATGGGTTCAAAAGGGGAAGGAGGATTCTAGTTCTTCTTACTTAGCAAGGGAAGGAAGACTTGAGCCATATCAGCTGTTTAAAATATTGTAGTGTAATGATAATACATAGAAGAGAAGGAAAACAAACAAAAAAAGCTAAGTTGCCGGTTCAGATGCGGGTTCGAAATTCGATCAAAATTTTTTTGGGCTGGGTTCGGGTTTGTTTTGGGTTCATCATCCGTACAAGATTTAAATTTAAAAAAAAAAAAAAAATATATATATATATATATATATATATATATATGCTGCAGCAAACTAGTTCATACACCATACACCACTATGCTAATCTAAACTTCTAAAGCAATTTAGCAAATTCAACTACCATATATTCTAATGATTTTGTTCAAATGCCATGACAAAATGTCAAAATATACCACCATATCAATGTTTCAGTTCAAAAACTTTAAAACAACAATGTCAAGATTACTAATCAGTAATCACTAATCAGTCATAGACTCATATGTGATCAAATATTGATTGAGATATCTGTTTTTAACGCTGCATACACTTTATTAAAGACTTTTAGGTTGAAAGAAGCCCAAAAATTCTTTTTTAAAATGTCGAAAAGTCAACAAGTTTTTGGCATTTTCCCAAATTCGCTTGGCAGTCGCACCAAATTTTGCCCAGGCTCATTTTCCTCTGCCAAATTCGCACCAAATTCTTTGAAATTTGACCAGGGTTCGAAAGGTAGAACCGACAGGGAATTTGCCAATAAAAAAGCGAATGTGAAACGAATTCGAACCAACTACGAATTTGGAGGAATCAAATTTCGAATTTTACCTTCTAGTAATGAATGTGGTAACTTAGAAAAAAAGTAGTTTATAGTGAGTGTAAAAGCTTCTAGAGGGGATGTGCTCTCATCTAGCCTTTGGACAACCGTCTCCACGAAGGTGTGCATTTCCACCAACATTGTTATTGGCTTATGGTGGGTATGTAAGCAACGGGGTATCAAGACTTATGACTTCATAAGAAGGCTTTCAATACGAGTGGATCTTGGTGATGGCATCACATATCTAGTTACACCTATAAGATCTATTTCTGTAATGTCCCCGTTTTTGGCAAGTCTATGCAGTGATGGAGTTAGCTCATCATAGCGACCCTCGTGAGCTGGCAAGGTGTTATGGGGGTCCCAGTTGTGGACTTACTATTTTTAGTAAGTCTATTATTGGCAATTGCTATTTTTGGCAGTGCAGTGGGTGGCTTGGCAATTGGTCGTCACTTGCAATAAATCAAGTTAATAATTGCACGAGCTCTTATTTATTCAATAATTATTAAGTTGCATTATTATAATGATATTTATATTATTATAATAATGACATTAAGAGATATTTCTAAAAAGTATGTTGGAAAGTTTCTAGTATTGAGTTCTTTTGGGAAACTTCCACAATTTGTGAATTGGAGTTTTTTAGGAAACTTTGGCCAACGAAAGA
This sequence comes from Cupressus sempervirens, assembly GCA_028749045.1. Lineage (NCBI taxonomy): Eukaryota > Viridiplantae > Streptophyta > Pinopsida > Cupressales > Cupressaceae > Cupressus > Cupressus sempervirens. The sequence goes on along the minus strand of CM053784.1, from coordinate 650,917,879 downwards.
TTATAAATGAGAGCTCATTTCATTGGGAAAAGCACGCTTGAATATATATTTGCTTTTTGTGCCTTTGTGGTTTGTTCCTGATTTCTGAATTGTATGCCTTTGCTGAAGTATAAGGGTAAGTCTGAGTAGTTCTTGGCAATTGTGCTAAAGTATACAATTGGCTAATATTCTCCTACTATATTTTCTGTGGCTAGGGAGAACAATCTTGAATATTATATTTTCTTGCTCATATCATTTGGCTGAGGGTTTGAAGATTTTTGAGAACTTCATTGATAATTGTGCTGAGGTAAACGATTGTCAAATTCTTCTACTGTGTCTACTATGGCTTGGAGATTTCGATTGAAGGTTTACGTTTTCTAATTGGGAGTTTACATTGTTTTTTGTTGTTGGACGAATTGATATTGGAAGTCAATGAATTTTCTAGACTGGCAGATGTGGTTGATAGCAAGAGCAGACTTCATGAATGACATCACCTTGGAGCCCACACAATGTTCTTAGGTTTGCGTTTGAGCTGGACGGCTGTTGGGAAGCCAGCATTACATATAATTGGGGCCTGTGGTTTGATATTGGTCACGTGAAGGACCTGACCATAGTTGTGAGTTAGTGTTGGGCTGCATACTGGAGACGACAGTTTGTTTGGATTGCTGTTGAGGTCGGAATCATATCTGCAGATTGGAATTATGCATTGGTTGCAGGTGGTATTGGAAATTTTGGGAGCTGTTCGAATCACATATTGATGGCCAACGTTCAAGATTGCTCATTTAGCAATTTGATTTGGATACCTGTGATTTGCAATGGAGGAGTCAACTGCAAATGGATATTAGTAGAGACGACAATTTCAGAACATTCAGTTCAGGTTCCATTTGCTATTCAGAATTGTATTGAGATTATATGCAGGGTTCATTTCTTCAATTTAATAAATTGACAAGTGATATTCGGATAGTTCATACTTCTGCAATTTATTTCTTGATAGTTTATATAATTCAAATAAAAGACTAAGAAATAGATATATGATCCGGAATAATACAAGAAATTAGAAAAACTTCTCGAAATTGCAAAAACCAATAAGTTGTGCATCAGTATTCAAATTGGGAGCCAGTACGGGTCTTTTCAATTACTTTTTGCATGCATTCAAGTAACATTCTTGAACTTCATGATGTCTTATATGTCCTTAGTTGGACTATGAATTCCTTGTAGGTTCAAGCATGGTAGCCATGGTAGATCTGGGGGTGTAGCCAAGTTTCACAATCAACAAGCTATTGTCAAAGGCTAACTAGTATCTTGGTTGATTGGCTAAAGGTATACAAGAGGAGGGCCTATATTGGTTGCTTGCTAATGTGATCAAACATAGAGCTTTGGTGCATAATAGTGACCACTTGGGTGAGCTATGGTTAAAGAGACTTGGTGACATGCACCATGGAGCATTACTTCTCTTGAAGGACATGGTGTAGAAATTGCCAAAATTATAGATAGAAAATATAGGAATGTGCAAAGGCAATGCACTAGCCAATGCACCAAGTTGCTCCCTACTAGTAGGCATAGATCAAGACAGATTCTTTTTTTTTTTTTGTTTAAATGTTTGCATACCTATGCTATTAATTTCATTTGTAGGTAACAACTATAACATCTCATTTCTTGACGATTTCTCAAGGAAAACTTGGATTTACTCCATGAAAAAATATGAGATCTTTGGAAAATTTGAAGAGATTACACAAGTAGAAAGATTATGGTAAAAGATTTGACAATGTAGGCAAGTTTCCTTTAGGACGTTGATGCTTTTTCTAGAGATTTAGGGATTATGGAGATGATTTTCATATACCCTTGCAAAATGGAGCTGCAGAAAGGAAGAAAAGGTCCATTATAGAGACATGATTGGTGATAATGCATGACCTATACTTTCTCATGTTTCTTTTAGTGAGGGAATGCAATTGTGTTGTTTTGATTCTAAATAGGTGTTCGAACATGTTGAAGAATAGGAAACCAAAGGAAGTTTTGACACGAGAGGATCTTGTTATTTCACATTTTAGGGTGTTTGGGACTCACATCTATAGTCATATGCCATAGTCGAAGAGGATGAAGCTTGAATCTTCTAGCTTCAAGGGTGTATTTGGGAGATATAATGAGTCCTTCAGGCTTACAAGGTCTATGCTTCATCACAACGGTAGATAGTAATAATTCATGACATGAAGATTGATAAAGATGCTTGGTCATCTAAGTATTAGGAGCCTCAAATGGAAGTCGAAAAAATTTCTGCCACAAATACTAATTCCTTGAGTATGAAAGTACCAAATGCAATTCAACAAAGTTTTAGTATAGGACTGGATGTTGTTATTGTTTAGTAAAGCCAAAAAGCCTTGAATGTGTATTTAGACATTGTTTGAGGCAAAGAACAAGTGTGAATGATGAATATTTCTTTTTGGCCCCAAGAAGTTTCTGAGATATGCTGCATTGACATGTTGGACCATTGAATTAGAGCCTTTTAGTTTTGAGAAAGCAAATTTAGCACAAGTGTGACAAGAGCCACGGAACAAGAGTGTCACTTGATTATGCAAAACCTTGTTTGGAATATTGCATCTGATACTAGAAACGAAGTCAATGATTGATTCTATAGTTGTACAAGGTGAAACATATGGTAGACATAAACATATGGTAGACATAAGCATAAAGAAGTACAAGGCCATATTCGTTGCATGAGGGTTCTAAAGAGAGGTTGTTTATTACGATGAAATCTTTGCTTCAATTGTAAGGGACACTTCTAATAGGTTAATTAAGTCTCTTGCATCTTATTTTGGTCGGTCCTTATATCAAATGGATGTAAAGATGACTCTATTAAATGGCAAGATAAATGAAAAAGTTTGTATCATTCAGCCTAAGGGGTTTGAGGTGCGTAGGTGAGTGTCACGTGTGTGCGGATAGGTTGAAGCAAGCACCATGTACTTGCTATTGATGGATTGATGAGTACTTATTGAAGTTGAGCTTCACCAAAACTGTAGTAGATTTTTACCTTCACTATTTGTTTTTTATAAATTGGAGGGTGTTCCTTGCCTATATGGATGTGTACCCATAACATGAATGTCTTGTGTATATAGAGACATTGCAAAAATACCCCTCACCGTCCTTAAACCCTCAACATCAACATAGAATTTCATGAAATGGGCAAGAAATGATATCATGAAATCTGAGACAAGGGATTTTTGTTAGGAAAGGTGTGTTGTACACATTGCATAATTATAATGCGCATATTTAATTGTGGTACATCTTAAAGATGTGGATACCACATGGGATAGGCATTCTTGGGGATGCTTGTAGGCTGCATATGTGGAAGCATGGATTGGTATGTGTGGCTACATGGTTTTCATTTGCTTGTTCACATGGAAGAATGTGACTAGAGTGCTTGATAATTCACAAGCTTTGCATGGTGTCTTTGCCAGGGTATTGATAGTTCAAATATACATTGAATATGTAAGGGTTTTGGAGGTTGGGTTTTTCCCTTGAATGGGTTTACCTAGGATACATTTGGTGTTATCTTGTTGTACATATGTTATTCTTTTGCATTGTGGATTCCTGATACTTGTTTTGCATGCCCTTTCTCATGCAGTTTATGTGGAAATGGTATATTACTGCTAGAAATTTCCTTTCAATCATCCCCATAAAATATATCCAGGAAACTAAAAGGGAACTAGGGTGAATTAAAAATTAAAACTATCTTGTTGTGGGCCCTTCCTTACTCAACTCTAAATGTACACAGCATAGCTCCCATGTCCATTCCTAACTATTTTACATATCCCAAACAAATGCTGTGACAATTCTGAAGGAAGAAAAGATTTTGTGAAGAGCAAGGTATAGCTTGATAAAAATCAAGTTAGCAAGGTGTAGCATAGTGATCAGGGCGTACTAGGAAGTAGGGCAGCAACAAAGGTAAGTCTATTTTTCATTTCAAAGCTTCATGGAATAACTTTGAAATATTATTTTCCTATTTGAGTTTGCACTTGCATTATTTTTTTCACAAAACAAGTTGGGAGGCAGCAGTGAACATTGAATGTTAAAATAACAATTATAAGTTTATGGCTTAGCTAGGGTTCACCAAGGTGTAGAAATGGCTTGGGTGAAGATTACTACCACAAGATTTCTTTAAATGTCCCATTTTTTAAAATGTCATATCCCATCATAATACTTTCAATATTAAAAAAGCAACAGAGCAAGGCAGTTGTCTTATCTGAAGACTTCGCAATATTCTATGAAGTTGACCAGGCTCAAACAAAAATCAAGCTAAGGTTCAAACAAAAATCAAGCTAAGGTTACTCAACGAAAACAATTGAATACATGATATCAAACCAAATAACTTCTTTATACCATTTGCAATCCTCATTGATAATCTGAAGACAACTCCTTAGACCATCACCCGAGGAAAAAGAAAATGTTTCAGATCTACAAGCAGTGATGCTATAGGAAGGATGTAACTGAGGGAAAGTGCAGTTGACTGTCAGACAGAAGCTTCCATTTAAGGAAAGAGTATAATGAACAATGATCAACATAAGTAAAGTAGTAATGTGATTATTTGTTTTAAAGCAAACAAAAGAAGTGAGGTTCATTCTATATAATTAATAAAAAAGACCGATTAATGGGGAGGCAACAGTAAGATTGTCATTTCCATTTAAAGCAAATACAAGAAGTGAGGTGCATTCTATATAATAAAAAAAAAAGCCTGATTAATGAGGAGGCAACAGTAAGATTGTCATTGCCTATCTTGGTGCCAAAGGTTTAGGGGATCGTCGCCAATGGACATTTACGGGAGAAGAATAGAATTAGCATGGTTGTCATCGCAGATGATTGCCATAAACCATTCACAAAATTGTTCCCATGCTGACAATCAGTTGAGTCTTCGATTACTTCAGATTGAATACCACTGCATATCAAGATTTACCAGGAAGGATTTAGCAATGGTCAAAGAATATCAATTAGGGCAAAGCGATATCAAATAACGTTTAAAGGCAAGTGACTTGAATAATTAATGGCAGTGATTACCTTTAAATAATGATAAAATCAATTAAGGAAGAGGCACATTTGTAAGTAAGAACACATTGGTTGAGTGACACAACTCCTCACACCAAGTCTCTTTAAGGATACTTAAGTGGATTGATGCCATTTCAGCCAGGGGTAATTTTGAGTTATTTATATTCAATTCGCATCTGAAGTACTCTATAAGAGCCAGTAGGCAGAGAAGGAAGAGGTGGTGTTCATCCACCCTATTCGCAGGGTTAAGATACACAAGTATAAGAGATACCCGTCAATAGTCAAGGGAGACAGTCATCAAAGGCGCAGGACTGTATCAAGGAGAACAACCTAAGTATCATAATCCAGAAATCAAATAGGATTCAGAAGTAAGTCATCAATTTTGTATTTTGAGTGGTGGTATACAACAGTACGAAGACAGAAGATTAGAAGCATCTAGTCAAACCAGGAGCTGAAGGCTCAGAGTAAATACATTAAATAGCAGTTTACATTCTTATAAAACATTGTGACTTTAAATCAATGACTCCCAAATGTAGTCCTAATTGGGGTATAAATTTTCGGAATTACAAGTTATAAACTGTACAGTAGTTTTACATTTTGTCTAAACACTTGGTTTCAAATCAAGATAAGAGTAAATTAATATAAATCCCAAAAGGGTACATTACATAAAACCTTATGCATAGTACATTACATAAAACCTTATGCATAGGACCCTTTTAAATTTACTAAATCTTTTCTCTAATTTGTGACAGCTATAGACAAAGACAAAATGAAGATTTTGGGAGGAGTTAGTGTGGGATTTTGCAATATTTTTAACTGATATTTTTGAGAGAGATACATCAGTGTGTATAGTCATCTCTTGGTATTATGAAATAGAAGGTTATAGTTTGGCCATAAATAAAAACAGTCCATTGGTAGAGTTTACATATTAGCTATGAAGGGCGAAGCAAAGTCTAAGGTTATGTCAATGCTAGTGAAGTCTACACAATCAACTAGCCATCCTGGTTTCTAGTGGTATTGGTTATGTTTCTACACGAGAAAAGAGAAATGTTGGTGTTAGTGAGAGAGGTTGGGGACATGAATAGGCGTGTTCATTATGCAAATGTACAAAGTCTTCTATTACCATGTTTTCTTTACCCATGCCATCCCATTTTCTATGGCATATTCTCCTTTCAAACAAATGTTAAAAGTTGAAACTTTTGTTGCTTCCTTGTTTACTTTGCTTGTAGAACATAAACTATGGACTAGCCCCTTGATAAAGAATATTTTATGGTGAATTTGGGGAAGGGCATGAGGTAAACTTGGATGAGAACAAGTTGCTCTATTGTGATGAATAAGTGGATCAATATAAGACATTGACCACTCATCAACATTAGTGACGCGCAGTTGGCTCATATTTTCTTAAAGTTGTTGATTCTATAGGTAAGTGCAAGAATACATACTCCCAATTCTAGATTTTGAGAGAAGCCAAAGAGGAGGTTAGGACTTTAAGTGCATTGAATTATTGTAGACGTGGTCATTGATTTGACGATGTGTGTGCAAATTAGTTGGCAAGTTGGTGGAGGGTGCTTACAAGCACATCTTTTGGACTGCATGTATGTTCATGTATTGAACAACTCATTGGAAGACACAGGGGAGATGAATTGGGATAAGAAAGTGGTGGCATAAGCCAGAGATATTAAGATGTTCTTTTGCAACTACTACACCTCGCTTTCTTTTAGAATTTGTCAAGGAAGGAAGTGCTAAAGCCTATGAAGACTAGATATGTTGGTTGTTTCATTTTGCTAGAGAAGATGCTTGAGATGCAAGAGGCTTGACAAGTGCTGATGGTTAATCTATAGGGTGGATGGACTAATGCAAAAATCACTAAAGGATAAGATGTAGACACAAAAGATTGTTGATGATGATTGATGGTCAAATGTGGGTAGTATTTTTAGTTAATTATCAACAGTTGTAACTTTGTTAGTTGAATCCTTTATAAGTATAATGTTATTCTTTTTGAAAGTTTTGTTTAGAGATATGTTTCCTCCTCCATTTCACTTGTAGATGTAATAGATATGCACATATGGACTCCCTTAGTCTTTGGAGAGATTTTGATACATTTGATAGCATGCTTGGGTCAATGAAACAAACACATTATGATCATGATCCTGATTTAGGGTTATATGAGCAGATTGGTGTAGTATACTTAAATCAAAATGGGTTGGGGGGGGGGGTAGAGAAAACAAATTTCGGCGAACTAGGGCACAAAATCTTGAAATTTATTTGCATACAATATTTTCATTACAAACTCAAATTCTGATCAATTGTCAGAGCTATTTTTGCGGCTGAAAGATATAGATTTCAGATTATTATTGGGCTTAGGAAAGACGCAACAAAAAACCCTTCTGCCCAGAATTTTCAGAATTGAAACGCTATTGCTTAAATTTTTTGAGATAAAAGAGAGATAAATATGCAGATTTTTAATACCAAAATACGCCATATTGGTTCAGAAATTCAGAATAATTTCCAAACCCTAACCCTTAAAATGGTGCTAGGTTCCCAAAATGGTCAACACTAGGTCTATTTTATGTGCTCCTCAATAGCTGTCCACAGAGTGCTTAGAAATTGATGGTTTGCTGGTGTAGAGTATTCCAGATCTGAGTCTTCAGCACAGAAATTGTACTCCAATTTGACATACGAACCTGATGAATACTTGCAGCATTTCTAGGGCTTCAGAAACAAGAGTTCTTCCATTGAAACACACTCCTTTGACTAGCGAGAGTCCAAATGTCTCACCAAAATTAGATATACCTATGGGTTTCAATTCTCAAGCCAAATTGCAGCAGCAATAAACTGAAATCTTCATCACATCTAAAGAGCTATATATAATAGCTCTTGAAAAGATAAATTGATCTCAGCTCTTGATTTTCCACCTCTTAATCTACTGCTCCATATTGAAAGCCTAAAAATGCACCAGTAGGCTCCTTAAAATCCATGCACCTGTTTCCTTTTTATCATGCACTTAATATCACTTATATTACGTAAAAGGGGGACAACTTAAGTCCGTTGGCTTAAAGTCTCTTCAGTTGCTTAAAAAGATGTGCTTATAATTTAGAATAACTCAAGTTCACTTAAGTTGCATGAAAAGACATGCACACAACTTAAGATTAGAATTGAGAACAAGCCAAAGACTCAAATATTTACCCAATGATGCTCTAAGTCCTCTTCCTCTTGGGTAATTCAAACGAAAGGACGATCAACATGCTATTAATTCTTATAATTTGAGTTTGGGGACATTACAATGGTTGGAGTGATTGTATGAGTTGGGGGATATCTCAGGAAAGTACATTACGTTTGCTTGGGTTGATTGCATGTGTGGAAAGGATGGTCATAACTTGGAGACACATAAAGGGATAATTGCTGGCAGTGTAAATGTTTGCTGAAATGTTATGACAACTACAAAGTACCAGTCTTTATTTGAGTCAAATTGTTCATGATGCAATAAATGGAAGAAATTTGGTGCATACAGAGATGGAGGGAAGTAGCAAAGTTGCAGAAAAAACTGATTTCTGTACCAGCAAATCTACAAGTTCATCACAATCCAGGCCTAATGAGGATGCTGAGATTTTGGCTGGGTATAAAGCATTGGGGATGCATTTGATGCGGTGTTCACTTCTAGAGACTTCTTGGTTCACTAAACGCATGAAGCCAAAGAAGAAATAACAGAATCAAGGGAAGGATAATTATGGGCTGCAAAAAAGGTTGGGAAACCTATCCTTACCTAGCTTATCTGAGGGTACAACCAAAACTGTGATTTAGAAATTGGATACCTACCTTGCCTTGAATCAGATTAAGGAGAGTGAGGCCATCAAATCTGCTAAATTCCACTTGAAGGAGTTGCACATGAATGGTGGTATCATGGTTTAGTGACACAAGGTCATAGTTCGATTGTTTCATATGAACAGTTTTGCATTTCATTGATAGAGCTGTTTTTCCACAAGGATTTTAAAGTACACTCCAGGGAGTTGGTTCAATTGAGACAGGTTGGGATAATTGATGCATACATTTCAGAGTTTCAATGATTGCCATTAATGGTATCTGATGTGAATTAGAAGAGATTTATTTCTTGGCTTATAGAGGGTTTGTCAAAGCCTCTCATGGGTTGGGTCAAAGCTTTTGATTCTCCTACTCTTGCTGATGCCAATAATAGAGCATGCGACATGGAATTTTCTACTCCTGAGAGTAAGCACAATCATGAGGATACACATGTCAAGCAAATGAAATCATCTCAAGAGGAGTTAAAAGTTCCATCCAAACCAAGGAAGGAAGATGATGATAAGAAATTGTATTTTCTGAGCAAGAATGAGCTGTGTAAGAAAAAGTTGTGTTTCCATTGTCATAAATCATAGGTGCCCAGTCATAGATGTCTTGAGAAAGATAAAATGTATTACTTGAAGTTACATACAACAATGTAGACACAATTAGAGGTACTTTTGAGAGTGGTAATGAGGTAAAAGATGATATAGCTTTGTCACATGGGGCTACTACTTTACTTCCTTGTATTTCCCCAGTATGGTGCGAGTGACATGTTTGGTGGACTGTGATGCAGCTCACAATTTTGTGAGTGATAGTGATGTAGAGGTAGATGATGGAATTTTTTATTATTAAGAGAAATGCAAAATCTTCCAAGTTTCTTTATTTGCCTACTAGCACTTAAATGGCTCAAGGAGGTCAAAACTCAACCAAAGCTTATCCAATGCCCAAAATGATTTGAATCACTTGTTTGTGCTTAAATTTCCAACCAATTTTAGTCTTCTTGGTAGGGGTTTTATCCTTAAACTTCAAATTACTCCTTGTAGGCCTAGTTTTGCTCAAATTAATACAGCTGGGACAGTTTTTTCCGTTTTCTCACAACTTTTCCAAACTACTTGAAAAATAATTTACATTTTCAGACACCCATTTCGGCCTACTACAACATATCAAAAGATTAGGTACTTTTGTTTAGGAGCGTACCTTGCTGTTCTCACCTGACGCTATTTTTAAGGGAAAAATGGTCACTTTTACAAAGGAATTACTCCAAATATTTGTCCCCAAACCTTGTGTCTTTGTACAATATTGTATTTTGTCCCAAATCAAAGGATTCTACAATCAATTTCAACCCAGAATGCCAATTTGTATGAAAACTCCCAAAAAACCTCACCAAAATGCACCAAAAACAAGGGTTTCTCAATACAACAACTTATCAATGCTTTCAGACTCAAATGAAGGTGACTACACCTTGTCACTAATCATATGAACTCCTCCCATAATAAAAATATGGTCTTGACTCTTATTCAAGCAGATCTTCTGCTGCTATAGGCTAGCCTCCAATTTCTTCCATTTTCCTTCATCAAACTCATAGTGTACCCCAACAACTGTTAGATTTCTTGCATGAATAGAATTAGTACACCAAATTACATGTCAAAATAAGTTTATCCCTTGAGAATCAAAGTACCATTCAAGAAATGGACAAGTTTATTTAAGCTTCTACCAAAATAGTTTAAGAAAATTAGTATTTTACAAATGCCAGTCAATGCAAATCACTAACTCCAGGTTGAATGGATCAAATAGAGGTTTAAACACTACAATATGAGAGTATACAAATGTTCAACTCATCCAAAAGAAGAGATCAATCCAATACAACAAGTATCCCACAAGAAAACTTGGAATTTACTTGCTAAAATTCTGTCTACAGCCGTACAGTCACGTGAAAAAAAATGCCTCCTCCCCAACTTCAGCTGTACAAAAGGCCTGTTTATTGTCTTTTTAACTTCAACTGAATTCAAGAGGTTGGAAGTTATAAAATGAAACACAAACTTAAAGTAATATTTTCCTCCCAAAATCAAGATGATTGTTACAATTCAAAATTTGAATTTGTAACTTACAAATTATCATAGCTTAAGTCTTTTAACCTATAAAATATTGTTCAATGGCTTCATAACCTTATTCTAAGCATTATAAAACTATTCTAGACCCAATAATCCCTGTTACACCATTATTTTAGTCCTAGGGTCCTTATCATGACCTCTAGGATAATTTTCTTATACATTTGTTTATTGCCTCCAAGGCCATGATTGGTTTCAATATGTGCCAATTGATTGGTTTAGGCTCCTCCATGTCTTTATTGTTCTTCAATGCTTCCTTGTATATAATAGGTGACTTTGGTGCTCCTGCACTAGGTAGCTTGGTGGCAAGAAAAGAATTGGCATTGGAGGATTTTCGAGGATTTTTGTTATTAGGGCAGATGGATTTAAGGTGAGATGCAACAAGAAGGTAACACAAATGAGTATTGAGTTTGAGGACTACATAATTACCAATGATTTATACATTTTTGAGATTGTTGATTCCGATTTCATATTGGGATTCCAGTGGTTGCATTCTCTTGGGCGGTACATTCAGGACTTCCAGCAAATGAAGTTAGATTCATGGTGGATGGAAATAAGATAATTTTCAAGGCCTGGTGGATGAAGCACCACAGGTAGCAGCAGAAAGGTTGAGTGTTGGTGCAAAAGATTTTTCAGCCATGACATTTTATGACAAGTTTTCGATCTACTATGCCTCTATGGTGGCAGATTGGAGTATGTAGAATGGGTAAGTATACAAAAACTAATGAGTATGCAGCAAGTTTTTAATCAAATTCCAATCTACAACATGAGTATGGACTGGTGGGATTATGATGAGACATTTTTGGAGGGAGAGTGGATAAACATAACCATAGGAATAATTTCACACGTCATAGAGATTAGCACTTCCTATAATACTGTGATATTTTATGTCAATTTATGTATAATGTCTGTTCATTGTCATTGCTATATTCCAGGAATGTTTTAGATTCTGAAAACCAGAAATCAGGGTGGAAATCAGAATTTTGGAAAATATAGGATATCCTTTTTCGGGATAATACAATTAGGTCCATCATGACACAATGGTGGAACACAATGAACACCATGTTTCATATGACAACCTTTACGACTCTGCCTGGTAATTTGAAATTTCAAAATTGATATAGTGAAACTGACTTGTGATTTTTCTTTTAAGGAAAGTTTGGATTGGGAAAAACCATTTGCATTTGTGCACTCCTCTTGGTTCAAATAACAAATGTGATAATCATCTCACTTCCTGTCTTCCTTTTAGGAGTTACTTTACAATTTATGCAGATTTATCAGGTTGAATAATATCTTAGGTGTCACTTGAAATGGATTCTATATATATATATAGATATCATTCTTTATATTTTGATTACGTTTTTGGATTTAAATAAGCTGAATAAGTCAGTTCCAGGCATTTTCCTATCAAGTTCTTTCAGCTTCTATTGACAAAGTACTAATTGCTTAAACCATTCTTTCTATTGTACTCTCTGCAGTATTATTGGTGGAACATGTATTATTGGGGGTTTGTACCTTGTAACTTGGGCACGTAAAAGAGGGGAGAGGCATATACTACCTCCTCGTCGCATATCCACTACTGTCAATCACAATAATGAAGACATGGCATATTCTGTAGGTGATCCACTACTGAAGGCATCTCATCAGAGGACCCAAATTCACACAGGGACCAGTCTACCAGTTTCACGATCTTGGTCAGAGCTCTACAGGCCCTAAGCATTTTAATTTCTTTGTAATGCCTCGTGAAAGGGTATTTAGTATTCTATTTCTTGCTCCACTGATTTCTTCAGTTCTAGCAATTCCAGTAATTTCTATGCTTTTCTGGTTTATCATCTTAAAAGTTGAAATTACTTCTTCATTGGTGTGCTCCCACAACATGAAGAGTTGAGAACTTGAGAGAGAACAGATGTATAATGTGATTTGTTTTGATCAATTACGCTGTTAGTTGCACTTACAATTATGTTCTGGGGCTCTCAGATCTTTGGAATGAGAGTTTGGACAAGTGCAGCTATTATTATTTGATGCGAATGAGGTATGTAGTTTTTATGACCTGAACACGGACTATGAATAACTTAAAGCTCATTCACACCAAGACTCCATTAGTTATGTTCTTTAGACCATTGCTTGAAGTTTGTGCCACATCATCTTATGGACTATTATGACTCAGTTGCAATAGTCCAGATTAATTGCAATTATTGCAAATGCATATATGCTGCGATGTACTCAAGAAATTAGAAGTGAGAACTAGTATAAGTCTGAAGCATTGTTGGAATTTACAGGGAGATTGTAATTCATAATTTATCAATTGATTTACCATCAATGGGAATTCTACCCATCATATGAATGTTACCAATCAAATGTCATTGTCCTTTTTAGAACGAAAAGTTAAATTGTTTATCAGTAACCTTAAAGGATCTGCTGCACAATCATCTAGTCTAGGAGATTTCGTGTGTTCCAAAACTCATTGCAATAAATGCCACAAAAATGGATTAGAAAAAGGGTTTTGTGTAATATTGGACCTTTATAGATACTATATAGAGCAATTGTTCAACCTCTAGAAGTTTTTGTGGATTTATTTTTAGAATAAATTTTTAAGCTACTTCAAACAAGGCAAACAATGTTTGAAGCTATGTTCCACTGAGCTTTCGGGATGTAGGGATGAGATTTTATGAGGCTATTTCCGGGGACAATTGTGGACGGCCATGTAAAAATATATATACATTACAAATTCGTCATAGTGACATACATTATAGAATCCTTGAAACACAACAATCTTCATGGTGTCAAACTTCATTTGTATTCTTGAAAATATTTAATCTATATGCTTTCATTGAAACCCCGATAAATTGTCTATGTACTTGCATTGAAACCCCAATAAATTGTGTGGGTCATGTATTGTTTACAGTTTTAGACCTGACAAAATATCCTTGAGCTGTCCCTGTCCTTAAGATGAGACATAATGACACAATTCTGTATGCATGTGAACCAATACATGCACATACATTGGTTCTTTTTGTACCTGCATATTAATGTTATGCAGGAAGGCAAACGCAGTGATATTGTGGGAATCTTTGGTTCGATCAATAATCATATGAGGAGTCTAATAATATTTTTTGATCTGTGAAATTCAATAGAAATAGATGCAAGTAAATGAGTTGTATGGTTGATGACTGGAAAGAAAATAATTTGATTTAAATAATTTCAACCAATTGAGAACAAATCACCCTCGATAAAGTTGCTGAGATAGATAAATGAAAGAAATTGGTGTGCTGAAATGAATGAGCTGATTGGATTTACTAAACTCTACGATAAAGGATGCTTGAATTCTCTTACTGATGTTATTGTTGTGAATCGATTTGCTAGTAAGTTGTCTTGATTTGATGGTTTTGATGGATGTATTAAGAGTTCTATTTTGTTTTCTCAAATTTGTGCTACAGAATAATGGTTTGACATGCCTTCTAAGTGTTTGAATTTGTCTAGGTTGTGGTTAGAGATTTTATTGAGCTTGTTGTCTCAATTTGGGAATAAATTTTTATAGGTCAAAACCCTTGGTACTGAATAAATGACTATTTGCAGCAGAACAAAAATGGATAGGAAATGAACTAGAAGCCAAAATTGGGGGACGGTATATGAGTATGCTAATTTTAACGATACATTTTGCTTCCACCTTTAGGTATATTTGAATCTAATATGAACATGCATTTAAAAATTCTCAAGTATTCTTATTTTTACTCAATTTAACTTCCCCCGCTCTCGCACCCCTTTCTCTCTGCACACCCATATTTACTTAACAAATTATATTTTTATTTTTACACTTATTTAATATTTATTTATTTACATATATTCAATGCGGAGAGGCATTCAACAATGTCAACTAGTGTTGGAGTGTAATAGGAGTGCATTAATAAAATCTCTTCTATTTCAAATTTGGCAACCATTTACATGTCAATATTAATTTATGTGACACATTCTAAAATAACAGCACATGGCGTGGAGTGTAATAGCATGGAAGTGTGTAGAAGATTTATTATTATTTTATTTTCACTTAAAATTGACAATCATTTTTTACATCTTAAAATATTAATATTTAATGATAAAGATATTATTTCAAAAGAAGCAAAAGATAAAAGTTTTGTCTCCACTCAAGTGGTAAATGAAATAACTCTTAAGGTGAATCAAATAGTATCAAATTTACTATGTCTTTATGTTATATATACATGTTTATGATTATATCATTTTTAGATAGATATATCTGTACTTGGATTATATATTTGTATGTTTATTTTTATAGTTAATCCAAGTATAGATAATCCATAGATGGATTATGTTTTTTTATATATCTATACTTGGATTAAGTGTTTGTATGGCTAAGACTCCCAAAAATAAGGTTAGGGTTCGTTTAGTTGTTGGAATATGATTTCAGAATTGGCATTCAGAATCTTTGATTTGGGATTCTAGAACTTGAATTCTAGATTACGGTTTTGGGAATTTGATTTGGGACTGTTTGGTTCACCAAGAATTCATTATAAGAATACTCATTTCCTTCGTTTGGTTGCACATTTCTGAAATTGGAAATATCGATATGAATGTGTTTTTTTTTTGAATTTTAAAATTTTAACATGAATGGAATGTGTTTTTAATACATCATTTTAGCGTGATCAAAACTTGATATAGTGCAGGTGTAAATCAATTTAAATTTTGATTTTTTGTGTGTGGGGGGGGGGGAGCGGCAGGATGGGGATTGGCACGTTGGCCTTGATCGCTTTGTTCCATCTCTCAATCCCCATCACACTTCTATACAATCACTCTTTCTCTGCAACAACACTACTGAAAACCTTCCCCTATCACGATCTCCATCTCCATTTGCAACTTGTTAAAAATGTCTACTGTCGTTGGGAAGAAGAAGAAGAGAAGACCAAGCAGAGCAGATGCTTCTCATCCTCCTCCCAACTATGAAACGAGGGTTGAATACTAGTACAAGTGTAGAGATAGGGAGAAAGAGAGAGAATATTCCTCTCCTTCACGCGGCAAGGAATGTCATAATCGAGGGTTGTAGTGGCAGGGGACTGGCTGTGAGGAATAATAATCTCTCTGCTTCCAAACGCAACACTTCTGCAATGCCTTCGAAGCACACCATTAGGTCAGGGGTTGGAAACTCGGGCAGATCAGAGGAGCCTAAACAACCTGCAAAGGAAAAGGAGGAAACTCAAAGTCTTAGTCTCAGGTGGTCTACTTCTTCTCTGCCCTTCTCCACCAATAATACCAATGGTAAGTCCTCTTCCTTTGTTGTATGCATAATCTTTGATATGCAACGAGAACACAGAGGGACCGAGAATGCTGAAGAGATAAACGGTAATGACAACAACAACAATATATTTTTGAGCACGAAACCAAATAAGGTTGTGGTGGATACCAAAAATTATTGGTTTCAATAAGTCTCGAATGCTCATTTTCTTCCAAATTGGAATAAAAATAGGTATATCACCAATTCCAAGTATTTGGATGGAAGACAAAATCCTTGAAATGGAGTATAAATGAGGATATTGAATCCCATTTTAACCAAATTCTAATTCATGTTTTGCACACCCAAACAGTGGATTGGAATTTTTTTAGAATTCCAAATTCTAATTCTCTTTCAAATCCACAATTCATATGGACCCTAAAAGAATCCAAAATGATTGGAAATGATGAGGAGACCAAGAGTGACATCCTTGTTTTATCTACTACAATGTAACCAACAAAGAAAATATGAAATGTTTCCAATAAACCTTAGGTCACCCTTTTATGAAGAGGGGAACTTAATCAAAATCACCTCTTAATAGGTTCTCATACACATCCCAAACTGGGAAGAAAACATAACAAGATTCAAAGGTGCCATTTTTTATTATCACATTATGGTCTTTTTAAAAGTGAAATGTGAATGTGCTCCATGTTCTTTTCACTAATAACAAATAAATATGTTACGAAATGCTATGCCTATTTGACACTAATAACAACATGAGATAAAACCAATGTTAGGATTGTTGCTCCGTGTATGGGTGAATTTTGGTCCAACACTAACATATCCTTAAATATTAATAAAAGACATAAATGATAAAAAACCAACATGACCAATTAATAGGTGTTTAAAGATACTGTATGACATCAACAAATCATTACAAACAATGAATATTGTCCTAACCATGGATGGATCATTAACCACACCAATTATTAATCAAATACACTGTTATGATCTAAATAAAATAATAAAAGCTATAACTTTTGTATGGTACTATGCCATTCCATCACGCTCTGCGAGAACATTCCTCCAAGTTCTCCAATCTCCAGTGGTGGTTGAGCATCACCCAACCATGTGGTACCTTCATGTCCACCTTGTGTGGCTAGGAGATAGGTGTTCACAAGAACACTCAACAATAATGGGGTATGTTTGCTAAGATACTAATCATAGAGATGATCCATTTAAGTATAGATGACAACAAGCATTATAATCATCAAGGCATACACCCCAAGTTTAATCAACTAATTTTAGAATAATGAACTCGAGCGAAAATTATTACCAACAATAAGATATGATACACTTCATCTACTATAAAATACAAACAATAAAACACCCAATATGGATATAAACACACACAATCATGGTATCATTCAATTGCAAACATTTATTGAGATGACTCTTATGTCGAATGCTAGTCTAACAATGATAAAGATGAAAATTGTAGGGGAAGGGCAAGGAGTGTCACAAGATTGAGTATGCATCCCATTTGGCTTGCAAGGGTACCCAATCAATAATATCTATCAAATCTTCAAGAGGAGTGCCCTCAATAATCTTCAGTGACATTTAGAATACATCATGTCATTTATGCTTATATTAAGCCTTCAACATTACTCTAGGTGAATCATAAAACTAATATTTAAACTCATTTTTATTTATCTAATGAAGCTTCATTATAATTTAACTATTAAATCTTCACTCGTACTTTATTGGGATCCATTTTGTATCCCCACAAATTTGAAGAGCCAATAATTTCCTACACCATATACCTCAAACCCTAGTTCCAT
This sequence comes from Cupressus sempervirens, assembly GCA_028749045.1. Taxonomy (NCBI): domain Eukaryota; kingdom Viridiplantae; phylum Streptophyta; class Pinopsida; order Cupressales; family Cupressaceae; genus Cupressus; species Cupressus sempervirens. The sequence goes on along the minus strand of CM053784.1, from coordinate 650,899,898 downwards.
CATGCCAAAACACAATTTGAGTGGCACAAATTTCAATGTACAAAATTGATACAAAAATTTAAAAGATCTTTCAATCCAAAAATATTTAAGGAAATCTATTTTCTTCGAATCAATTTCATTAAAAAACATTCATAAATTTTTTCTTTCCAAAAACACTCTCCAAAAGAAAAACATACATTTTCCAAAAACTTTATTAATGAATGCTCAACTTTTTCAAAATTGGAAATATTAAAAATCAAGTATGCCCTTTGCCTCTTCTAAATATGACCCAACTACATCTTTTTGCCTCAAAAATCTCATTTCCTAATTTTTGATTTTTTTTTCCATATCAATGGCTTTGGTTTGACACACACACACACACATATTCTAAAGTCTAAGGTTTATATTGAAGTTCAAACCTATATGAATGAGGCCATGTATAACCACCTATTATTCACATATTAATACATGAAATCCATTTAATTCTAATTTCAAAATTAAGATAAGAGAAAATTACCTTCCAAACACACAAACAATAAAGCAAAATTCTAATGGAGGCAAACATGTCACCAACATGGACTCAAAATGTCCAGCCTGAGCTTTGTTTTCAGTTGTGCTTCTTTGCATCTGTGCCTCTTGTCTTTGTCTTTGTATATTATTGACTTTTTATCTTCTCTTTGGCTTCTTGATGCCTTTTCTACACGTTCAACTTCAACTATGCTTCTAGTGACTCCTAATAGAGTGTGTATGACTTCCTTCAATGGTGTTGCTACCAATACCTTGTCCACCTCTCCAATGCTACATCACCTAACGAATAACTTGTGCCTCACACGAGAGTCCCTTCCTTGCCTCTCATCTTAGGCCTATTGGCAACTAATGGACCATCTTCTATGGCCCTTGATAGACCTTCATGCCTTCCTTTTTGCAGCTAGATGGACAAGCACCTATACCAAAACCATTAGCAAGAATCACATAAAAAAATCTTCTTGGGCTAGGTCCTAGTGTGGATGGCCTCTTGCGGCGGTCTACCCACACACTCAGGTTCTTCTAACTCTAATACCATTTTGCAACAGAGGAAACAATAAAACTCAAACAATCTCATAAGATCTATTGACCCATTCTTCATTTCATAATGTAATCAATATGTCAGAGGCATAATCAACTTCAAAGAACTCATTCAATCTTCTAATTTCCAATCATGGCCAAGTTTCCAAATGGAACCAAAACAATGTTAAGGCATTCTATTACTTTCCTAAATCATTAAATGGATACATGCAACTCATTTACATCACATGCAAGCAAGAAAATTTATCAGAGAAAGTGACTGTAATAGAAACAATTAAAATACTCAAAGCTAAACTATAAGAGAATTTATCATTCCTATCAAAATACAATGCAAAATATGATTGTGACATTGTTGTTCATTTCTTTGATTAACCCTAACTTTAATAGAGTTCACATCTTCATTAACCTCAATTGGACCCTACTGCAACAGGACAACCAAAGCGATTTTTTTACATTTTAACCCTCTGATCTACCTCTCTTCAAACTCAAGCATTACAATGTTTTTATAATATTATGGGATCGTTACCTTTCAACTTCCCTAAAAGTTACAATCTATTGGGTGGATATTTTGCAATCAACAGTTTGGGTAAAATCCAGTCACAAAATAGGTAGATTGTCCACAACGTGTGAGATAGAGTCTGTACTACCTTAAAGGGAAGGCTCCCCCTTCTAACTGTTCCTTAGATCAACTCAAGGTAAGCAAGAAGTTGAGAGATTTTGAAAGGGTATTACCAACTATTCTTTCCACTTAACTTTCAGAAAAGAATCCACTTATACATGAAGTGAGTAATGGGCAAGATGAAACCTCCAACTACACTTCTATCTAAAATTGTAAATGGTGATACTGATAAATCAACACTAACTCAAAGACTAGCTGAAAGCAAACCAGTCTGGCTCTAAGTCCATTCTTAATCTATGCTATAAGAGTAACCTTTACTATTGGGGCACAAAAACTTCTAGAAGTAAAGAATTCTAACTATTTTTTTCAATTAAGAAGGAGATACAAGCTACAGTCAAAGCTCCTAGTCTATGTATCACCACAACAACTCCTAGTTAAAGCTTCAGCTCTGATTTTTTCTTAACTCTTCATACTCAATTATCAAAAACACATGGATGAAAGATAACAAATGCAAATCATAGTCAAAGCTTCCAATTTGCACTAATGACAATTGCACGCAATCAAAGTTCAACTCTAATTGTCTCTTTGTATTCAATTTTCTTTCAAAATAGTACTACACAATGAAAGATATGCTTGCAAAATTTATCGAGAGCTTTCTTGCATACAATAAAAGATGATTTTTACAATGAGGGTGCTCTCCTTTATATAGGCAAAGAAGTTGAGAAAAATGAGGAAAAAGTGGGAGCAACTCAAACAACTTTGACCTTTTCTAACTAAATGAGAGAAATTATTGGATTGCATGTCATAAGAATATGCACATCGTATTACATGCAATTACACAATTTCAAGCAATACATCCTCTCCAATCTACAAACATGAAAGCTAAAGAAGAAAGAAGATGAAAACGAGTGATGAGACAATCCTTAGGATTGTTCTTAAGTGCTTGAAACTTGACGATGACATTACAGACTATAGGAATATCAAAGATTTTCATTGTCTTTGATATAGCCTCTATTCTAATTGCATTGACATATGCTGATTTTACAACTTTGCAATTTGCCATGAGAGAATCCTGTAGGTGTTTTGCTAATGATTTATACAAAGAAAACCTATTCATTTTGTGCGAACCAAAATCTTCAGAATCCAAATCAACATTAACTCTAACTATATATTTTGAAGTCATCTTCTCTATTGTGACCAAGTAGTCATCCCCAGTAAGAACTTGGCATCCCATTTGTTCCAGGTTGCACATTACCTCAATTTCAATTGACTAACAATCTTCTAAGGGTTTGCAACTTTGTTACAAGTTTCCTTAGCATCTCTTCCTTGTAACCTATGAGTTTGTGGCATCTGTAGAACATTTCACAAGATGGTACATCACATGCAACTAGGTCGTCCAAATCAGAATTTGCGATTTCATCCCAATCACACAAGATTTATTTGAAGGTGTTATCTTCTTGATTTAGAGATGCAATTAGGTAATGCAACATCTCTTCAAGACCTCCGATACATTCAAAGATTTTGACCAAATCTGTGATGGCCTGAACTCCTTCAGAGACAACTTCTCCAAACCAAGTCTTTGTCACTTCCATTATTTGTTTCTCTTGAAGTGTCTGAGATGTAGTGACTGCTTGTTGTTGAATAACCTCATGCTTGAGTTGATTCTTCTTTTCCCATAACTCATGATTGGTCTTCAATACATTGGCAAGTGCATAATGAGCATCTTGTAGACAACCTAGCCACGATTGCTTACCAAGTTCAATTTTGGTGAACTTGTAATCTAAACAGTTAAGTTCTTCATCTAGTTTGTCCACCAATGGTTCAACAACCTCTACAAACTTAGTCTTTTTAGAATGCACAACAATTCTTGAAACAATCCTATCTTTTAGAGATTTAGACTTAGTTTTTTTGATAGGAAGATTATTTGGTGGCAACACAATCTTCATTCTCTTCATAGTGATCTTGCCCAACCATGCAAGTGAACTTAAACCTTCATCTGCTAAATCAGGTACAATAACAACCATTGGCATTGATCGTAATTGTATTTTCATTGCGACTGAACATGCTTTAGTTTGCACAGATGTACCAAGAGGTACCTGATGAGAAGATTCTATCATGAATGCTTCAAAACCAATCATTAAAATTCTATCATGAATGCTTCAAAACCAATCATTGAAGTATCAAGTTGGGAAACTTGACCTTCTATGAGTATCGGGAAATCTTCAAACATGTTTCCCAAATTCTCACATTGCTAAACTATGAGAATCAGAGGAGCTACTGAAGAGATAGGAAGTGCCAATGTGTTTACTTTCAAGGTAGGGATGGTAGGTGTGAAAATAGTGGACCTTGCTAATTTATTGGTCATGGAGGGGAAATGATCATAACCTCTCCTTCTTCCTGTTCATCCTCCTCATCAAGTTCTTTTCCAAATTCCTCTTCACCAGGTTCTTGAGCTTTCACAGATGCTTGTGAGGGTTTTGGAGGTGATTTAGACCCCTTTCCGCCTTTCAACTTAAACTTGAGGAATTTAGCTGAAATGGAGGAAGAGGCAACATCCTTGCTTGAAATTTCCAGTTGAGATTTCCAAAGCTACCACAGTCTACCCTGAGCTCAGGATTCACCCTTTTTAGGCCTTTGATCTTTAACCATTTGTTAGTATTTGCTAAGATAGACTGAAATCTATGAAAAATAGATACGCTTTCTTTTTGCTGCCAATGTAAAGGAAAAGGGCATTGCTTGTCAAAACTAGTATGATGGTATTTTGGATCGAGAATATTTCCATCATCTTCAATCTGGAGATTGGATGGGGTTTTGAGCATGTTAAGATCAATGATTTGTTGCAGTGTGTGCTTGCAATAGTCCATCCTCATGATGTCCAACTCTGTGTGCAGGTCAATCCATATGTCCTCTATGCGATGAACATGGGTGAATGCTCTTTCGATCATTGAGTGCATTCCTCAATAATCAAAATCATACCCAGCCTTGAACTTCTTCAATGTGATAAGATGGAGTTCTACCTCCATATTTTTCGCCTTGTAAACTGAATTGATCATATACTGACCAATTACCAAGGCTTGGCTATAGTGATACCAAATCCTGGCCTATGTTGAGTATTATGATACGACTACACTTCCATGAGCTATCTAGATAATTCCATCAGTATGATTTTATTAGTAGCATATCTTGAAGAGTATATGGTTCTTTAAAATAGCCAACTCTCAAATAAGTGAAAGTTGGAAATTGCAAAAAGACAACACCAAATTGATTTACCCTATTCCAAGCTTCATCTGACACTCTCTTAATTACCAACTATTTATTAAACCAACAACTGAAATGTCCAAAAAATGCACCTTGGACTCTCCTATAATGGTATTTGCTATGTGACAAGGTGATTTGATCATAATATTCCCAAATAAGAACTTGAAGTCGATCTCCTTTAGTTGAAAGCCCTGAGAAAGATCCCATGGATGCAACAATGTAGACCAAGTAGGATTTAATGTAAAACGGTGTTGAGGTTCCCACATTGAGCAACTGTTCAGAAAGTGTAGTACTAATAAGCTCTCCCCAGAAGATAGGTTCTTCATTATCAAAGATCTGGAAAATGAATTTGTACATCCATGGCTCGAAGTCATTGGAATCTCTCAGACCACATATGTTGCTAATCAAGTCCTTGCATTTGAGATTGAAGGTAGATGTATGAATGAGGTTTGGCCATCTTGAGAAAATTGTTTCTTCTAACCTTCAACCAGTATGCATTTATATACTTATGATAATCTGCCTTCTTCTCATTCCGTAACTCCAAAGATGTCTCCTTTGACAAATCTACACACTTTGCATTTTGAGGAACTTTGAAGATATGTTCAATAACCTTTGGGTCAAGGCTAATGATGACCTTTCCATCTACATCTTTGATTGTTTTGGTCTTTGGACTAAAATGTCGTTCACATCCTAAGATGACTTTTGGTTCCAAGGCAACCATAGGGAAAGTAGACACCAAATTAATACTACTCTTCTCGATGTGTCTCATTTCAGGATTTGAAGGAGCTTTGACCCTTTGTATGAAATCAACCATGTCAACATGCTCGATCTCTATGTTAGGAACATTATCTACAGTTGATGAAACTTGAGATGTTGTCGCATGGGCTAACTCTTTGTTGTATTGGTACTTCATCTTTCCCTTAGATTTTATGGATGAGGGCATATCTTGTGCTACAACATAAAATTCCAAAAATGTTAACACATCATCAGAGGATATTGATTCCATAAAGACGTTGATTCTTGACTAGCAACAATAGATCTATTAGGGATAATATGTTTGGAGTATGGATTCAAAAGTTCTTATGCGAAGGCTTTGAATGGAAATGGTATGCATATGCAAGGGGCTGAAATATGATTCAAAGAGATAGAAAACATGTGAGTGAAGGATGAGTCCTTATGTAAATACTTTGATGAAAGAAGGCTAAGCGCGGGGAATGCATGCAAATGAGAATTTTGGCTTTTAAAGAGTGACCTTTAGCCAAAATTGGCTTCTCTGGATGCAATTACATGTAATCATTATTTTAATGCAAACATGTAATTAGGTTCCAAGGATGGAAATGCATGTAAATGATAACAAGGAATGAGATTACATGTAATTGTGAATGAGGGATGAGATTATATGTAAACACATATGGAGAATGAGATGCAAAGTGCTATGACATGTAATGATGGATATGGAATGAAATGATGCACTTGCACGAAAAGATGAAAAGTGGAATGACATTACATTCTTGGGAAAGAACTTGCAACTTCTTCGAAAGAAGAAAAACAAAACAACAAGCTAAACAAGAAATAAAAATATACCTTTGGTCTTTGACTCAAACATGCTAAGAACAAAGTTTCTCTCTTATGCAAATTCGAATTTAGAACTTTGGGAAATTCTAAACATTAAAAAATGGAAGTTCTCCTCTTATTTAAAGAAAAATTACACTTTTCATGGCACATCTTAGGACAAATGTACAAGGATGAATGGAAGATCCAATGAAATAGCAAGATAAGTATGAATTGATAAGGAAAGTTAAAAATGTATACTCACTTGGAGATCAAAGAACCAAAAGTGGAAGATAAATAAGTTTAAAGAATGATTCTCCTCCAAATTTGAATCTTCAACCAACTATTTTGACCTCCTTCACACTTGCAAATAGATATTAATGAGAAATCAATGAGGCATTTTTGGATATGGATACCAAAAACATGTTTCTTAATTACCAACATTCAAGATGTTTTAACAAATACCATGTTCTTGGACATTTTTTGCTAAAAACATGATCCCAATATGCAAGAGCATGAATCATTTTGGCATGGAAATGCATCTATATGACCTCTAATAGCAATGAAATGCATCTAAACTAAAAAATGACCCTCCATTGATAGAAACCGTGAGCTTGAAAAGGACAGATTTGAGTGTTTTTTTATCAGAATGTGCCCTTGAAAGGTAATGAAAATAACTTTTTTGCAAAGAGATTGAATGCCTAAAGCATGGAAAGGCATGGAAATGCCAAAACACCCTTCTTGGAATGGATTTCATGCCATGAAACAAGCAAATATGAATATTTTTAGCCAAAACGTGCACTTGGAGACTCAAAGCATGGATGTTTTGCACTTGAAAGCCAAAATTGGGTTCTCAAAATGCATTTGCATGTGTTTCAAAGGAAAAATGCACTCTATAAGGGAGTTTGCATGTTTTAAATGTCATGAAACTTAGTCTCTTATGCAAATCACACTCTTGGAGTGCATTTGCATGTTTTAAATTACATGTATTTGGAGTCTAGATGTAAATCGCATTCTAGAAAGGGCATTGTTTTAAAATTGGTCAAAAACAAGCAAGTAGTGTAAAATCACTCTCTTGGAGGGTCATTACATGTTTCAAAATACATGCATTTACATGTTTTAAATAATTCAAAATGCCTTTCTAGTGGAAAATCGCGGTCTTTAGAGGCATTTGCATGTAAACATGTAAATAGGTTGAAAACTATGCATATGCACAACTTAAATGATCAATTAAGCACAAGTCTAATTGATTTTTGAGGACATATCACTTAATTGGGTCAAAAAAAACATTTGCACTATATAATTTAATAACTATGTGCAATTATCATTTCAAAAAGTAATATTTAATCGAGATGTTTTAAATAAAACATAAATTAATTCAAAAATAAATCAAACTATGTAGTTAATAAAGTCACTTATGTGAAAAATATAAAAAACAATTCAACATGAAAATATAACATAAAGTACACTATAGTCACTTAAGTGATAAATTTAAGTAATAAAGTAACTTAAAAACATAACATAAAGTGAATTTATGTTATATTTTTCAAAAAGTGAATGTCAACATTAAAATATAACATGATTTTTTTAATCATGCAATTGCATCTAGAGAGTCCACTTTTTGGGCACTTATTTGGTCATATCTTTTGACTACCAAGTTTGCTTAAGCCCTAAGATAGACCAAATCAAAGGGAAAACCGAAATCAATGATTTGAGCAAAACCAAAAGGCCAAAAGCAAACAAAAGCACACTCAAAAATATAAAAAAGATGTTGAAGACCTCAAAAATCAAGCATAGGCTCAACAAACAAAAAAACTAAAGGGACTTAACAAAATCTTTTAGTAAAAGGATTCATTATATCAATTGGGGTCAATTGGTTGATCAATATCAACCAATTAAATAATGGATCAACTTAGAGAAAAACAAAACCAAGTTGAAAAAGTGTAGTACTGTTACCTACATTTTGTGGTGACAAAATGCAGGACAACACAAGCAAATCGATGGTTTGAATTCCTATCATAGTTAACAACTATTTTAACTTCCCTAACTGACCATCTTTCTATTTTGGAACCATTTGTTGGTTCACAACTTATAGTCCCTAGTGTTGAGAGTGTTGACTTGGTGGTCAACACCTCCTTGGAGATTCATGTCATGGAAAGTCTCAACATTTGTCTCAAGCAATAACAGTTTGAGCTTTTGGTGCAATGACAAATGTTACCTACAATTAGTATCAGAGCCCTTGGGTCACGAGTTTGAGTCTCCCTTGAGTTGGAGCTGAAGGCCTAGTCTGTGTTGAGGGGGAGATTGTTGAGAGTGTTGACTTGGTGGTCAACACCTCCTTCGAGATTTGTGCTATGGATTTGGGTAAGTCTCAACATTTGTATCGGACATTAATAGTTTGAAAATTTGGTGCAATAACAAATGCTACCTATGCTTGGTACCTAGGAAACAATGAAATTTTGTAGTTTTGCGAGGTGCAGTTTGGAAGCCTTGCAAAATAGTGAAAGTTTTTCTATTTTGAAAGGTGCCTATATACATCGTTTACAAATGACTTAAAAGCGTTTACATCTTGACTCAAATGCCTTATGAATGATCTCAAATACATTGAAATCTCTCACATTGTAACTCTTTAGCCTCTTGGAATGCTTACTCTTTAGGCTCTCATGCACCAATGAGAACTAGTGCAATTTCCACTAAGGACCATATGTATGAACCAATAACATAAAAAAATCCCTACACTACAATTTTGAACCTCATCCATTAATCTTTGTTAGTCATGAAAAGTGTTGATATCACCAAATCAATTATTTTGCATCTATGTCTAATAAAATGGAACACATTGCATTATTTCACATAATCTTATATTGGTGGTAGGACCTTCCATTTAAAGAATAAATAAAGCTTTATTAATTATATGAAGTTAACTGGCAAATCATGATTTTGTCGCAATATGGTGGTAGGCCCATCTTGAACAACATGTGATAAAACAAACTAATCATGTAGTACCAAACCAGTGTGGGAAGTATTTTGCACCATTGCATATTGTTAGTATGATCAACTATTTGAAGATGAAATAATAGTTCAAAGTTAATTCAAAACTTAAATAATATTAAATTTACTTCAAAATTTATTTGTAATTGTTTATAAGATAGCCTTACCAAGGTGTGTGACAAGTTATGGCTTCATCACACTATGGTTGTAGGCCCATCTTGACCATATGTGATATAGTAGCTAGTCATATGGTACCAAACCCACATGGAATTAGTTCACATCATCATATATTATTAATATTACCCACCACTTGAAGACACAATTAATAGTTTAGAGCTAATTTGTAACTTTAAAAATATTAAAATAATTTCAAAGTTTTTTTTTTTATTGTTTATAATTATAAGATGGTCCAATGAAGGTCTAGGGAAAGCCATAGCTTCATCGCAAATATTTTATATTACACATTGTTAGTGAATGGTTTCCTCCCCCCCGCCACCCCAAGTTGATTAAGTTTATATTAACAAGAAAAACAAACTTGCACCACAAATGAGTCTTGATGAACTGCAAAAACTCTATATGTTTCAAAGGCACAACTCCCTTTACAATAATTTGCAATACAACTCTTATCATAAATGAATTATGATTGTCATTCCTTTGACCTTAAAGAACTTAAGGAAAGGTGTAAACATCCCTTCATAACCATAAAAGAATGTTGCTGATTTGAGTAATCACACTTTAGATATATGTCACATGACATAAAACTTCAGAAAATCAGAACTATGATCAAGCTCACCAAACTAACAAAAGGAAAAGAACTACAACACTATTAATGAAATAGTATCCATATGGAAATGAATTTCATACAAATTTTGCCACCAACAAGATAACCACACGATTATCAAATAGATACTCTAGAATAACCAAACGATCACTTCTATTATCATTAACTTCATTGTTCAACAACAACTAAAAGAAACAACTAAAACCTACTAGCAAAAGAAAAACAATGAAAAAGTCCAGAGAGTCGACCTATAAGATCACTTAAAATATTACATATATAGCCACGCAAGGCTTTTTGAATTCCTTCAAAAAGTGAATCCCTTCCGAAAGTTCAAATGTTTTCCAACAACAGAGTTTAAAAAAAATAGATAACTACAAAAAGAAAGATGCAGGTGACCCTTCACTTCTCCTTTAAGCTCCAGTTTTACTATCTATATTAGCATGAGAATCCTGGGCATCAAAACAACCACCACTACTTTCTTTCCAAACCTTGTGCGCAACAAGAAAACCAACCCTCTCTATTGTGGGACACCTAGCTGTTCCAATCAAAGCTTCCACATCCTCATGATTCGACAGATATGATCCAAATTTTTGTCTTGTACCTCCAGGTGATCAATATAGATAATCATCATTGAGTTTTCCTTAGTGACGATTGTTAGATCGTGAACAAAAACTTCGCTCATTTCCTTCAGTAGCTTAATGTTGGAGAAAAAGGTTGTCTCCACTTCCTTAGGGGGATTTTCACTTCGGTCCTCATTTCCCATGATCTTCACATCAATACACTTTATGTCAGCAATCAGGATCTCCTTCAGACATCCTACCTCCTTAAGCAGTTCAGAGCACTCTTCTAAACCCCTATTCCAACACTATGTTCCTCCACTCCAAATTAGCTTGGGTGATGAACAGAAAAAATTGGCATCGATCTTAGCTCCAAGGACTTCATTCATAAATTTTTCTATGCCATATTCTTGAACTTCAGAGGTGTCAATGATATATTCATCCCATTTGATTTTCTCAGGATCCTAGGCATTTGTTTCTGATTCTAAGGCTACCATCAACTTGTCAGCTCTTGCACTAGTACTGGTAAAACGGGAAAATAATTAGTTGCTTGAGCATGTAGAGCGTTCAACCACTCACCATAAGCTTGAGCAATGGAGCGATATCTTTTAACTTGCGTGATGAAGCTCTTGTTGAAGGGAGACTAAACATCAATAACCAAAATGGCATTCGTCAAGGCTTCTGCATGTGGACTTTGAAGCTCATGAATGTACTCAACCATTTTTCGAATTGATTGTTTTAATTCTTGTTTATCTGTTTGATCCTTCCATATCGACTGGGAAATTTTGGTGTTCCCTACATTCCATATCTTCATATCAATGGCTCTGGAAGCAGGCCCAAGGATGGTCTTCTTTGCCAAATAGTCTTGGGGGTGTATTTTGTCTATACTTTTCTCAGTTGTTGGTTTTAGTACCTCTGCAACCCACTATCCTGTATCTTCATCAATGTTCAACAGAGCTTCAATCTTTTACCTTTTGGTCTTGGGAGTCTTCCCAAGACATTTACTTACCATGTCACCCATTGGGAGCATCGCTGTAACTATGCTTCTTTTCTTGTTTACTGATAGATCAAACCAATTGGGGACAAAAGATTCTCTTTGGGAGGAGAAGTCTGTAACATAGGCGATGAACTGAGAGACATCACACTCAAAGTATTAGCAACCTCTATTGCTTGTTGACACCCTTGTTCCATTTCACTGATTAGGGATTCCCTTGTTCCCTCTGTCTCTTCTCTAAGATCAAGCTCTATTATTGCCAATTGTCACGAATCTCGTTCAAGCCCTTTGACTGCTCTTGCTTCTTCTTCCTACGATAGCAGGTCCACTTAACAGATGGAGGGAGATGAAGTGAACCTTGAACAAGAGGTTCAGGTTCAACACTCAACTTTGGCTTTCCTGCAACGAGAGAAGCAACAACTTTATTAGAACTAAGAATAACCAAGGGTGAACTTGAACTAGTACAAGCCTTCTGAAAACTACAGGAAACTGATCTTGACTGCTTCTTTTTTGTGATCCATCACTCTGTTTTGGCTAAGACAGGTAGGGTTCTTTCTTGCAAGTCATCTTCCTCTAGCATTGTCCAGTCAATCTTCGGTAATGGGTAAGCTTCTACTTTCTCAATGTAAGCTGGGTCAATGATCTCTTCATCCACCTCTTTAGTTACTCCTGAAACATCTAATGGGAGACTGAACTCTTTTGATCTGTGCTAACATCAGTCTAGACCATAACTTTTTTCTAACTTCGAAATCATCCTGACAATCAACCCAAAAATCTTCTAAGTGGGGAACATGCAGAGCAGAGGAACCTAGTTCATAGTACTTTAGGGCAAATTTTTGGCTGTCAAAATTGGGTCTAGCAGGGTAAGTCAGTAAGCTCATGGATTTGATCTCGACTTTGAGCTTGAGGGCATCCTGAATGGTTTTGCATTTATAGTGTCCAAGCTCGACCAAGAATGTGTAACCTGAACCTTTCCTTGTCTTACAATTCTTTTTAACCTCTACCAACTATCTACATATTTCCATTAACACAAACTAGTCAAGGCAATGGCAAGGTAGCCATAGTGGCTTGCTTTCATATCCTCCAATCCTAAGACAAGTGAATTTGGGAAATTGGGTAAAGAAACTACCATAAATATCAATTAACTAGGTGGGTTCTTCTATCAATATCATATTCTCTTTTCCTTGCAATTCAAATACCATTTTGGCTAGGAAGGTGTCTTGAACTATTTAAAAACCTTTAGGGTTTTTACTCTTTTGCAAGAGAGCGTAATACTCATAGATGGGCATACTTGGGTCCCAATCTAAGTATGGTAATCCTTTCCATTCTCTGTGGCAAGCTAGAATGTAAAACAAGTAGGAAGTCATATAGAAACTAGACGTTCCAAAAGCCTGGGAGAGCTCTTCCTGTAGCCCAATAGCTATTGTATCTACCCAATCAATGAACTTATCTTCCCCTAGAATAGTTTGGATGAAAAAGTACATCCAATTCTCCCAATGAAAGGCATGTGGGTTACCATTTACCCTCTTTAGTAGTGTAATGACATCCTTAATTTTAGGGATCATGTATTCTCTAGTTAATGGATGTGCAAGATGGGAAACCCCTCTCCTAGACTTGAAAAGCCAACTTTTAGCAATGTTGTTGTTCAACTCTGTGACATCTATGGAAAATTAGGCATAGGAGGAACTTGTTGTGGCCTCACAATGTACGCCTCATTTTGAGTCACAAAATGGGGACTCCCTAGTTCCAAAATTCCCTATGAGGCATCTAGTCCGAAGCCTTAGTCATTTTGGGCCCTCCTCTAGGTCTAGGTCAAACCCCGATCTCTAATCGGGAAGGTCCGGGCAGTCAAACATAGGTAAAAAAGAACAAGTTTAAGACTTTCATGTGCTTAAAGTGCGCACATGCACAGGTTGGCCAAGTGTGCACATGCACACTTCACCCCTGCTCTGGAGATGCACACATGCCTCAGAGGTGCGCACTTCGGTCCCCCCCTCGCTTGCACAATGGGCCAATGTTGCAAGTGCGTAGTTGCACACCATGCATACCTTGTCAAGGTGCACATGTGTGCTAGTGCACAATTGTACACTTTTCCATTTCTACAGCAAGCACTTTCCAAGGTGTGCTAGGTGTGCTAGTGTGCAAAACTGGCTTTTGGGGGGAAAAACCCATTGTCATGTCTATTTTGACTGGTGTTGACCTAATGTTTTGTGAGTCTAAGTCTTGTGGATTCCTCATTTGGGTCTTCCAACATAAGATAACTAATGTTTGCTTCTTTGTATAGATAAAAAGACATCCTTAACTTGTCGTGGTCGTAAATTTTGACCTAGAGCTCAGAATTAAAAATCGTTTACACTTTTGGAAAGAAGAACTAAAAATCTAATTTTAGTCTCTAAAACAGCGAGCCTTTGGCTTCAACTCACTATTTTAAAGACCGATGAAAGTTTCAACTTGAAATCTTGAGTAGAAGACCTTTGAAAAAGCCAATTAAAAATGCCTAGAAAAGCTTTTTAAAAAATATATGAAAAAGTTTCATACATTTGATTGTTTTGGATAATCTGGATCACCTAGTCTCTAATCGAGAAGGATCAGGCAGTTGGAGAGAAGAAAAAATCAAGGAATAGACTTCGCAATGCACAAAGTGCACATACCACAAAGGTGTGCCACATAATGTGCAAGTGCACAGATCATCATCGCATTTTCATTATCAGCAACAATAGAGATCTCACCTAAGTTGGTAACCTTCACCTTCAAAGGAGTCACATGTAAGTTTTGATTCATGAATTTACACTGAAGATCAAAGATACAAAGGTTGGACACATGAACTAGACAAGTTCCTCATCTTATGAAACTATTAATGATAAGATGCAACACATGTACTTTGGGAGTTTAGATAGAAGAAGAACAAGGAGTTCAAGTCTATGACAATGTTGGGCTATAAAGAGGGTATAAATCATCAAAAAGGGCAAAATAAGTACACAAGAGTACTCCTAGACCTCGTCTGAGAAAAACCCAAAAACTATTTTCAAAACAAATAACTTTGATTTTTCTGTGAATTGAGCACCTTGCACAAATTTCCTAAAGGTGTGAAGGTGCACAAGGTGCGCAAGTTACAGAGGTGCACTGCCAATTTTGAAGAAGTGATAGTGCACTAACAGTAAACTATCAGTTGCTAATTTAGAGCTTTCCATGCACCAAAAATACATTCTGGCGACAGTTTAACTCCTACAAATGCTTAGAGAAGGCCGAGCTTCCATTTTTAGAGCTTCTAGTGACTCTCAAATCCTCTTACAACTTACTTCTTATCTACTTCTTCTTTCATTGTTTTAAAGTCATGTGAAGGCTCATGAACCCATTAATTGATAAAAACAAGAGTGGAGTCCTACTTAGCACCATTTAGAGAGTTAGTTTGTATATAATTAGATTTGTATTACTAGTTTAGAAGCACATGTTTTCATTAAGATCTCTCTCTCTCAACACAAATTGAGAATATAATTTCTTATAAATTCAAGAATGTAACATGTATTCCAAGTCGTTATTTTGATGCAATAATATATCCTATTGGTGCTTTCATTTTGAGTGTAGTTATTCTTGCCGAAGTTTGTTATTTTTGTGAATTCTTTTTCATAAATAATAATGGAGGCAATGGTTTTGTTGTGTTTATATGATTGTGCAATCTTTTAATTCTGGTGTTTGTCACATGTTGATGAATTTCGTTGACATACAGAGTTGGAGAAGAGATCACCTTATTGTTCCTACATAGCTTCTTGTCTCACATGAGTGCACTTTCTCTGGCCTTTTGATTTGATGAGAAGTGAAACATCTTTCGGTTTTTACTAAGTTCCCATCGACGATTGCATAAGTAGATTTGAGGAAGCGCTACTCCTATTTTCATTGTTTTCTTACCCGATCTTTTTGACGATTCAACTCACAAACGTATTGTTACCGTGGTTTATGTCCATTAGGAATCCCTTTCAAGTTATTTTCTTTCATCTCTCTTTACCTTATCTTCATTATTTTCTTTATTAACCCTTGGCTAAATTAGGAATTCATATAGTTGCATTGTTAGATTGCATTCATTTTAAAAACAAAAAATACCAAAAACATATCTCTTTTGTGTTTAATTTTGAAACAACAAGCAGATTGAACATCTTATCCAAAATTGGTCAGAACAAACAAAGGCCTTCCTGTGAACAAACACATTTATCTTCAATTGAGCGGATTCCAGTAGGTCACAAGATCTCCTAAAACCTTGGAGTTGATCCCAGATTAGCTTTTCAAGAGAGGAGTTCGAAAGAATTCTTGTCGTTAAGCATCGTGCAAAATGACAACTCAATAGAACTGATAGTATAGTCTTCATAAATTTCACGTGGGGGAATTCTCAGAGCACCCATGAAAACAACTTAGCTCACATATACCAAGACTTTTCCATTGAAAGCACAATTACATTTGTCAGCTGTATCATATCTATTTCTGCATGGTAAGACTAACTTAGGGGAGGGGAAGGCTTATGGGAAGGCATACGCTTGCAACAAACCACTATTTGAGACTTTTTAGGATATGGAACTTGGTTTTGGATTCGTGAATCTAGCTAGCAATTTGCTCATGTAATCCTTAGCAAGGAAGGTGTCTTCCATGTCAGGAAAAATACTACTAATAGCAGACTCTCTAACCTGGTCAGGTAGCTTTGAGCATAAAGGAATGGTCATGACACAAATTTAACCAAAGCAAAGTGATACAAAAGAACACACAACTCTAAAGAAATGCATAAGGAAATGACACTTGAAAAATTAGAGGCTAGAGACTCACCAAGCTGAGTGCATGCAGAATAGAAAGCTTAAGCTATCGCCATGTACATCCGACCCAGACAAAATAATCTTTACCAAAAGCTGAAGTAGTAGGGGAATGAAAACAAGGCAACTTCCATTTAAGACGTAAAACTTGGACTTAAGGCGTGGAAATGGATGATAGGACTTATGACAAGACAAGAGTTACAATCATTAAAAACTCACCCGAGTTCTGCACGTGCCATGACATGCCTTACCATTATTACCCTTTACTCTTCATTAATGTAATTTTTTTCGTAGATTTAGTAACATTGCGCTTCTGTTGAGCTATCAACTTGCACATGTGGCACCGAAAGCATTCATCTTTATGACCAGGTGAACACAAACAGTTGAACTACAAAATAGTTCAATCTTCAAGTTTAATAGTCACGATATATTGGAAATTGTGCTCATAACAACAAAGTAGAGACAAAGGTGAAAACGTGAACTTGAACCTTGAACAAAGTGTTCAATGTTCAAGTTTAGCATCGACATTGAGCGACATTATCCGTGGAGTGGTTAACTCTTTTTTTGACTCGACCAAAAGGATTGATGAACTGATGAACCTTGAATAATGAACAAAGTGTTCAATGTTCAAGTTCACGAATTTGTTCAACCGAGAGACAAAAATGCCTAAAAGGTTAAGATTCACAATGGGACTTCAATAGGGGACCCAATTTCTTTACAAAAGCTTAACTATTTCCATGTTTATGTGCAAGAAATATATGTGGACCATTTATGGATAACACACGTGATTAGTCATATATTAACAAAACTAACCTAGCTTTAATTTTCATCATTGCATATTGTTGGTAGGTGTAGTGCCCCACCTAGATATCCTTGGAAAAAGGATGAAATACAAGCCAAGATAATTTCTTTTACAAGTATGAGTGCACACAAAAAACTCACACATGGATCACAAAGATCGCAACAAAAGACTTAACCACAATCCCAATAACCAATGAATCTCTAAATGCCACTACCCGAACTGACAAAACCAACTAAAGGACGAAAAACCACTATGATAGCAGAACCTAAAATCTTCGAATTCTAGAAGTAAGGAAACACTAGCAAACCCAAAGGGTACCAAAAACACCAAAAATTAATCCTCGAAAACCAATGGAGATACCCCCTATTTTATGCGCGAGGACAACATACAAACATAATTTTGGACGAGGAACTGCACCACTACATGCAAGGATTTTTCTTTTGCGCGAGGAAATGCATCAAAGGGCACGAGCAAGTACTTAGCCCAATAGCCAAAGTACCCCAACACTGGTGTGGGCTTTCGCATGAGAAAGTGCCAAAATCCACGCGACAAAACCCAACACACCACACAAGCATTTGCATTCTCGTGCAAGAAAGTACAATTTTGTGCGAGAATCCAAAACAACATGCCATAAGGTAAAAAGGTAAAAAAAACTAAGGAAATAATTCCTCCACATCGGGGAGTACAGGATCCACATATCGAGGAAAGACACCACATCAAATAATTGAAAGATGGAAAGCCGAAATCTAAATCTAAACATTTAAACATAACAGTGAAGGTAAATAACTGAAAGCAATATCGTAGTGTACAGAAGTAACAAACTAAGTGCACGGTTTCTCCCAACCATAATAGCATCATGAGACCTCAAAGGTCCTAGCCATCCCTTGTGTGTAACATCCCAAATTGCCAACTAGATAGTCAAAGTTGTCTTATAAGGACATCACTACTAAAGCGTAATAACATCATAAGAGCAAGAAATCTAACATGCTAAACCAAAAGCAATCAATACTCCAACCAAGCAGATAACATCATCTAATCATAAACTAAACATCATAATAAGAGAATGTGTCAATGAACTAACATTATCTAAACATGATATACACGCATTCCAATGAAATCATAAATCACAAGAAAGCATACTCTGAAACCCGCAGTACCATGTGAAAACATCCAACAACAGTCGCACTGGCATAATAGACCGTCTTTGTACACTGATCCCTAGTAGTGGTATGGGTAGCTACTCCTCCCCAACTGTGAAAACCGTAAGTTTACTCTCGCCATGCTGATAGAGATAATGATCCAACCACAAACACACTCAAAGAAAACGTCCACGACTAACACATACGCTAGATAGTAATGAAGACTGAAACCAAGATCATGAGACAATGCAAGTACAACAAGTCCTAGTTAGACACTCAAAGGGCTACTAAGAAAGGGCTAACATCATGGAGAGTCACTTCGCATCAACAAGCCCAAGCCAGTATTGGAAGCTGCACTCCCCAACGAAAGGTGCACAATCTGGGTGGCAACTCTTCCCATCTTTTTAATTATCTTATATTTATTACCACCCAATATTTTAATTTGGTTATCACTTATATAAAACTTCCTCTACCAACCAATGGGAAATAGTCACTAGGTTGAAAGATAGAAGCCCCTCCATGTGCTACCCTACCCTACCCATGCTCATCCAACAATGAGTGTTTGTAGGCATGTATATTCCCAATCCAACCCCAATGATCATAACTTTCGAAAGTACCACAAAAGATTGGGCTTTGCAAGTCACCCAACAAATGTACGTATACGTACTCATGTGTGGTGCACCACCATCACGAAGATCATAACACAAGGACTTGATGAGAACACAATGCAGAAAAATACTCAACCAATAACAAACTCAGGAGGACGGATGTGGCACACATACCAATGCAACATAAAAAGTGCAACAATGGTCTGACAGACATCCAAACAAATGATCTAGGTCCACGACCAGGTCCATAACCAACATCATACCAAGAAAACTTGAGAAAATAGGGTGGCACACAAAGCGAGGTAAAAACCCCAAAATTGAAAAACTTCGAAATAAAAACCCATCTGGTCATTGGGCACAAAGCCTCAAAAATCCAATAAAATTTGGGTTCAGACACCATATGCAAAATGACCAGCATAACAATGTGAAACCCCAAACCCTCATCCCGAAAATGAGAAAAATGTTCATACTCCACCAACCAGGCAGAACCAACAGAAACAAAGGGGAACACTAGTTCTCAGCCTCCAAACAAACAACTACTAGAAATAGATACAAAAATTGAGTTGAAACAAGAAAATGAAACAACTCTACCTGACAACAAAAGGGGCTAAAATAGGAAACGACACAAAGAAATAGATCACCTGTTGAAACTATCAAAAATCACGACACAACAAGGTCTCCTCAAGCTAGATCCAATGAGACTGACCTTGTGAAGATCCCACACTTGCAACTCTCACAACGAACATAAACGTAAAAAACTCTCAATTTTGTGTTTTGTAAAGGTGAGAAGTGAGGAATTAAATTCCTCCTTCCATACTTATTCACTTTTTGAGTGAATAATTGATTAGGGTAAATAGCCAGTTAGACTAGCTAGACTTTGAGTCGACCCAAACGAAAACAAGTTATTCCTAGAAATAGGAATTCATCTATGGCAAAGCTGCCATAAATTAAATTCAATAAAATTTAAAGCCGAAAAGTCCAAAATTATAGAAATTTCTTTAACTTTCGTGACATTGTGAATCTCTAAATGCACATACACGCTCATGGGTCTAGTCACATAATGCAAATGAGTTTGGATTTAACAATCACCGAAAAGTTTAATTAAACAATTAAAATAAGGATACGTCGGCCATATAGGGACGACATTGGTGAAATATGAATAACTAAATCACTAACTCCATGTGCCACTACTAGGGATATAATTCCTACACACTGAAACACATGATCAAGTGCAGTTGCATATAATATCATAGCCAAAGCAATAAATGCATTAAATACCTAATTTAACCATTTACATCACTCACGTTCGCATAAAGCACATTGAAACAAGAATGAAGTAAATATCTATAACCTAAAACCCATCACATAACATAATCATTGATATGTCTAGAACACTAGATAACTAGATATCATCACAGAATATATTGTCATCTCAAAATGGCATCAACATGTAAATATGATAAATTCAATAGCATAGCAGTATAACATCTATGATATTGGAATCAAAGTATAAGATCTGACCCTCAGGTCATCTCAAAGTACAAATAATAATAGTATCAACTATCTCTCAAATCAAAATAAACAAGGTACACACTGCAAACATGAGATGCACTATAGTAGGACCCACCACTTCAAGACAAGATTAATATTTTAAAAGTTACAAATTAAAGACACTGTTTACAACTTATTTATATTCATGTGAAATGTTTCATAAACAAAATTTGGAAATTTAATAAATCAAAATTGAAGACAATGTTTACAAAGATTATAAATGAATCGTGGAATGCAACAAAGCTTCTCCACATTGCAACAAGTTAATAAATAATTTATAAATGAAAAATGAAAATGTGCACATGGGTTTTTATTGGCAAAAAGAAATTATTTTGGATTTTGCAATATGATTCATGTTCATGAATTACAATAAATAGCATAAATGCCTAGTGATACTCTGAGACTCGATAGTATCCTAGAAAATGGTAAATCTCATTGACAAATAGTTGAATTACCATGTCTAACACAAACCCAATTGTAAATCTATCTCCTTGAACTAAACTTCACTTTCTTTCTCATTCTACCTACATTTTGGTTGCTTGAGTTCATCTCAACACGACTACTATAACTTGATGTGATATACAATTTAACATATCATTATTATTGGAAATGTTGCCTAACCCTCTTATTTCACTTGTGGAAGTCTAGTGTGTGTGTGTGTCCTCTCATAAGATTTTTTCCCAAGATTTTATCGGCTAGTATAAACCCTTAGAAAAACTTCCAAGTTCTTGTCGAGTTTACTTCTTGTCTTTGATTTCAGGAACCCCAATTCATTGAAAACTCTCTCATCCACAACATAACCCAATATCATCGTTTGACACAAGCAGATAAGTTTAAAACACTTTTAGAGTTTCAAGAAACATTGGGCTATAATTCCCCCCCCCCCCCCCCCCAAATTCATGTTATTGATCTCAATAGGTACGAGCTATTCAAAGATTTAACTTTTTCATGCATTGTTGGCGCAAAATGGGTTGATCATTTGCAAGTTTAGTTATACTTATAGCTCCTTTTGCTTCCTTTCCATCAACTTTAAAATTGACACTCAAATAATTCACCAATTTAGTTAGCCTCTTTTAAAAATCTTGTAGATCAAGCATTCTCCTATAATTCGGATACATAATAGATGTATGACTTGTAATAGTTCCTCTCGAGAGAATCAATTTAAAATCTTTGTTGAAATCTCTTTTGTAATCTTATGTTTTACAAAACTCACAGTATCGTTGAAAGCTTTTAGTGTGATTGATCGATGGTTTAAGCTTGTTTGTTACAATATTCATTTTGTCAATGCTCTAGTAAGTATAGTTTAATCGACAATTTGAATTAGTAGCTTACCTATTGTATGGATCTCCCCTCCTCTCAGTACCATTTCATACCAACATGTGAATCCCATATAAGACATTAATAAATAAGATATATCATATGCTAATAACATGTATATCTAAACTGCCAAACATAAGCTAAAACACTACTTAAGGAAATTGAAACTATTACAATGATAGTAAACTTAACCTTGCATGAATAGTTTAAAGGTGTAAAACAAGGCATAGACATTATGCTTATAAGTTTTGTAAAATTTACTCTTATCACATTAAGATCCAATTCAACATATGATTTTAAAATTTTAATTTTAGTATCCATGGTGTAACTCATTACAAGACATGAACTAGTTTTTTTATTTAATATTTGAATGCTATTTTTACAAATAATGTAGCTCTAGAGAGTTTTCATGAGTTAGTTTATTTCTATTTAGAAACCTAGCCTTTGTTGAAAAGTAAAAGTCTCCCTTTCCCAATTGTAATTAATATCTTAGAAAGAGACATATTGTTTCAATACATAATCAAATAAAATCTTGAATTTTAGCTCCTAGGTATGACTAAATTACAATACCAAACTATAAAATATCATTGAAAAATTAGCATGAATGAACTTGAACACACATAAGTCAATCAACCATATAAGCAATTCTAGTTACAAGAAAAAAATGTTAAGTTGATCTTAGAAAGAAATAACAATTTGCCGAGATTTTTTTTAGTTTACTCTTTTATTGTGGTAAAAAATGCGTTAACTAACATATGAATTATGCTAATTATAAAGCTAAATAGGATCGAGCTTGTAACAAAATTTTAGCTAACATTTACCAGTTATATACACGACACCGTCTATGGTGCCACTACAATGCACCATTTTGCAATGCTGATATAAGTTACTTAGACTAGTGCATACAAGTTGCCCCCTAACCACTGACAAAATAATTTTGATGATCCTAGTACAAGATGTTCACATTTATAAATAGTTTTCTCAAGGTATTTAAGCATAAAAATTAAACATAGATAAATGTAAACACATTCAACAAAATATGATCTATTGTCATTTTAAGAAAACAAGAATAAATCATAATATTAATCAAAGATTTACAGTAGGGCCATGCTAAGTGATGGGAATGCATCCAATTTAATGGCTTATAAACATCACAATTTGAAGATAAAAAGCATATGGTTCTTTATAATTCAAGTACAAATTGTTGCAATCTAAATTAGCCAATATCTCCAATGAATATACACCATTCTAAATGACAACATAATGAAATTTATAGTGTATATAAACACACTATTGATGAATATATAATGTATATACATATATTTGGGAAGAAATTCAAGGGTTTAGAGTTGAACAATTATAGCATCAATTGTTTCTGTTAAGAACAAAGCAATGATAAAATTGTTCAGATGATCTAAATCAAAGGCGATTTGACAATGATGAACAATTTGTTTCTAGAGCATAAAATTAGAGCAACATTTTGAAAACCAACCCCTCTCCCCCCTCCCCCCTAAAAAAACCTTACAACATACTCATGCATCCAGGAAAACCTTCTCATACATTTAACATGTTTTGCACTCTTGAAAATAGAAAGTTTCAATTAGTAGATACAACCTTATGTCAATTATTAGTTTTTATCGTAGGAGATAACTATTGCATTGATGAAAAGCAACTTTCCAATTTAATTGACCAATCGCAATATTAAAATTTTCAAAAACTTTTTATTCTTATTTGAACTGAAAACATTTATCTCTAATTGTATTGGTGGAAGTGTGCTAGAGTCATGTGTTTGACTTTTTTTGTCCATTTTCTAAACTTTATATCTTCCTATTTATTATTATGAACTTTGACACAACTATTTGTTATGATCTTTGACATTGTCTATATTTGTGGGTGTATTGTGGAGGACACAATTGTCAAATCATAGTTGCATCACTAGTTGAAATGATATATTTTTTCATTATTTATGGTCTATATGAATTATATCATTTTCTAAAGACCAATGTCCAATGAATTGTTAAGTTTATAACTGTGATAATCTACTGGTCTGAGAGTGTAGACCACACCTAATCTTCCTCCTCTTTAATGTCATTTGAAGGCATTAAATATATAACAAACACCTCTTGTGATAGGCGGCAATTCTTGAGATAGTTTAATATTAATGTTAACTTAACACATTGTGTTAGTTATTGATTATTGTTAACCATCCTTGCTAAGTTGTTGATTTCTGGGAGAGGGGTTTGAGCTGACTTGGGAAGGGTCATGTCCCTTTGAGGGACATGCTCTTTGGTCATGATATTAAAGGAGGGTGTTATTGTAGTTTGAGGACACACAAGAATTACAAGTCTGCTCTCTCAAGTAATAATACCAATTTGAATTTATTGCATAGATAAATAACATTTCAGTAAAGAATAATTTAAAAAAAAATAAAAATCGATAAACAACCAAAGCCTAGATTAATTATTATTATTTATTAGAATTAATTATTATAATATTTTAAGCGAAGGTAGATTTGAACACAAGACCTCCCACATGAGAGGCTCGCAAGTTACCATTGCATTGTAGGCTTTTGCCTGGTAAAGAATAAAAGTTGACAACTCCTCCAAATATCAGAATATTAAGAAGATCATTTCCAACAACAAAGGATAACCTAGAAGTATGAATTATTTAGTACATAATTTGTAGAATCTTTACATGGTATTAGAGCTCTGGTAGTCGAACCTAGGCTTTACAAAAATTCAGTAATCAAATTTTATATCTAGCATCTATCTCCTATCTTCAATGGCATACACAATCATACCCGAGGACAAGCTTGATGGGAAAGAACACTTTGAGGCTTGAAAATTCTGAATCAAGATGATTCTTGAAGAAAATGATGTAAAACAATTTGTTGATAGAGCATCCAAACAACCTAGTATTAAACCTCATAAAACTATATGGAGTAAAGGAAATATAAAAGCCATTCAGATCATATTAGATGGAGTAAAGAATGATATTGTACCTATGCTAACAAAACATCAGACATCATTTGATATGATGAAGGCATTACTAAATGCATATAAGGTCAACAATACAACTAGAGTTCTGACACTGAAAAGACAACTAAATCACATACAAATAAAAAAAGGAGAATCAATGAATTCTTATTTCCTAAGGGTTGCTGGCATTAGAGATGAACTGTCAAGTATAGGAACCATTATTAGTGACACAAAACTAACACTGGTGGCTATAGATGGATTACCAAATTCATGGGAAACTTTTGCACAAGGAATAAGTGCCAGAAATAAACTTCCTGACTTCAACAGACTTAAGGGCGATTGTCTTCAAGAAGACTCCATAAAATTAAAGAAATGAGGGAAACTGAAAACAGAAGATGAAGAACTTCATGTTCTTAATACAAACTCCTATAAGGGCAAGAAGAAGCATTTCAAGAAGAAAAAGGGAAATCAAAAGAATGGCAAACCCAAGAAAGATCTATCCAAAATAAAGTGTTTCAAATGTGAAACATTTGGA
Organism: Cupressus sempervirens; assembly: GCA_028749045.1. Lineage (NCBI taxonomy): Eukaryota > Viridiplantae > Streptophyta > Pinopsida > Cupressales > Cupressaceae > Cupressus > Cupressus sempervirens. The sequence goes on along the minus strand of CM053784.1, from coordinate 650,874,380 downwards.
CACTACAGATCAAATTGTCTTGAGAATTCTAAACAACAAGCAAACTATACCAATGTTACTAGGGAAGAAGATAACTATGATTCCAAGAATTGTGTATTGTATTCGTCACTATCAAATGAAATCTCAAGTAAAGCATGGGTAATCAATAGTGGATCTTCTAGACATATAACATGATGCAAAAAAATACTAGAGTCTATATCTGAAAAGGTTAATGGAAAAGTCATCATTGGTGATAATTCAACACATTCCATCGAAGGAATTGGAAATTACACCTTGAAACTAAAATCAAGAAATTCTCTTCTTCTCAAAGGTGTACTCTACGTACCAGGAATAAAAAGAAATCTAATCTCAATTACAACACTTGAAGATGATGGGCATAATATTGCATTCATGGACAGTAAAGTAATAATCTGGGCAAAGAACTACTCAATTAATAAAGTGAAGTTGATTGGTTAGAGAAAAAAGATATTTGTATGAATTAAATTCAGAATCTAGCCGACCTATTCAAGCCTTAATTCATGAAGCTGTAGACATAAATGAAATATGATACAAAAGATTAAGGCATCTAAATTTCAAAACCTTATCAACTATGGAGAAAATGGTTACTGGTCTACCTATACTAAATAAAAGCCACTTAAGCATATGCAATGGGTGTGCATTGGGTAAGAACACCAAAAGTCTATTTCATGATAGCACTAGAAAAACAAATAATGTTTTGGAATTAATTCATTTAGATTTATGTGGACCTATGTCTGTTCCTTCTCCTGGAGGATTCTGGTACTATATTTTGTTTATAGATGACTTCTCTAGGACAACGTGGATTTACTTCTTAAAGTGAAAAGAATCAGAAGAAATCCTAAAGAGATTTAAAGAATTCAAAACATTAACTAGAAAACTTATCAGGACATAAAATTAAAACTCCTAGAACTGATAATGGAGGAGAATACACCTCAGATTTGTTTAAAAGGTTTTGTAAAGAAACATGAATTAAGAGGGAGTACACCATTCCTTATAATCCAGAACAAAATGGGGTAGCAGAAAGAAAGAATATAACAATTATAGAAGCTGCTAGAGCTATGATATTTGATCAAAATCTAGAATATTATCTTTGGGCAGGAGCCTCTTGTATTGTTGTCTATATTCAAAACAGAAGCCCTCACTCGTACCTTAGAGATAAAACTCCTGAAGAAGTCTTTACTAAGGTTAAACCCAATATAAGTCATCTTAGGATTTTTGGGAGCCCTGTATATATCCATGTTCCAAAAGAAAAGAGAACTAAGTTATAACCCTTCAGGAGGAAAGGTGTTTTTGTAGGGTATAGTGAAAATTCCAAAGCATATAGGATTTTCATACCTGGACACAAAAACATTGAACTTAGTAGGGATGTAATTTTTGAAGAAGATCTAACATTCAAAAGAGCCCTAAATTCTGAAGAAACTTCTCCTTTACCTAGTTTTGATAGAAATCCCGAGTCTGAGTCTCAGAGGGAGAACATAGAAGAAATTGAAGATGAAATTCAAAATTTAAATATTGGAGAAACTCAAAATTCAAAGAAAAGACCACTTTGGGCCAATAAAATAGTCGAGGAAGCACAAGACTTTACTGCACCTTCTGGAACAGTCAAAAAAAGAAAAAGACCTAAAAGATTTTCTAGTTATACAATAAACATGAATTATTTGTCCAAAACAGAACCAACCAATCCTTCAGATGCTATTAAACATACTTGGAAGCTATGATAGAAGAATAACAATCTATTATGAAGAATGATGTTTGGGAAATTGTTCCAAGACCTAAAGGAAAATCTGTTGTTTCTTCCAAGTGGATATTTAAAATAAAGCATGTTGCTGATGGTAGCATTGAGAAATATAAAGCTAGATTTGTGGCCAGAGGATTCTCTCAGAAAGAAGGGATTGATTATGAAGAAATCTTTTCTCTTGTTGCCAAATTTACCTCTGTGAGAGTAGTCCTAGCAATTGCAGCATCAAAGGGATGGAAAGTACATCAGATGGATGTAAAAACAACATTCGTAAATGGAAAGATTATAGAAGAAGTATATTTGGAGCAACTTGAAGGATTTGAAACTCATGATCCTAATGTTTTTGTTTACAAGCTCAAGAAAGGTCTTAATGGGCTTAAGTAGGCTCCAAGGGCTTGGTATGAAAGAATTGATAAGTATCTCATTGGCTTAGGATTTTGTAAGAATCAAGCCGATCCAGATTTATATTATAAAAGAGATAAAGATGATACGGTAATTCTGATACCGTATGTTGATGAATTACTAATAACAAGTGATGATCATCTCATAGATCAATGCAAGAAAGATCTAAGTAGAGAATTTGAGATGAAAGACTTGGGACTCCTTCATTACTTCCTAAGACTTGAAGTATGACAAAATTCTGCCAATATCATACTTGATCAAGGGAAGTATACATTAGATATTTTGAAGAGATTTGGAATGTGGAATTGCAAGTCTATGTCGTGTCTAATGGAGACTAATCTACAAAAACTTAAAGAAGCAGCAACAAAATCACCTTCCATGTATTCTACTCTCTACAGACAGATGATTGGGTCCCTTATGTACTTAGTAAATACAAGACCTGATATTTGTTATGATGTTAATGCCTTGAGCTAGTTTATGTGTGAGCCAAAGGATATTCACTTAGTTGCAGTTAAACACATTATGAGATACTTACAAGGCACTCTTAATTTTGGGCTCAAATATGAGAAAGATGACTTAGATTTGCATGGATTCATTGACTCAAATTGGGGTGGAAGTGTTAAAGATAGAAAAAGTACTTCAGGATGTTGTTTTAGTTTAGGGTCAACAATGATATCTTGGATATGTAGAAAGCAGTCTTCAGTAACTCAAAGCTCCACAGAAGCCAAATACATTGCAGTAGCAATGGCCTCTTGAGAAGCAGTTTGGCTAAGGAAGTTACTTGTGGGATTATTCGGGCAAGCTATGAATCCTATGATTATTCATTGTGATAATCAGAGTTCTATCAAACTTTTGGTGAATCCAATTTTTCATGACAGGTCCAAGCATATTGAAATTCCTTACCATTATGTAAGAGATATGGTAGATATGAATACTGTAAAATTAGAATACATTTGCATTGCAGATCAGACAACAAACATACTCACCAAACCTCTATCTAGAGTGAAGATAGATCACTCCAGGAGAAGACTTGGTATGGTTGAATTGTAATCTGTTTGTATTCTTTAAATTATTAATTAAATAATTTTATTTGTGAGGCTATTGACTGTTATGGGCTCCACCATCTGTATTCATTATTTAAGAGGTGATGATGTCTGAGATAATGAATACTTTGATTATTTAAGAGGTGACAATCTCTGAGATAACGAATACTTGTAAAAAGACATTATGAGAGATGACGATCCCTCAGATAATGTATTAAACAACAAAGAACTACTGTTAGATCTAGGTGAGTTCAAGATCATTTGTGAAATAAGCATTTCTATGCCTATTTATCACAACTTGGATAAAGGAATAATTCATTCTTCAATCTTTATCATGTTTTTTGGTAGATCTTAACTCAAGATCAAATTGTGATATAGGATTACCAGTTCCTATGAGTCCCAACCTGGATAAATGAAGAATTTGATCATTCTTCAAATTTTATCCTGTGGGCATTGCATCATATATGCAATACTAACATCACTAGTATAAGTGATGAGACATATCACAAGATGGTTATATGACTCAGTATCTTGTGATGCTATTTTCTCAAGAAGATTCAGACAGATATAGAGTATCAATCTATGCTTATTCATCATAATTGATGATGCTAGATATGTTATCTCTCAGTATGATTATCAAGTTAAGAGGGAGTGTTAAGTTTATAACTGTGATAATCTACTAGGTCTGAGAGTGCAGACTGCACCTAATCTTCCTCCTCTTTAATATCATTTGAAGGCATTAAATATATAACAAACACCTCTTGTGATAGGCGACGATTCTTGAGATAGTTTAATATTAATTTTAACACATTGTGTTAGTTATTGATTATTGTTAACCATGCTTGCTAAGTTGCCGATTTCTGGGAGAGGGGTTTGAGCCGACTTAGGAAGGGTCATGTTCCTTTGAGGGACATGCCCTTTGGTCATGATATTAAAGGAGGGTGTTATTGTAGTTTGAGGACACATGATTTACAAGTCTGCTCCCTCAAGCAATAATACCAATTTGAATTTATTGCAGAGATAAATAATATTTCAGTAAAGAATAAAAGTTGACAACTCCTCCAAATATCAGAATATTAAGAAGATCATTTCCAGCAACAAAGGATAACCTAGAAGTCTGAATTATTTAGTACATAATTTGCAGAATCTTTACATGAATGAAGGTCAACAATTGGATTTTGTAATCTAATGACAACCTATGATGTAGAACATTTATAATTGAAATTATTATTTTTGGTTTTATACTATTTTAATAATTCTATAATAAAGTTCAAAAAAATATTTTATTTAACATATTCAAGTGAATGTTCTTAAAGTTGTCAATGGGCCGTTGGTCTACTAGTGAAGTTGAATGGTTCACAAAGAGTCTTGACGACATGGATGCCCCTCAGTCCTTGGCTCTAAGCCGAAGAGGTTCAAACATGAGTGAGTCCGTATCAAATTCCTAAATTGAACCTTCTATCCAAAAAAAAATGTTCTTAAAATTATATTTATTTAGTTGAATTCATTTTTTGAAATATTTTGAACTTCATATTATACATATAATTCTTATTTCAATAAATGAAAATTAAATTTCTTTTAAATAAGATTTATTTTAATTTGATATTTGCTTTAATAATAGTTAATACTTTAACTACAACTTACCTAATTATACATGAACAAAAACTTCAAAGCTATGACCTTGTTCTACAAATGGCTCTTCAAAACATTTAACAACCTATTTCAATATGCATTAAAAAAAATATTGGACGTTATTTAAATCTATCATATCATATTATATTCCCCACAAAATGCACCCAAAATTCATTGAAATGTTTCTAATTAAAAAAAGAGTTAAAAGTACATTTTGTCGGAAAAAGAAAGAAATAAAGCTAAATTTCTGCAGACTAGAACACCGGAAGGATTAAATTTCCTTCCTTGGCCAAAACACCACAAAGACGATTGTGCAGTCGATAAGATGACAGGAACGAGATGGGTTGCAATTTCAGCTGGTTTCTATCCCACAGCAATTCCCAAACCACAGCTAAGCAAATCCTTCGTTGTTTCAAGATTTTCCTTTGCCCAGTGGAAACATGCTAGAGCTCTATGTACAGAAAGATTAGACAATGCTGTGAGAAAAGAGAGCCGCGAGCTGGTGGAAATGGAATACGGAGAACTCAATCTTAACCAAAATATAAGAGAGAAGGTAAACTTCCTTCTCTAAATTTTCACGTATTTGTGATCGATCGAGGCCCAAAGTCGTTACCGTTTCTCCCACAAATGATTTATACTGCCTTTCGCTTTTCTATTATAATGCTTTTTCGTAGTTCTTCAATTTATTAGGATCTCAACGGTGTTCTTGATTTTTTCTCTCCAACATTTAATAATTCATTGGCGTTTGAAGTCTTCTCACAAGTCTGGGCTGGACCTTATTGTTAATTAAATTTCTTGTTGGATTGCATTCTGCTATATTATGCTGGATTTAGTTGTACTGAATTTTTGTATCTTGGTTTGCTTTTACAGTTTGGAGGTGTTCGGATTCGGCAACATGTTAACCCTCTCAAAGCATCTCTAATGGTACTATCTGTAAACCCTTATATATGTGTGTGTTTTGGTTCCGGCCTTTCTTAAATACACCGGGAATGCGAAAAACAGAGTAAAAGAGAATTTGCAAATTCCATCTATGTGAATAATATGAGGAAAAACAACTGAAAACGTAAACAAAAGTGTATTTTTATATCCCGTTTTTCGGTGAGAGATGCTGAATTTGAAAATGTATTCGCCACTATCGCGAATGGAAATTGTATGATTGACCAATACCCCACCAATAGACTTTGGGATAATCTTCTGCACTGCCCTATGTTTTAATATTAGTCGTGTTCCACGGAGTTTCGCGACGTGGGCAAACCAAGGGCCTAAGTTTGGGATGGCGGCAGCAACCCCGATATAAGTATAGTATACTTGGGAAACCAGTTGTAAAAAGACTTATAAGAATTATATTCCAAATTAAATTTTGGTAAATTAGTAAAATAATTAAATTTCAAATACTATATTCTAAGATTCAAGATTTTAATTTTAAATACTTGAATACTGAAAAGATTGACGAATGAAAATGTCAAATTGAAGATTTTTATTATATCTAAAATATCTGTTATGTCTCTGCCATGTAGAATAATTGCAGCCTGATTAAACTTCAGACACAGAGTTTCAAGGATAGGGACAGGGATGGCAGGACATGTTTCTGGTATGGGGATAAATTGGGGCCATTTTTAGGGAACAGCACGGAATGACTATTAAAATAGAGGAATTTAAAAAAATAGTGAAATTTCAAATATGCATACTATAATATTGATAACTATAGATATTGTAAAAGCTATTCATTATTGTAGAAACTTTCATTGTCAATGTGCATGCATATTATATTTAAAAAATTAAATAATAACAAAAATGCTCAAGGCTCCAAGTTTTAATCATGAAATGACATAAATTGTGAATAATAAACATGGAACTAAGAAAATATAATAATATATCGCTGTCCATAATAGCAGATGGTATATCTAAGAGTTTAAATCAAGTACATTTGATGCGCTAACCTCCTCATTCAACTTCTGTCCTTTCCTTGACCAGCTGCTCCTTCTGTTGCTGCTCTTCTCCTTCATTGCAATGTGAAAATGAATTTTTTTTCTTCTGTTTGTTTATTTTATGCTAGATTAGTCTTTGGTGTTGTATAATGTGGTTTGGGTGTCCTTGTGGATCTGACCAGCCTTTCCTTCAAATGAAAAAATGTATTTTTTTAAACTGGCCATCGAGAAGTGGCCTAGGCTGGAGGGCATGGCCAAGGAAGGAGTCCTTTGGCCATCCAGAGACTTGTGGCTGTCCCCCATGCCCCCGACCCTTCTCAGAGCTGTCCTGGAAACATTTCTCGAGTTTTGCATAGATTGGGGACAGGCAGGGTACTTCAAAATATTGTCCCCATACTGTCCCCAGTACTGGAACAGGGGTACCAGCATCGGGAATAGTGAATTTATAGGCCATGTTGGATGTCAATGTGCCATCACAACTTTTATATAATTACCTAGATGGTATATCTAAGAGTTTAAATCAAGTACATTTGATGCCCTAACCTCCTCATTCAACTTCTGTCCTCTCCTTAACCAGCTGCTCCTTCTCTTGCTGCTCTTCTCCTTCATTGCAATGTGAAAATGAATTTCTTTTTCTTCGTTTCATTTATTTTATGCTAGATTAGTCTTTGGTGTTGTATAATGTGGTTTGGGTGTCCTTGTGGACCTGACCAGCCTTTCCTTCAAATTAAAAAATGTATTTTTTTAAACTGGCCATTGAGAAGTGGCCTAGTGATGCAAGGAGGGATAGGGAAAACTAGAGCCAAAGGCACACCCAGCTCTTCGAACCACCCTGCAAGAGTTAACACAATGGAAGCAAACACAAAGAACAACAACCAAAGGAGGAAGAAGAGTAAAATACTTTTATTGATTCTTCAAATATTCAACATACATGCCTAGCTGTAAGGTCTTCTAGGTTACGGCCAAATACAAATACATTCAAATCCAAGATCCAGCAGCAAATTCGCACTTTCCAGTTCTACTCTCGAATCCTCTCTCTGAAAACTGCCTAAAAACTCTTCACTCCTAGCTCTAAGCCTAAACAGTCTATTTATACTAGCCAAAACGGCTTACAAATCATTCTAGAACATGGAGAAGCCACAAGTATGATCTCAGCAAATATTAAATGAAAATAAACTTAACATTAAATACACAAGTCGGCCTGCATCAGCAATTAACTGTCCTGAAATCGATGTCCGAGCAAAATCATGATATCTCATAGCTCCCATTGAGTTAGAACTCGTGCTTCGAATTGTGGGCAGATATCTAGGTCCTTTACAACCCCTTAAGTGCGCAAAGTCTGATTCATTAAGGAAAAGTGCGCATCCATTCCGAAAGTTGAGCACAGAAAACTGTCGCGCAAAACTGCCAAAAATCGATGTTCCGGAAGAATTTCCATATCTCCCAACTCATAAGGAGTTAAAACTTGCTCCTTGGACCATAGATAGTACTCTAGGCCCTCTTCAATCCTTGAAGTGCGCAACCCTTCATTCATTGTGGAAAATTAATTACACGGTCTGCAACAGGCACCCAGAAACCAGAAAACACAGTTTCAGCAGAACCCAGTTTCAACAACAAGATAAAAACTCAAAACATGCAAGATAGTAGTGCAACCCAGGATGCTCTTGCATCACCTAGGCTGGAGGGCATGGCCAAGGAAGGAGTCCTTTGGCCATCCAGAGACTTGTGGCTGTCCCCTATGCCCCTGACCCTTCTCAGAGCCGTCCTAGAAACATTTCTCGAGTTCTGCATAGATTGGGGACAGGCAAGGTACTTCAAAATATCATCCCTGTACTGTCCCCAGTACTGGAACAGGGGTACCAGCATAGGGGATATTGAATTTATAGGCCATGTTGGATGTCAATGTGCCATCACAACTTTATATAATTACCTAGTTAAGCATAGGTGATTGAACGTATGCAAGAGGCCGACCCAAAATAAGGGCAATAACATTAGCAGTGATTAATCAAAGAATGCTGACTTAGTTAATTGAAATTATCTAAAGGATGTTTGCAGAAATAAAATAAATAAGGCTCACCTAGAATGGTCGCCACGTGTCACAGAGTCACACCTCTTGGGCCTTGAAATGGTATAAATGGGGGTGTCATTGGAAAACATATGGAATTGCAGACCCTAAATTCAGACAAGCATATTAGGAATACAGACAGCTTTGAATAGATTGAAGTTACGCTTCAAGTCTTATTTACCTATTAAATTGCCAATCATCAAGGCAGATATGGATAAGCATGTACAGCAGTCAATACATAAAGTAAACTTCAAGTAGCCTGAGTAGTAAAAGAAAGGCATATTGAAGAAATAGTAATCAGTATATGAATTCAGACCAATGATTCAGAATAGCAAATATAAATAGAGATCGAACCAAAAGCAGCAAGTTAACAGATAATAGAATTGAAGAAAGACTTCTGCTCGAATACATAAGACAGTTACAATCTGCAAATGATGGGGGATCGATCAAGTAGGACTGTCAATAAGTGAATAATATTCAGCATACGGTCCCTATGCATTATATAAGTGTTTGGGTCTGATGCATGATGCATAGACTCTGATCTTGCTGATTTGCTATTTTATCTTCCACATAGGAATCGTATTAATTAACTGTTAGCAAGAGACACTCTATTCTAGCTTGCATGTTGTCATTGATGGCAACACTACATGATTCTGTTTGTCTCTTACCATCACTGAAGGTTATCAAAGGTCAAAAGACAAAAATGTCCAATTATGGCAGAACAGAGACAGTGGGCAGGAAACAGAGAAAGCTTTGGTAAGGACAGTTATGATGAAATATTGAAGAGTGAACCTAGGGGGATGTATTCTATCCTATTCTAGCTTTGTGACAGTTAGTGATGATAGGTGATGAAGTTATGATAGACTTGATAGAAAACAGAGGAGAACTGAGTCAGTCAATTAGTAAATCAATCATTGATCCTGACTGATTGATGATCAATGATGTTTTCCAGCTTGTGATGATAGAGCCGACACAGTTGAAGACATCCATGATAGTTATCGAGGATAGGAAAAGTTTTGTGTGAAGATCTGGCTGACATCATATGTACCTAATGTTTTGTTTTTGAGCTGACCCATGAAGAACATATCCTTGATACAAGGTATATAAGATAGAGTTTTTTGAGTTGAGGAAGGAAGATTGTAGATGATAATGCTATGATGGGTATTGTACATGCAAAGGAACAGATTGCAGAGGCTAGGTGAGCAGCGTAGCAGAGTTTTGATGTGTAATTAGATGTGCAATAACAAGCATAGTTTGTGCTGATTCCCAGTTCATCTTTGGATTATAATTCATTTGTGCTCATGTAAGGCAATGAGCTTTCCCATATTGTAAATTGAGCATTATGATCTAGACAGTGCACCTGTATGCAAGTACATACCTATTGTACTAAATACCCTAACAGGGTACTTTTAGTAGAGTAATTTGTTGGTTCCATTCCGAACGTGGTTTTTCCCTTAACAGGGTTTCCACAATAAATACTATGGTGTCATAATTTTGTGGATGCTTGTTTCATACTCAAGTTGTTTACTTTGCATTTTGGTTTGTTTATGTTTGCACACTTAAAGTTAAAAGTTGCAGAACATGATTCACCCCCCCTCTTAGTGTTCATTGATTCTAACATTTACATGTTTACATATATATTTCATTGCTATTATGGTGTTATGCTTAATGAATTGTATACTAGATTCCTTCGCACTTTCATCAAATCTACTGTCCCATCATGTAGGGGTGATATGGAACCTGCAAGGAATGCAAGCTACATAAGGTTCATTCGAGTACCAGGGAAAATGAGAGGGATTGAGTGATCAAATGACAGGTGTCATTTTGCATTCTTGAGCTCAATGGATAGGCTCAAGTCATCTTGTTTGATCCCCCACGCTACCACATGATGTGCATGGGTTATCGGGGAAGATCTTAAGGGAATTCCTCATGCTTAATGATGGAATATATTTAAGGTATGCAAGGAGCACCTAAGTTCCATTTGAGTAGTGGTGATCCGAGAGTAATAAGTAGGCCGAATAGCAGGTGTTATTCTATGCTCTTGGGCTTGATGGAAAGGAATAAGCTCGAGGTGCCTTATATGTTTGTCCAAGGAAATCCATCAATGAAATTAGTTATATATGAATATCATATAATGAAGTTAATGATCCTAACCTTATTGGGAACGATGTGTTTTATGGATTATGTTTCAGTGATTACCTAACATAAGTGTAGTGGCTCAACTAGGATCCATCTTATTCCACAATTGGTAAGTAATATTGCTAACTTAATTCCATTTCTTGCTTTACTTGGTATTGAAAGTAGGGAAAAAACAAGGGGATTGGAAAAGGGGGCATTCCAATATCATAAAGATGATTACAATGAGTAAATGATATATCAAAATAAGTACACAATGTCAAAACGTAGGGAAGGGAGGCCTCAGATCATCCCCAAACTCCTCGTCATTGTAACTAGTGGACTCTTCATTGTCAAGCTCCACCAAACTAACAACGATCAGCCTTGAACCTAAAGTAGTAACATCCTCATCATTCTGTGTTGGCTCGTCTGGCTCTACATTCCATTTGTGTTGCGGGGCTCTCTTTGTACACAAGTGTCTTGTGGTCAATGAGACACAAAACGTTGTATTACAAACACAAATTTCTCTACTCTCTTAGAGGTGAGTTCATTCCTTTTAAGAGAGTGGATGAAGCTATAGGTAGACTAGTCCCTCTCAGTAGTTGAAGAACTCAAAATTTGAGATAGCAATCAAATGGCTAGATTGGTAGTCGAGGATTTCAGTCCATGGCAATTCCTTCACAAAATTGGGTTGTCTAGTGCCATAGTTGCTATGTCTATCTTGGCTGCTTTAGAATAACCCCTAAGAGACAAATTTTGTCCTCTCGATGTGAATTGTGCTGGTATCTGTAGGAGTACACACCTTCTTAATGGCCCTAAAGAACACTACATTCACCTCAACATCTTGTATTGGTGCAACTCTGCTAGGCCTAATCTTGTACCACTTAGAATTTAGTGCATAGGCAACCATGTGCATGGGAGTATTGAGCCAGCTTCTCTTATCTCTGATGGATGATTGGCTGACTGTGCTCATTGTAGAATGCTAATGTGGGGTCCTCTTACATGACAATCCTCATCAGGTCAAGCATAGAATCAATGCATTCATACAGCTTTCCAAGATTATTTGCATTCGTCTAATGCCTCCTTTTTGGGATTGCTCTAAATCTTACTTTTGAGTATGTTGTTATGATTTAGCAGACTGAGTTTATGCTGATTCCTTTTTGGATACTGATTGCTGCTTGATAAATGCTTATGTGGATTGGATCAATTTATGTGCATGATTTTGGAATGATTACTTGATCTCCTTGATTTCTTTGAATGATATCTCCTTTATACATTATTGATAAAAGGTTCACTGTCTTTCATATAGTACCCAAAATTTATCACCATTTGATGTCCTCGTCAAATGAAACTTTCTCACCATTATATCTTCCAATATAGGGGAGGGTCACACATCTTCATCATGTCTGCAAACCCTTTGCAATGGTCACAACCTTTTGCAGTTACTATCCTTTGGAAGAGTCACAATCCTTCATCATTGCTGCCCCTTTGGAAGTCACTTCTTTATTCTCTTCCCCTTCCTTTATTCTTCCACTAATCCTTCCTTTAATCCTATGTTCCCTCTTTTCTTCCTTTGTTAGTATTAAATGAATTCTTCTCCCTTTTATATCTCATGCTTGAGGGAGTCACAACTCTTCATGGCATGCCTTTTTATCATATTATATTATTTTTATTTTTATTATTATGAGTTTTTATTAAATCCTATTTCAAAAAGGGGACATTATAGTCCACACTGCCCTAGATTGGTTGTCCTCAAGCAATCTTGCTTTTAATTATAAAGTAATCATAAAAACATATGGAATAGAAACACATTAGGTATGAACTAAGCACATAGCATACACATGAAATCACAAGGTATGCACATGAATATATGCAGAGATAAAGCATCAGACAAAGCCTTATGTATGCACTTGAATGTATGTAGACACAAAGAAGACACAAAAAGCACGAGTATACACATGAATGCATGCAAACATAGAGAATATATGCCAATACGTGTGTTGTTAGATCTCTTTTTTGAGCCAAAAGGTACTCAAACCTCAATTTTGCTGCTCATAATCCATTTCAAGCTAGAAAGTGGGATTAATCTTGCTGCTCATAATCCATTTTGAGCTAGAAACTGGGCCTAACCCTCATCTTGCTGCTCGTAATCCATTTGAGCTAAAAGTAAGCCTAAACCCCATCTTATTGCTCATAATCCGCTTCAAGCCAAAAAGTGGGCCTAATCCCATCTCCCTTTTTTCCTCTCCTAATCCGCTTGGAGCTAGAAAGTGGGCCGAATTCCATCTCTCTGCTTGTAATCCATTTTGAGCTAGAAAGTGGGCCTAACCCTATCCTTCTGCTCATAATCCATTTGGAGCCAAAAAGTGGATCTGATCCCATCCTTTTGCTCATAATCCATATTGAGCTAGAAAGTGGGCCTAATACCATCCTTTTTCTCATAATATATTTTGAGCCGCTCATAATTCATTTTGAGCCAACAAGTGGGCTTGATCCCATCCTTTTGCTCATAATCCCCATTGAGCTAGAAAGTGGGCCTAATACCATCCGTTTTCTTATAATATATTTTGATTCAGAAAGTGGTCATAACCTTATCTTTTTTTGCCCGTAATCCATTTAGAGCTAGAAAATGGGCTTAGCGATTTAGAGCCAAAAAATGGGTCTAACTCCATCTTGCTGTTCCTAAGCCATTTATGTTAAACAGCATGGATCGTTTTTGCAAATGTAATTATATTGCCATTGTTATAGATATTTTCCAAATGTAGATTTGCGGACTCATAAATATGAGACTAGACATGTCTCATGAAGAGATATGTCTCTATAGTTAATCATCATTAGTTAGTGTATTAATAATATAAATAACCATATATATATATATATATAATGATGATTTACCATCAATAATGGATCTCATGATCATATCAATTTGACTGTAGCTACAAACTTAACACTCCCTCTTAGTTAGGAAGGATTGATATAGAACATATTATATTCTTGAGTATATGAAGAGATATCATATATTCCTAGAATGGCATATTTAAGGATGTCAACATAAATCCATCAACACACATACACACACACACACACACATATTAACATATATTACATATGGAATTGGCTTCGATTTACAATGGAGCTAAATTTCTCAACACTTCTTCTTTAGCAAAGAGGGAATTGAAGAAAATTCTCTAACTTTAATGTAAGTTTAAACACCACCTTAAGTGTGGTCTATAATAAATTTATGTTATGGTGTTTGGCAAGATCCGGCCCAAAGAACCATAACAATTTAATTTCATGGTGTTCGGCAAAATTTAGCTCGAAGAACCATGATAACACTTGCTTCAACACATTTTGGTGTTAGGAGATAGGTCTACTATTGATAAGATTGTCACTTTTCAATAGTTACCTTCTGTTCGTTATCATAACTTCCGGCACTGCGAGACAACAACTTAATGTAGTTTGTTATGATAACAGGTCCAATTATTGATAAGATCGTCACCTTTCAATAGCTCCCCTCTAAATATATACATCAATGAAAGATCGTCACCTTTCATGACATAGTCACAACAACATCATGTAGTAACTCACATGGTATCCACCATGAACCAAGTTAGAGGGTGGACCCACCATAGCTGCTACTAGAGGGTGGAACAAGGGTTTTCACCTCAAACTTCTCTCTCATAGAGGATAACACATGACAAAGAATTTCTCGTAGAACTTCTCCTCATAGAGAAGATATCATCTACAAAGGATTGCATCTCAAAATTTCTCCCTTTGAACATCGATCCTGGGAAGTCAGGTCCTCTAGTTACTTCCTCATAATCTCTCTTTACCCAAGGATGCCTGTTAAACTCACTCTAAATCTGATATCAATCTTTTGATTTTCTAGTGATAAGTCAATACTTCCTCATAATATACATAGGAGTAGGCCCATAAAAATCATGCTGTCACACATGTATTTCTAGACTCCCCCTAAGTATCAATCTTCTAGGTTGCTGCATTGCTTTAGAAAAAGTGTCATACTCCCTCTTAATGTAGAAGAATCTCATCATCTCAATCATCAAAGATGTTTGCTTCAAGAGCCTCTTTTTATCCCTCTTGATCATCAGGGTCTTTGGACCTACTATCATTAGATTGAGTCTGCACAATATTAGGTAACATATGTAAGTACCAAACTTCTTTTCCATAAAGAAAAGATCAAGGCAAATAACCCTTATAGTATGTATAGAATTACAAATAAATGTAAAAGATAAAAATACTTATCTACACATGAAGATTCATAAATTGTCTTTTTAGATTGTTTGAGAATGGAACATCTCCCTCTAAATAAGGTTCAATTGGGAATGGAACTTTGACTATTATTCCCCCCACAATGTAAAACTTCCACTCATTCTTATATTGTTGAACAATTTTGTATCAAATATGACAACTCCTCTCTAAGTTCCAACTTGCTCTTTTTATCCATTGAAGGTCCAAACATCATTTAGCTTAACAGTAGAAGCGAACATGTCCTTCCATTTTGTCAAACTCGTCCACAATACGCCAATATCTTGATTGAGTATGATTGTGCCACATGAATGACTCTACAACTCATACGTCGAGTTTCATTTATCAAAGAGAGATTCGTAGATGGTTCAAATGAATTCTTAAAACTTCATTAACATCTCACAACATCTCAAATTTCCTTTGTTTCATGCAAAGGTATTTGTTAGATCTTTTGATTAAGCCTATATTATGCATCACATAAGATTGTCATCATATATATTAGGGGGCAGACCCATTAAAATCACATAGTCCTTGAGGTATATTCATGAATCACAATCATCTTGATTGCTACAATTTATTGATCACTAAAGAATCCATCTCAACATGGTTTACTCCCTCTCAATCAATATGATCGAGATCACCGAAGGTTCACTGAATCATATCCTCTATTTTATTGCTCTCTTTCAAGGTTACCTCTAATGAAATGTCAAGCTCCCTCTGAATCTCAATCTCCCTCATCTTGTAGTAACATTCTCGGAGGAAAGGATCAAAGCACACAACTCTTATAATATAAATATAAATAAGAATGTTAAGATTAATTAGAATGTTAGTAATTTCACTCATGCTTATTGCTAACAATAACATAAATAATTTTAACATAGCTCTTTAGTTTATATTTCCAATAAATGAAATAAGAAAACATAATACTCAATCTTTACTTTTCATACTCCCATAATGAATCTCTTTATATTTAACAAAATTATAAATTGTCATCGTTTCCTTACACTATCAAATATCTACCATTATATGTTAATAATGCAAGGAATTAAAAAATATATAATTACCTTGGACTATTTAGCATATCATAATTATGTTCAAGTTAAATAAGAAAAAACATTAATGAACATACCTCTTGAATCTAAATTAAAGATGCATTTAATATGTTGTTACCCGCATCAATGGTCATATGCATGCACTTCGTGCGACATCTTTACTTTTCAATGGTTCTGCCCATCCTTACATATCGCCTTTATCTTTCTTTATTTCACATTATAGCCTAGTTCATAGTGGGTCACCTTTCTACGTGTCATGCTAGGTAAGAATTTGTATGGTGACTTATTTGTCACCTTGACATACCCTTTGATTATCGGGTCGGTCACCAATTTGCACCATTACATATACCATTGCTTTTAATGTATATATCTTTCACCCTCTTACAAGATATCATATTGATCTCCTCAATCCTTTATATCGCACTTGATTGGATTGGTAAGCGAAAGCTTATCTCTATATCACTGTAAACCCTTGTTTTAATATCTTTGAAGGTTTCATGATTGATGGTGATCTTGCCTGAACTCACTTTACATGGTTTATATGTTGAGCCCTCACTTATTCATTGGTATGGTCCACTACACGTGGTTTTGAAATGCTAAATAAATTATACTCACCCATATTTAGATTGAATGCAAATGTCACGTAATCTCTTCTTCATACGGTTCTTTCCCGTGATTGGTCTTTCTATCCTTATGGGTTTGTTGCGTACGGTTAAGGGTCTTTGTACTTCCTTTTCGGTCGATTAATGTTAGTATATATTATTCCCTATATTATACATGTCCATGTGCAATATCCTTTGTGATGTTGAGCTACTATTTCCTTTTGCAGTTTATCATGGTGCTGCATATGCTTCATACTCTTGTAATATTGTTATAGTAACTGCTGAAGGTATTACGAATAGTGTAACTGCTATGTTTGCTGACTGGATGTCATTTCTTCATTTTGATCGCTAATTGGTCCATGTCCAAACCCTTATCTCCATGATATGGAATATTTTATATGTAACTAGAATTAATAGAAGCTCGCGGTTTGTGGTCACAACACAACGCCTCATTTGGATCTCAATTCACAGCAGTATTTTGATAATTCCTGCCAATTCAGTAGCTTGATTCTTTCTAAATGTTTTCTTCCCATCTTCGGTGCCATCCTTTGTCTTTGACGATGATTTTGATAATTTTTGTCTCTTCTTGAGGATGCAAGATAGAATCTATAACAATTGCATATCCATAGATTCCATCATTCACAAAATTCAAACTATATTAAGTTTATTTGACG
The DNA here is from genome assembly GCA_028749045.1 of Cupressus sempervirens. Taxonomy (NCBI): domain Eukaryota; kingdom Viridiplantae; phylum Streptophyta; class Pinopsida; order Cupressales; family Cupressaceae; genus Cupressus; species Cupressus sempervirens. Next base: position 650,856,845 of record CM053784.1, on the reverse strand, counting down.
CTTCCGAAATAATATCACATGAATCTGTTTTAGTGCTATCTGTAATATCGATGAAGTCAGAGTATACATTCAGTAGACGATATGTTTAAAAATAGAGACTTCAAACACAAACAGGCTGAAGAGAAATTTATTTTTCGACAAGCTCTCCGAGTCTCCTTAATGTTATTCATACTAGACAAACACGATACTCAGAAACTCAATAAATATTTTGCAAACATCGATAACATACATAAGTGCCTCTACTGTCATAATACAATGTTCAAGATTTGTTATGATATCGACATGCTCCTTCCTTTATGGTATCGTGTGATCCGATTTGAAATATTTAGAATCATAAATGTTAAACACTTACAATGATATGTATGTAATCAGATGCCATTATGAGTTCAACTTGTCGCTTGGCAATCCATATTAAAACAACACATCCAACTATCACTACATAGATTGTTTCTGCAAATCCATCACTTGCTTTATATTTGCAGCCTTGCTCTGATACCATGTTAAGTAACATAGATCGTTTCTGCAAATGTAATTATATTGCCATTGTTATAGATATTTTCCAAATGCAGACTTGAGGACTCATAAATATGAGAGGAGTAGACATCTCTCATGAAGAGACACGTCTCTATAGTTAATCATCATTAGTTAGTATATATATATATATATATATATATATATATATATATATATATATATATATATATATATATATATATATGATGGAGTTAGGCAAATGGATACATATATGAGCATATGGAGTTAGGCAAATGGATACATATATGAGCATATGGGAGGATTAGGCCACATTCTAGCTCTAAATTGTTAAGATTGTAGTTACAGTCAAATTGATATGATCATGAGATTCATTATTGATGGTAAATCTCATGATCATATCAATTTGACTGTAACTACAATCTTAACAATTTAGAGCTAGAATGTGGCCTAATCCTCCCATATGCTCATATATGTATCCATTTGCCTAACTCCATCTATTTTCTCATGAGCTATTTAGAGCCAAAAATGCTTGAAGAGAAGTAGTGATAGGGCTATTTTCAAGCAAGCATCACATACCACAGTGCCTACAAAGCTGATAGATTTATTATAAGATTTCTGGAAGTAAAGGAGACTAAAACTAATGTTCATATTATTTTGTGACAAGGAGCGTACACATGCTCACCTATTGTTAGAACTTAGAAGACACAATGTCAAGTGAAGGAGAGCATATTAAACAAAGAGGAAACCAATAGTAGAGCCTCCATTGTTAGAAAATCAAGTGATCGAATCTATGCCTAAGTCCTACTAATGAACCTAACTTGATATTGATAGTACAATAGTATGTCCCACCATTTTGCCAATGTGGGACAGTCAGTCAATCTAATGTCCCCAAATTTTGTCCTAGATTACAATCTTTTATTTTAAGAAAGTAGGGTTTAGAGATACCTTTTTGGTTTAATTGATGTCGTACAAGCAAGTTGGAAATCATTAATAAATATAATACTTAGAAGTTGTTGAGTCAGAAATAAATATATATTGAAAATGCAGATCGAATCAGTAGAATGCTCGAATCAGATTTAAGATGTATCAATCATAAAGGTGATAAGGTAGGATCACTTGATGAGGTGCCCTAGTGATCCCTTACCCTAGGCTCAAGAGAAAATATATCATGCCTCTTGGTCTCTTGTGGCCTGCACCATCCATAGAAGGTGGTACCTAGTGTCATGTGCACTCACCGTTTCCCTCTGTAATGTACCAAAATTATGAGAGTATCCAAATTTTGCCTTAGATTGCAATTTTTTATTCAAAGCAGGTAGGGTTTAAAGACACCTTTTTCCTTTGATTGAGATCCTGCGAGTAAGTTAGGAATCATTTATAAACATTGTATTGGTATAATTTCAATTTTCAACACTTTGCATGAGAAGCCGCGTGAGGAGAAATGCTTGTTATGGAGATAAAAATAAGTATTTTAAATATAGAGCTGGTATTTTGACTTCTCCCACTTGCAAGGGAAGAATTGCAGTTAGAGATACATTTTATTAAAAATAATTTTTTCATAAAAAGCTAGTGCATGAATATATGATTTCTTTTTTGGCATTCAATGTGTCAAAGATGGTCTATTTATTGAGGTAAAATTGTAATGTTTTCTTACCTCTGATCTATATGATCATCTGATCCTTCATTCATATGATCAAAAAGGGTTTGTAATTTTGTTCAAATGAATATAAAGATTTATTAGCTGTTGAGCAGCAACTTTTGTGTGTGTTTCTAATTTCTTCATACGATATCAAAGTAGGTTCGAGAAGTTATTGAGTTAAAAATATTACAGATTGTGGGTGTGAAGTTTGAAGAGTCTGAAAACAAGGATTGTAGAAATTGCGGACAGAGGACAAAGGCTACACCAATGTTGTGGCTCATCAAAATGATATTGTCAAAGTTGATAGGATGAAGACAACCCTACTATTAATGCAGATGCCACCACCAAAAAGATGTGAAGCCAATCTCATAAGAGGGAGATTGAGGACTCCAAATGGAATAGGATTGTCAAAGGATGAAGCCACCTCTAGAAGAGGTGAAGCTAATCTCATAAGAGGAGACTGAAGTCAATGGGATTAAATGTCCAAAGAAAGAGGAAGTCCGACCAGCAAGAAGCAAGGTCAATGAGATTGAAAGATTGTCGTCTTTCAAGACTCTATTATCCCTTTCAAGATAGTAGTTGCAGATCTGAACATGTTGATTTGCATGATGTAAGCTTCAAGTTTCACAAAAGGCTTGAAGGGGCTAGAAGCCAAGAATTTTCCAGCCAAATTTGCTAGATAATGCATTCAAGTAGGAGAGAATCCTGCTAAAGTTGGAAGAAAAATAACTGTTTTGTGTTGCTTGCATTAGTGATTGAAATTAAAGGGAAAATTGTTGGTATATAAATTTTAATACTTTGCATGAGAAACTATGTGAGGAGAAATGCTTGTTATGGAGATAAAAATAATTGTTTTAGATATAGAGCTGGTATATTAATTTCTCCCACTTGCATGGGAAGAATTGGAGCTAGAGATGTATTTTTCTAAAAATATAGTTTAAAAAAAAGCTAACTATAGTTGTGTATGAATATGCATGATTGCTTTTTTGGCATTCAATGTGTCAAAGACTAATATTTATTGAGGTAGAACTGTAGTGTTTTCTTATCTCTGATCTATATGATCTAGAAGGGTTTGTAATTTCATTTGAATAAATATAAAGATTTAATAGCTGTTAAGCAGCAATTTTTGTGCGAGTTACTAATTTCTTAGTGCATATATTGGAAATGCAGATAAAATCAATAGATTGCTTGAATCAGATTTAAGATGTTTCAATCATAGAAGTGATAAGGTAGGATGAGTTGATGAGGTGTCCTAGTGACCCTCCACCCTAGGGCCAAGAGCAGATATATCATCCTTCATGGCCTCATGTGGCCTGTGCCATCCATATGAGGTGGTGTATCTAGTGTACTTTCCTATCACCATTTCCCTCAGTCTTGTTACTTCTATCTTACTTCCAATGATTGAGCATCTCTATGCATTTATTCACCATGATAGAGGTTACGAGTGACATTCACAATGGGGTGTCTGGATTGTCCCTCCTTCCTAAGCCCAAAGGCAGTCCCTTTGCCCCCCTTCAGCCTCATGGGACAACTTATTGATATACTTTGGGGTGGTGTGCGGATAAGGTGAGCATCGTTGTTTCCCCTAGTCTGTTATCTCATTTCCCCTAAATCCTACAATAAGATATCCCAAATCAGGAATGCAATATATTAAATCAATGTTATGCAGATTATCTTTACACATGTCTGTATATCTATGTATGTATAAACAATCACATAATATCATACCTCTGAACTGCATACATAATTCAATAAAGACAGTCATAAATATATGTGCCACATAATATTCATACCGAGATTGCAGGTCTGAATTATTATTATAATCTGCTCTTATCTTTTTATGTCTTGTCTTCTATTTTCAATGATTGAATGAATGAATGTGGTTATGATAGTGTGACACTTAAATGATTGATGTTTGACTTTGAATCATAGAAGCTGAAATTGGGAAAGGCTCTCGATTATTCCTGATTAATTGGCAATCAGGGGTTGGCTCGTCCCCTTCACCCCCCAGTCAATCAAGTCTCACTCAACAATTATTTGGTGAAAAATATGGGAATAGTAATTTTTTTTTTTTGATAAATTGGTTGCACAAATCGGTTAAAATCCCTACCAAAATTCCTGAAAACATAAACCCTAAAATGCACGAAAATTAAAGCAATCATTTGTGATAAAATCCAATGCAGGTTTTGTGAGATAAAACAGATTTCTCTGACGGTGTAGGTCGACGCTAAAGCCATGGGCGAAGGGAGACAGAGCCAGAGCTGATGGGGACAACCAGTTTTTTTTTTGAATTAGTAATGTCTATTTTGAAATTTTCATAGATATTTTACTATTTAGATTATTTTCATTTTTTTGAAATCATTAGTATTTCGTGAGATTGAAAAAGATTCATGGTTATATTTTAATACTGTATTCTTTGACTTAAAAAACCTATAATTAATACTGTAATATTATATTTTTTTAGTTGTTTTTTAATTAGTTTATATTTTTTAATTTATATTTATTCTGTATATTTTCAAGACAGCTTAGTTTTTCATTAAAACAGTATTGTATTTCTCATACTGTAAACATATATTTAATATTGTAATTATGCATTCTTACTATAACAGTACTGCCTTAAAAATATTTTGTAGCCTGTTAATATAAATACTGTTAAAACTAAATATATACTATTAATACTATAAATATATTAATAATACTGAAGTTATTTTTAATACTAATATATATGGCAATGTCAGAGTAAATATATATTAGCTTTTAAGACAATAATATTCAAAATATTTAGGTATGCAAAAAATAGTACCTAAATAAACATTATTTTTCATAGAAAATATATACAATAAAAATAAAAATGAATTTAAAATTTATACCAAAAAAATATATCTATACTAAAATGTGCACACACACATATATAGAGTATATATGCCATTTTATATTCTGTATGGATTTCACTGTATACAATTTTATATGCATTTTAGTTTTTACTGCATATATTCTATATAAAAAAGATTTAGGTATAAATTGTGTGTATAAATTTGTAGAGTTACTCTGTATAATTTTAGCATATTCTACAAGTGAAATAAATAAATTATATGTATTCACAAAAAAAATTGAATACATAATATTTGCATTAAAAAACTGAATTAAAATGCTTGTGTTGATTCTCGATCACAATGTTGCCCACGAAAGACTTTGCATGGACACATTGGACACCGATTGTCCGTAGTATAACAAAGGTTAAAAGCAATTGGTGTCTACATGAAGTCATTGGTGGAATTTACTGCTTCAAATGGCATTTGTCAAAAGGAGTGGGAAATAACACTACAATATGTGCTGAATGCCTTGCAAATAATGTCTATGAGGCTAAAAGAGCTCTTGATGGAGTTACTGATTGCAATGCCAAAAAAAGGCAAGAATTGGGACTGAAATAGGATAGGAGAGGGTTTAAGGAATCTGAGACTAGTGAGAGAGCACCTACTGCAACATATGGTCCAAATACAAGTGGAGGGTACATCAATGCATTCTTTGCACCTTGTACTGCACTAGGATCACAAACCACTTTGGAGAGTATGGAGTGGAGGAAAATTTTCTATAAACAGACAATAAAGGGTATTCCAATTTTTTTCCCCTCTACCTTGACATTCCATGCTTGTAAATCTCCATATTGGCAAGCTATGATGGGTGGTGTTGCAGCCATAGGGCCCGTGTCTAAAGCCATGTCTTATGATACGATGTGAGTTGCATACTCAATGATGCAGTAAAAGATGTTCAACATGTTGAAGACCATCAGTTAGACTGGGCTAGTAGTGGGTGCACTATCATGTCGGATAGATAGATAGAAGGAATCAAATCCTCATCAACTTCCTCGTCTCTTCTGATAGAGGCACTCTATTTTTGAAATCTGTGAATGCATCAGATACAATGAAAAATGCAACTGCATTGTTTGAGATGCATGACTTGGTAGTCATTGATTTTGGGCCACAGAATGTAGTTTATTTTATTGCAGATAGTGTTGCGGCTTGTGTTTCTGCTAGGAAACTCATGACAGAGAAATACCTCTCTATGTTTTTACCCCATGTGCAACACATTGCCTCCAAGAGGACATTGCACTACAGACTCCAGTTCAACAAAAAATGAACTTGAGATGCTTGGAGACGCTTGTTTTTTTTTTGCCAAGTGGATGGACTCATGATTTTCAAATCAAACAGATGACATGAGAGTGGTAGAGTACATATATTCTACCATTTTTTTGGGAAGTAATTGAGCAAGTGGTAAAATTTTCAAGGCCTCTAGTAAAAGTCATGAGACTAGTGGATGGATACCAATCCCCAATGGGATATTTGTACGAGGCCATTGATAGGGCCAAGGAGGTGATGAAGGGTAGGTTGGCAAATGACAGGATGGGGTTATGGGCTGTTATGGGACAATTGATAGGAGATTCGATGGACAGATGAACTCTCCTTTCCATGCTGTAGGATAGTTTCTCAATCCATCATTGTTCTACAACACAGAATTCAGAGAGATTGTTGTTGTGATCACACAAGGCTTGTTCAAGGTGATGGAAAAAATATTTCTAGGCAAAGACCAATTGACGAAGCTATGTCAGAGTTGCAAATGTATAAGCAGGCAAGGAGATGATATAATATAAGAATATTTTCTTCCTTTCTCCATATCCATCTCAAATGAACTTTCCTCCTTTTAATACTTATTTTGAGGGAGTCACATCCCTTCATTACATATCACTTGACATTTAATTAAATCTATTTAATTTATATTATATATATATATATTTTGATCGGTAAACGGCCAAGGCCATGATGATATATTATTATTAATAAAATAATTACAATAGCGTTCCATCGTTCAAATGGGCACTGGTAGGAAAGAACGGGGAAAGAAAACCTCCAGTCTCGCCCGGGACCATAGTCCTATATTATTACATCATAAAAGCGGCATACCCCAGTCAAAATATCCAAATTATACATTACAACGCAAATATTTATTTACACAAAGATTAAAGAACAACTCTCTTTTGAAGCCACCATGTTCTCTGGGCATGAATTCCATCTTAATTATGCATAAGAACCAAATGCGATCATCCCTATCTAGCTATCTTGCACAAAAACTGGTTAATAATAAATAATATAGAATCAAGGATAATATTCTAACTAAAACTGAGACATTCATAATCTCCTGTACAAAACAATAGAATAAAAATGAACCTGTATATAATAGGACATAAAGGATGATATAAACCAATAAATAGCCTAAAATAGAAGTCAGAATACCTACAAGAACTAATTATATCTGAAATACGACAACTAACTTTTCCCCAAGAATAAAAATACAACGACCAGTTCCTATTTTCCATAATTAGACCACCACCACAAAACTGCAGATCAAACAATTATATATTAATCTAGAGAGATGCCTAATTAATAAAACCAAATATTGCAATGTAGAAAAAGAGGGCAGAATTAATCAAAGATATGGGAGCTTTAGCCCAAGACCATAATAAGAGGGTATAAACCAATTCCAATCCATTTATAGTGCAATATACTGCAAATTCCATTTAACTAAAACTATCTGCAATACACAGGAAATGTCGTAGAAAATGGAGAAGATAAAAATTATGATAATCCAACCCTGATTGTCATCCATAACTCCGATTCACTGGAAATACAACATAGTGCCTTCCCCTTAATCGAATTCAAATCAATACCTCCATTTTACTTGAGTAATTTCAAAGATGAAATGTGAAATCTAAGATACCAAACTAAATGTATTCCGTCTCGAAAAATGAATATCTACTATGAAACAGCCACCCGTATGCGGAAATTATACTATAGTCTTGAACAGAATTGTCATACATTATCTTATTGAAATTTCTATCATAAACCAGCAAATAAACTACCTTACTTTCATCCATGCTCGGTTATCTTAACTAACGAAACTGGAATCTAATAAAATTGATTATTGAAATCAATAAACACATTCATAAATTGACAAAACCAAAGCCACTAATCAGTACTAATACCAGCTATTATTGATATGAAAATATGTCTTTATACATATCCATGATAACAGAGGTTTCAACAACTACAAACTTCTGTAAACCTGTAAACTAAATCAAAATGCTTTAAACAGCTAAATATACCGATATTGTATCATAAGCATCTATTACAAAGAAACCCTTAACCAGGGTACTAGGAAATCAAAACCTAAATGGAGGACCTAGAAACCTACCAGCATCCAAAAACCCTACTTTGGGAGAACCATAATGACCTCAGAGATGTCATTAGGGTTTTCCACATGAAAGTTGGGGGGGAATTCAAACTCGGATTTTACCTTGCTGGTCTTCTCCGAATTTGGAGTGCAGAAAATTAGGGCATCCAGATTGTCAAATGCTACTCCAGGATGAATATAAGCATTATAAACATTGAGGTAATCGGTAAGCCAAATCCTGTTCACCTCTTTCACAATGCCCCTCCAATGCAATAGAAACTGGATACTTGCCACCATCTTGGGCCATTCCTTGTAAAATGCTAGGCTCTTGCGAATGATCAGAGATGGATGACGATATGCAACCTCCAGATCTGGAGACCCTGGTGGGAGAGCCATGTACTCCTCTGGTAAAGGAATTCGCAACTTGTCATCAATGCTCCTTACCGCTTGTTTGAGGCCCTTTCTCCAGGTTAAATGAAAAATGTCACAACAAAGTTGGGTTATGTACCCGTGCTCTACCTAAGCTCTAGCTAGGCAACCAATGAAGGATCCAATTATGTCGCTGTTTGACCTCTAGGTGTATTTGTAGTCGAAGACTCCTTCCTTAATTACCCTACTCACAGCCATCCTTGTCATATCATCCATCGGATTCAGTAATCTGTTCCAACGCTTTGGTTTCACTTTGCCATGGAAGGCCATCGTGCGGGATTCCTTAGAATGGAAAACGTAAATGTTGGATTCCATTTACAGATCAAAGGAAATCAAACAATGAACAAGGAAAGCGATAGCATAGGATAAAACAAATCGAACAAAGGGTTTGGATTGTCAGTCTAGCATGGCTTCTACAAATAAAGACAACATCAGCTCAAAACATGAGGAAAATAAAAGAGGGAATAATGAAGAAGTAACAAACTAAAGATCCATAATGACTCTGCTAAGTAAGGACAAAATTTATCAGAGAACGACACCTACTGTGATGATAAGCAGAAAAGGAAGAAAATAAAATGCCAAAACGAGGACCAATCAGAAGCCTTCACAGTTGTCACCGAAATCATGCAAAGAATTGCTTGCTTATTAGGGGTAATCATAGAATATAGAACAAAAAGGAAAAAAAGAAAAACCCAAAATTCAAATTCAAAAAAATAATGGAGAAAAATAAAATCACTAACCTAGGAGATATATCTTAGCTAGGTAATATTTCATTAATGAGTTGGAAATTAACACCATCAACACCTTTATTTGCTAGATAATCCGCCTTTTGATTACCTTCACGGTAACTGTGACAAATTTGACTATCAACGAACTGATCAAGAAGATCAAGAACTTCGCCTAACCTAGAGTTGAGGACCCAATTAGGGGTTGCACGTTTCCTGACCACGTTTAAGATGATCTGAGAATCACCTTCTATGATAACTTTTGTCACCCCTAACTCATGACAAAGATGCAACCCTTTTTCCAAAGCTTCTAATTCAGCAAGATTGTTGGAGGTGGGCCGAATAGACATAGCTTTTTTAGCTATCCATTTACCTGTATCATTGTTAATGATACAACCAATTCTTGCCGTACCTGTATTGCTTCTGGCTGCCCCGTCAAAATTGAGCTTAAACCATCCCCTCGGAGAGGGAGACCATTTGCAACTTTCTTTGGCTTCTTTGCTTTTTTTGAGATATACTAGAGGGGGGTTAATCAAGTTGGCCCAGTTCTTGTTCATGAGGCCATCCCAAATAGAGAAGGATCCTTCCTCTTTCTGACAATTTCTTAGATTTGAGTTAGTTACTTCTACTATGCTCGCCTCAATTTTTAAAATTAACTCCTCAATTTTTAATTCAGACCTCGAAATATGCGTCTATTCCTCTCTTCCAAATTTTCCAAGAAATGATTGAAGGGCAAATGTTCCAAAGTTTACTATAAATGCCTTTGACCAAATTTATAGGCCATCCTTTTAAGAGATAAAGGAAGGTCTTCGACAAAGGTGTGGACCACTCCAACCTAAGTCTAAGCCATTCCCAACATGCTTGAGAAAAAGGACAACTATATAATAGGTGGTCCAAATCTTCGCTATTGTGTCTACATAACACACATCTGGATGGACCTTGAAATCCAAATTTGCATAGCCTGTCCGCCGTCAAAATTCTATTTTGGAAAGCTACCCATAAAAAGAATCCTGCCTTGGGAAGACAAGCCACATCCCAACAAAGCTTGAGTGGGATATCTACTTTATTCCATCTTTGTGAATGTAATATAGATTTGTAACCATCTCTCACGCAATAGTTTCCGTCATTTGTTGCTGCCCAGATTAGTTCATCTTTCCGATTGCTTAATTACCCTATTTGACAAAATCTTTTCAAAGGCCTCTATAGCCACAGGATCTATTTCCATCCCTTCCACAGATTTCCAAACCCATTTATCAGAACCTTCTGAAGTGATTTTTGTCTTATAGTTACTAACTTTAACACTCCACAGAGAGATTAGTATATCCCTAAGCTCCTTAGGGAAGGGTCTAGAGACTATAGGAGGGTGGCCGTCCCAGGACTCTTCCCAAAATAAGGCCTCATCACTCGAGCCAACATCCCAAGAAAGAAACTTGCAAATTAAGTCACGACACTTCAGCATAAAGTTCTAGCTTTTAGAACCCCTAGGAGGATTTTTCATTCTGAAAATCGATAGCGGGTCATCCGCATTGAGATATTTATTATATAAAATCTTTGCCCATTTTTGATCTCTTTCTTTGAAAAGATGCCAAATCAATTTTGCTCCTCAGGCTTCATTTTGCCACTCTAAATTCTTGATCCCAAGTCCCCCCATATCCTAAGGTTTATAAATGTTTTCCCATTCGATAAGCGCCAATTTTTTGTCTTCTTCACAATCTTTCCAAAGAAAATTCCTAAGTTTGGCTTCGAATTTGAGACGATAGCTTTTAGAGAGAGGGAGGCAGGAAAGAGGATAAATAGGAATGGCAGAAAGAACAAAACTAATTTTAGTGGTCTTCCCTGCCTTTGAGAGCCATTTGTCTTTCCAACATCCGATCCTAGCGTCCATTTTTTCAAAGGTGTTATGCCAAACCTTACTAGATTTCGAGCCCTTCTCTAGAGCAATGCCTAGATATTTGCAAGGAAATTGACCTTTTTTCATAACCCATGCACTTACATATCTGATCTTCTGTCTCTTTTTTAGTATTTAAAAAAAAGATTTCAGATTTGGCCTCATTTACTTTTTGACCGGATGCCACCATATAGGATTTTATGATGGCCTTAAATCCCGCGGCCTCTGTAACTGTACTTTTGCCAGGTAGAATCGTATCATTTGCATATTGTTGATGCGTGATGTTGGGCATGTTTCTGGCAATAGTATTACCGGAAATTTTCTGCATATGTTAGGCATCAGACGCATCTCTCCCAAAGGCTTCTGCCATAATGATGAAGAGGGAAGGAGATAACGGATCTCCTTGTCTAATACCCCTCGATATTTCAAAAAAACCTTCAGGCGTCCCATTAATAAGAATTGAAATTTTAGGCATAGAAATAAATTTAAAATTAAGGTTGATCCATTGATGAGAGAATCCAAAAGCTTCAAGAACCTTACACAGGAATCACCAATCAACCATATCATAAGCTTTTTGGATATCTAGCTTGATGAACATACAAGGTTCCTTGCTCTTACAAGCAGAATGAATCGTTTCTTGAATTGTAATGATGCCATCAAGAATGGATCTCCCAGGAACGAAACCTGTTTGTTCCTTTGAAATCAACTTCGGTAGAAAACCCGTAAGCCTATTTGCTAGAATTTTGGAGAATATTTTATAAATCGTGTTACAAAGAGCAATAGGCCTAAAATCCCCTGCAAACTCAGGCTCATTCTTTTTGGGTATCAGTGTAAAGAAGGAGTAATTAATTTCCGATAACAGAGCTCTACCATTCCTCAAGGCTTCAATGGCTCTCCATAAATCTACCCCAATGATATCCCAACATTTCTGAAAGAAGAAAGCTTGAAAACCATTAGGACCTAGAGATTTATCCGGGTTCATATTAAATACTGCCGATCTCACCTCTTCCAAGGTTATAGGTTTATTTAAAACCTTATTATCCTTAGGTGAGATTAATTTAAGGATAAATTTGAGCAACTTATCTTGCGCCTCTCTATTTGACCCTTCGTAATTATTTAGTATTTCTTGGAAGTGTGCCATGAAGGTGTTCGCAATTTCACTCGGATTCTCAATTCGTCTACCCAAGTGGTTTTTAATACTAATTATTTTTCTCTTTGCTCTATTATATAGGGTAGAATTGTGAAAAAAATTGGTATTCTGATCCCCTTCATCTAACCATTTTTCTCGAGATTTCTGTCTCCAAAAAATTTCTTCTTTGGATAGTATATCCTCTTGTTTAGCAAGTAATTCTTTTTCTAACAAATAACTTTCATTATTCATCCCTTTCTTAATAATTTTTGAATTTAAGTTTCTTAATCGGTTTTCTATATCTATTTTTTCTTTGAAAATATTATTAAAATGTTCTTTATTCCATCTTAAAATTCGCTCTTTTAGCATCTTCATTTTGGAAATGAAAACAAACATCTTGGAACCTTCAAAATTATCTTGTGCCCACCAATCTTTGATGTTCTTAATAAAATCAGGATCTAGGAACCACATTTTTTCACATTTAAATGGATTCCTTATTGGTTTTATTGGTTCTAAAAATTCTAGTCGGACTAGGTAATGATCAGACCCAGCAATTGGCAAAATGGATGAATGAAGATTAAAGTTATTAGCATCTAGATCACCTATAATAAAAAACTTATCCAAATTTTCAGCAATGTATGCAAAATCTTTCCTCCAGTTATTCCATGTAAACTTCCCATTATTAATAGGAACATCAATCATGTATTGCTTATTGAACCAAATTTTAAAATCTAAAGACGATTGCAAGAGATGTTGAATACCATCTGCTTTTTCTGATAGGTCTAAAATAGTACTGAAATCTCCTCCTACCAAGATAGATTTATCCTTATAGTTATTTATAAAACTACTAATTTCTTCCCATACTGCTTTTTTTCCCATATAACTAATAGGACCATATACAGTAATTAAAATGAACTGCAAATTTGACTTTAGACTCTGGACACTAATACTGATCCAGTTGTTACTACACTTTAGACAACCTATGGATACCTTCCTAGGGTTCCAAAATATTCCTAGACCCCTTGACGCACCTACAGATTCTTGAAAGATGGAAGCCCATAGACCTAGCATCTTATCTAGTTTCATTCCTTCTACCTTGTTTAACTTTGTTTCTTGAACTAAAATGATTTCCTACTCAAATAATTTAAGATTTTGTTTTAATAACCTTTTCTTGCTAGGGGTATTTAAGCTCCTAGCGTTCCAAGTTGTAATCTTCATGACTCTTTGGAAAGGCACTTCCCCTTCCTGATATTAAGTAGCTGATCTATCTTTTGCTGTTCTCTGCTAAGTCCATTTGCTTCCCTGAGTTCCTTCAAAGATCTTCTGCCTCTTTTACCATTCATTTTGCTGTATTTAGGTGAGCTCAGACCTTCCTGATTCATATGGATCCCGAGGTGCTCCAGATCTTTTTCTGTATTTTGTATAATAGTAATCTTGTTGCCGATTTTACCTTCCATATCTTCAGTTTCAAGTTCTCTGATGATCTGGTTGATTATACATGGCTGATAATCAACTCTGTTGTCAGAACCTTTCACATTATCAGTACTAATCCCTTTATCTTTTAACTTTGGAATCTGAATCTGACCCTTAATATTATCCTCTGCCTCTATATGCAACAGATCCCTTCTTAAATCTTCACATGAGTAATTGCTGCCTCCTAGTTTAAGAATTCTCTGAATCAATTCTTCCTTCTGAGCCTCTGTACTATTATCAATATCCTCGAAGTAAAATACCTGGACTAATTCATCTGTTAGTTGATCAAGATTCTCATCCAATTAATTCAGATTTTCCAATTCTGATTCCATAATACTTTCCTTATTTAGGAAGTTTTGTACTTCTTTATACAGGGAGCTCTCTGCCCTCTTTACATTGCAATCCACTTCATTTTGGTTGCCTGCTGGAGTGAATGGAGAACTGCCAGAAGCTGATGGGGTCTGCCAAAACTTGGAAGACCTGCTATAGCCCTCTTTGCTCGGAGTTATTTCTGTAGAAACCTGTACATGACACTGCTCCATATTGGGTGCTTCCTTCGGGGATTTGAGAGACTCTTTACATTGCAATCCACTTCATTTTGGTTGCCTGCTGGAGTGAATGGAGAACTGCTGGAAGCTGATGGGGTCTGCCAAAACTTGGAAGACCTGCTATAGCCCTCTTTGCTCGGAGTTATTTCTGTAGAAACCTGTACATGACACTGCTCCATATTGGGTGCTTCCTTTGGGGATTTGAGAGACTCACTTTTATCTGTCTTTGACTCAAAAAGCAAGAAATTCTCTAATTCCTCTATGTTGTCTTTTTTAGAACTCCATGAATCCTTGTTTTGCTGGAGTGGGGGTAACATTCTGTCTGGATCTTCTTTGCCTATAGGATTTATTTGCATATCTATAGAGTCTTTGCTAAGAGAATTATTCAATTCCTGCTGTTTATTGCCATTAGAGCTAGCTAAGCTTGAATCCCTTGCACTGGTACCTGACTGTTCTTGCCCCTGTATTGGGACAATCCCATTTGTTTCCATATCTTTATCTTCTTCTGTTGATAGACTCTGCTCTGAGGTACTCTTTGGAACTTCTTGCTTTCCTTTCTTTCTCTGCTTTCCTGCTGCATAGTTATCTATTGAGAAATCCGGCCTCTTCATGTGTTCATCCACTATAACAGATCTGAGTCTTCCTTTCGTTTCTGAATTATTGCCAGTGATTGTCTTATCACCATCTGGAGGATCTATTTGAATCTTGCTCTTTTCATAACCCAGTGAAGAATTATTCAGATCGGAAGATCTTACCCTCAAATTCTTTCTCTGAGCTCTGATCCTTGGGAACTTGTTAGAAAAGTCTGATGTAAGAGGTCGAGTTTTGAATCTTATTTCCTTGCACTTCTCTATCTTTATAATTTCTGATATTTCCCCCTCAAAACATTGCAGATTAAGATCATAAGACGATCTTTTTGTAACCACTTTCCTTTTCCCTTGCAGTGATTGATTAATTTTTGTTCTTATGAGCAATTTAACATTATTGTAGTACTGAAAAGAGGAATCTATGCCTATGAGTTCTCCCAAACCAGACCCTGTTGACCTAAGAATCTCTATATGATTCAGCTCTGGCAGCAAAGACTGAATATTAACCCAGATTGGACACATAATATCTAACCTTTCTATATTAAAATTCGGACACCATTCTATGAATTTAACAACATGACCATTGAAAAAACATTCAGCTACATTGATAAAGTCTTTTTTAATAGCCTCATCCATACAATGTAAATAAAGGGCTGTATCCAAAAAGTAAGAGATACTTACTTGTTTTTTGCAGTTTTCTCCTAGCCAGTTCGAGAGAAAGAGCAAATCATCCTTAGGGCCACACCATACCGCGAAGATTCCAACTTTTTGACAATCGTTCCATGAATCTTCAATTTCCTCATCATGTAAAAAGATGGACTTATCTTCATTTTTTGGGTGAGCCGGGGATCTAAGGATGCCCTTAGGGTTTGTTGAATCCACAGGAGCTGCAACCGCAGGACGACAGTGTGGAGGGATATACGAACAAGGATACAAATTGCCAGGATATGTGACATAACTAGATCTAATGGAGGGGAGTGAAGAAGAAAGTGCGAACCTATCATTATCTAATGGATGAAAGGAGGGCTTGCAGATATTGGGGTAGGCATATTTTGTCAAGTTAAAAACCCTAAATTGCTGCTCCAAACTGTCAATAGTGAAAAAAGACTCAGAACAATGATAACCTAGCAATTCTGATATGGTAAGTGTGGATTCAACCTGCGGAATTTTTGATAAAACTGACCTCCCATTCGAAACATTCTGCTGATGACTTGCTTCGTGGTGAAAATGCTGATTGTGCCTTTCTGAATCTTCAAATTCTCCAAAATGAAGAATTTGTTCAAAATTTTAACCACGTGGTCTGATTTGGAAGTATCTTGAAAGCCCGCTGAGGATGGTCTGAACTATTGCTTCGAGGAACCTTTAGACTTCCTGCCTGCAAAATGATTCGACCTAGGGTTTGTTTTTTTGGCTTGGTAATTGATAGTCTGCTCTGAATTTTTCGCTTTTTTGCCAAAGTTCGCCATCTTCATTAATGTCAAAAGAATTGTAAAAGGTGGACCGACCTAGAAGTTTTTAAAAATTTATATTATATTATTTATTTATTCATTTTTTAATATTTTAATATTATTATTATTTACTATCTAATCCTATTTCTGAAAGGGGACATTACAGTCAACATTTCTTGACAGTTTTCAGCTTGTATCAATTATACCAAACCATGGTTACCAGGAGACCCGTCTCCCCCCTAAAAGTGGCGTCTCGGAGACCGAGACGCGTCTCGGAGACTTTTCGCGTCTCCGGAGACCTCAAAAAAGGTTGGAGACTTCATGACGAAGTCTCCTGAAGTCTCCCCGTCTCCTAATCCAAAAAGTGAAGTCTCCCCGAAGTCTCCTGATAAAATATAAATGTAAAATATAATATTAAATAATTTTATATATTTTAGCCCTCATTTAAATGTTTTTAATGCAAAAATCTAAGGTACTATATGAATTCTGTAACAACTGCTTGGTGATGTACGTCACCTACTGGAACACGATACAAGTCTAAGACAACATATTGGAAGCTATACAGGATTGCAGTAAAGATCCCAAATCACATAAATTTATGCGGCTGAGGAATTAGGGTGCAAAAACTGTTGTTAGTGCATTAGAAGATAGTATTACGTATGTTACAGAAATCTGATATGCAAATGCTTGATAATAGTATTATTCCTCATGAAAACCAAGCATCTATTTGTTGATAAAGACTCAGCGATAACAGTGATAGACTAGAGGATTTATGTATGTTAACATGAATGTATTTGGTCCCATATCATGTTTCAGTTTGATGTATAAGTCATATTTGTTATTCGTACCTGTTTATCTACTGTTGGCAATATCCTAGTACCAATATAGGAATCTTTGTTAGTTGAATCTGTGTAACTGGAAAAAAAACACTATTACAAAATGATTTACTCCCTTTTAAACTAAGCAATCCTAACTCTTAGTTAGAAAATAGAAATCCTAAGTGTGTCTCTATGCATGCATCGATGTTGAATAATTCAATAATTTTCACAATTTTTTTGTAGCAATGCCAATTTGTCAGGTTTTAAAATCTATTTCAGTAATGTGCTTCTGTCTCTGACCGCTTATTATTATTATAATCTTTGACAGTTTGACTCTATGAATCTATTTTAATTTTTAATGTGACAACACTAGTATTATTAATTTATTATTTACTTTAGTCTTTTAGTCTTACGGTATTACTATTTTGAAATTTTGAAATTTTGTATTTACTTTTAGTATTAGACTCTTTAAGTTTAAACTATTAAAAATTTATTTTAAACAAAAAAAAAAAAAAAAAAAAATTGCCGTCTCCAAGTACCCCCGTCTCCTATTTGAAAAATTGCCGTACCGGTACCAGTACCAGTACCGGAGACCTCAAAGTCTCCCCGTCTCCCGGTGACCTTGTACCAAACAAATTGTCAAGAATTTATTAATTTAAGGATGATGTAAACTATCAGTGGTCTGATCTTCTCTATCTGCATGTTCTGGAATGATTTCTATCGATGCCCAATCACCTATTCATCATAATAGCTTCCTTTAGTCACATTAAGCTTCTCTAAAAAATTAACTTGTGGATGCTGCTTTTATTTCGGTGTACAGGAGTTCTGATATGATATTTGCTTTGATCTATTCTTCAACTTTTTCTGGTTGATTAAGCCTAAAGTTTCCGTGAGTTAGTGGGATTTCTTATGAAATATGTTCTCATGCTCTCATCAGAGGTATGAGTTAGAATGATGTTTTGATTAGCATGTTAGTATTCAATTTTATTGGTACTCAAATATGTCACAGTGAAGAGCTTGTGATTCCAATCTTTACTTATGTTTTTTGGAATATCTGTTATTGACAGACCCCTGTTGAACCACCTAAGTGGGAAAATGTTTTTGAAGACACAAGTTTACCTCTTATGGTGGATATTGGCTGTGGTATGTCATGCAATCCTCAGTACGATATCTTGATAATGATTGCCTAACATCTTCACTGAAGTTTTGTAATGATCTCTGATGTACATTTTACCTAAGTTTTGTGCAGTCTTCTTTTTTGCATTCCCAAACCCCCCAAGGAGAGTCAAAATTTAGAATGGCAATCACATTAATTACTGTATTAATATAGATTCCCAAACCATTTCTAACATCTTCCATTTGTTAATGAATATGATAATAACTCCCTTCACTTGTAGTTTATATATTTGTATGCAAACTTGAGGAAAATCACACACTCTTTGTACTATGTACTTTTAAATATTTTGTCAAGTTTTAGGGTCGCATGAAAACATGCTCTATATCCCAAACTGTGTGTCCCTGAGACATGAATGTGGAAGGGGACATTCCTGAATGTTTGTTTTGCACAATTCAGGTTGTGCGTCCAGGTCTGCACTGTTTCGATAGGGAAATCAGATCGAGTGACTAAATTTTGCTCAGCTTGATGATTTACCATCAGGTTATTGCAATTTGCCAATCACAGAAATTTAGCTTGTTGCTTGACACCTGGCGCAACATTATAAAGGAGCAGTTGTGATAGCTGCCAGTCTTTGATTGTTGTTTTCCTCGTTCTTGAAGCTATTTGTTTCATTTGAATTTGTTCGAAATGCTTCCTGCTTTGCAGCCACACTGGCCGTGCCTGAACAGTGATTCTTCTCATCATGGAAAACACAGTCACTTCTTGCTTCATCATATATAACATCCTTCACATCTTCAAACTCAAACCTACCTTCCACTCAAACCTGGAAATAAAACAAGTTAGTCAGGTTTGTTATTGAAAGAGTCTTGTAAGCTATCTGTAGGTTGCTGTGCTAGGAAATCCTTATATCTTTTCCGTTCAAGTACATTTGCCCCATCTAAGTATGTTCTTCATGATGTCTGTCCAGTACCTTTCTATGGGTTGCACAAGCTGTAAACTGAAAACAGAAATAAAGAACATTTTGGCTTCTGCCAATTAAGATTAACTTTAGATGCTTTTGAAGTTAATATCTCCTCCAGTGACACTGACATGATTCAGTGATAGTACATGCATGATACCTCTTATATATTTTAAACTTTTAGCTCAAGCTTATCCTGTTCTCTCCGAGGAAAACTAAAAATTATTGCTGACACTGGCAAAACCCAGTTAATAAAATTTCCAGTGTCATAATTAAATATATCCAAAGCCCAATAACGTATTGCATTTCTTTTTAAACATTCATTTATTAATTTTACAATTTCTTTTTTTCCTCCTTTTTTGATTTCCCCATAGTATGGTGTTTTATCAAATCCCTTTTCCAGTAATTTGGAGTCATTGATTATTATTTTTTCTCCCTTGTTTGTATGGGAGATGAATCATGATATACTCCAAAAAAGCAAAATTCACCATTTAATTTGTTGTCACCTTTTGCAGATCTACTAATTAAAGTCTCAAATTTCAATGCATTGTGTTTTTCTTTGACTGTTCTAGCTCATATGTGCTAGCTGACAATAGAGGAAATTAGGAATTTCTTGCTCTATCTGGCTTATTCATTACTATTGTTTCAATGTTGGCAAGGCTTCTCTCAGCATTCTCATTCGCTTTGTAGTTTCTTTCACTCTTTTTTATATTCTCCTCGCACACTCATAATAATGCAACATTTTCTCCACATGCGTACATTTTTGCCGACTGATATTTTACTTGCTATTTTTTGCCATTGATATCCAGGAAGCGGCAGGTTTTTGATATTGCTTGCCAAAAGATTCCGTGGAACAAAAAATTTCTTGGGATTGGACATACGGGATAAGGTTCTTCCATTCCACTCCCAGCTCCAGTTTTTCAACTTTTGTTTTTATTACAGCTCTATCAGTTGTGTGTATTATATACATTGTGATGCACTGTTAAACTCAAAACTCCTGGCAGGTATAAACCATTGGCATTTTTTTAAAGTCTCAAATCACTTAGTTTAATGGTAATATCTCATACATTGGGCTTTTAGAATACACTACTAGAACTTTTTTGTTGTTGATGCAAAAGCTTTCTTTTTGATTTTTGGTACACAGTTAGTACACCGTTCACAGTTTTGGGCAAAGGAGTTGGCAATGAAAAACATGTAATTGTTTGCTTCTTCATAGATTAAGAAAACTTTTTAGCATTTTATTCTGATGAGTTCTCTGACAGGAAGGCTGAGTAGCTGAATGCTTCACATCAATTTCTGTAAAAATTATTATTGCTTTGTCTACTGTACATGTTAAATACATATGTTAATGTCTAGTTTATTCTTGTTTTCAGACATTTCATGGTTGCCAATGCTACAGTCTCTTTTGAAAACATAATTTCTACATATCCAGGTCCATTGACATGCGTCTCAATTCTGGTAAGCAACCTGTTTTTATCAGTTTGTGCTTATATTATACTCACTCAACTGGTGTCTAATGCTTACTTATGAACCTTGTTTGAATTTTTTAAAAACCCACAGTATGGTTCTATGAGTGTCAACTTTGAAGCACATTGCATAGTTTTACCATTAAATATTAACAGTTAGAAAAACCAACAGTATATTTTTTTAATTTCACACCCAGTTTCAAGAAATAACTAGATTTTTTTAGTTTTTGCTCATGATAAGTCTTTCCATTTCCGACTTATCTGTTCGTTTGCAACTAAGGGTATGTAAGTGTATTGGTTTTTCTTGTGGTA
Source organism: Cupressus sempervirens (assembly GCA_028749045.1). Classification (NCBI taxonomy): domain Eukaryota; kingdom Viridiplantae; phylum Streptophyta; class Pinopsida; order Cupressales; family Cupressaceae; genus Cupressus; species Cupressus sempervirens. The sequence continues at coordinate 650,835,591 of CM053784.1, read as the reverse complement.
AATCAAACTGCCTACTAGTTGACAATTGTAGGATTTTGCTAAGTTGCTGATTCAGGTTCAGGGATGGATTCGAGTTTGGGGTTCATGTTCGTGGGTTCGTGCAATTTTTTTCCCCCATTTGGGTTCGTGGGTTGGTTCGTGAGTGTATATATATACATATACATATACATATATATGTATATATGCAAAAAAAAAAGAAACGTGCATAATTGTGTTGTGTGGATATTTTGCAGCCGACAGTTTTGGGTAAATTCCACTCCCAAAATAGGATGACCGGCCACAGCGTGTGAGACAGAGTCTCTTCTACCTTAAAGGGAAGGTTCCCCGTTCTCACCGTTCCTTAGATCAACTCAAGGTAAGCAAGAAGTTGAGAGATTTTGTAAAAGGGTGTTACCGATATTCTTTCCTCTCGACTTTTAGGAATGAATCCACTTACTCGTGGAGTGAGTAAAGGGCAAGGTGAAATCTCTAACTACACTTCTATCTAATAGTTGGAAACGGTGATACCGATAAACCAACACCAACTCAAAGGCTAGCTGAAAGTGTACATATTTGGCTCTAAGTCCGGTCGTAATTTTATATGAAAAAACTTTACTATTGGAGCACAAAGACTTCCAGAAGTAAAGATATCTTAATTATTTTGTGAATCAAGAAAGAGATATAACCTACAAACAAAGCTTCTAGTCTATATATCTCTATAACCGCTCCTAGTTAAGCTTCGGCTCCAATTGCTTCCTAATTCGTTTTATACTCAATTATCAAGAAGTAAAACAACATGTGAATCAAAAACAACAAATCCAAATCACAGTCAAAGCTTCTAACTTGCACCAGTAGCACTCACTCAATCAAAGTTAAGTCTCAATTGATTCTTTGTATTCACTTTCTTTCAAAAACATGCTACATAATCAAATTTATGCTTGCACAATTTCTCCAGAGCTTTCTTGCATACAAATAAAAGATAAATTTTACAACAAGAGAACACTCCCTTATATAGGCAAAGGAGTTGAAAAAAAGATGGATCACAAAGTGGAAGCATCTCAACCAACTTTGACCGAGTGAAGACTAGAAGAGAAATTATTGGATTACACGTAATTATGCATGCAATTTGCATTACATGTAATTACATAATTCCATGCAATGCATCCTCTTTGATCTACAAATAGAAAACAAAAACAAAATAACAATCTTAAAGATTATTCTTTAGTGCCTTGAATTTGATGATAACATCACACACTATAGGGAGATAAGAAATCTCCATTGTCTTTGATATTGCCTCTATTCCTACTGTTCTTACTGCATCTGCATATGTCGATTGCACAACCTTGGAATTTGCCGCCAGAGAATCTTGTAAGTGCTATGCCAAAGATGTATACAACAAAAAATTGTTCATTGTGTGAGAACCAAAATCCTCAAAATCTAAATCAATATTAATCCTGATTGTATATCCCGTTGTGATTTCTTCAACTACAACCAAGTTATGATTTTCATCAAGAACTTCACATCCCATTTGTTCCAAAGCATACATGTTTCCAGTTTCTATCGCCTGGCAATTGTTGAAGATTGTAGCTGCAATAGATATCTTTATTTTTGGAAATATGGACGTTATTACCGTTATTGTCACCTTCAGCTGAAAAGGACAGTTATGTTTAAATTGTAATATTAAATGTAATGACATGTGTCATTCGACATGCATTGAGGCATGGAAATTCAAAGAGTTGTAATTGTAATTGTTATAAAGAATCGTTTTGGAAATTTGGAGGGATCTGGAGAGACCTTTGGTTGGAATATGAAGAGTCTCTCCTTAAGTTATATATATCGCATCAAGCGATAGGCATTGTACACTTGAACATTTAATTATCAATAAAGATATATTTTATGTTGTGGTTGGGTTTTTCCCTTCATGCTCGAAGGGTTTTCCTAGGATATTTCTGGTGTTCTTTGTTTCAATTTTGTCTCTTTCTTATTGCTGGTTATTTTCATGGATTTCTAGGCTCAAGTTTCAACATGGTATCAGAGCATAGTTCTTTTGATATCAGCAATAGGGAATCTTTCTCTTATATTTGTGGTTAAATCTAGGTTGTGATTTTTTTAAAATTTTGTCTCTGTCTGTGATCCAAGCTAATTTTTTTTTTTTCTGGGCTCAGAATCTGAACATGGTATGATACCAGCATTGAAGGTATCCGCCTATTTGAGAGATTGTCTTATGCAAAGTTCTTTTTATGGTTATTCCTCTCATGGGCAGATGTGTATTAGTGGTATCTTCTGGTTCTTATGCCTATCGTCTTTCCTTGTCATCTTGTTTACCTTTCATATGCTCTATGGCTAAGTAACATTCTCTCATATTACTTCATGTACCTCTTGATGAACTCGTATGATCACGTTGAAGTTTCATGTGCATGAGTATCAGTTGATGGAGAAGTCTTGCATTTGTTTGGCCCATTTTCTTAATATTTTGTAATAGTCCCTCAACCTCTTAGGCTTCATTAGTTTCCTGTTGATTTTTCCGTTTTGATCTTTTTGGCATCTCATGTATTAAACTTCTATTAATTTTTTTTGCTATATCAGGTGTTGGCTTTTTTCTGGCATGAGGAGTGAGACCTGGTTATGTCTCGTTGCAGCTTCTATAGATTATATCTTTTTCATTCATCTCTAGTTCGTTATTCCTTAGCATATCGCTTGGTTCCTTCATTAGTTTTTTTTTCCAGCATAATGGTTGTTTTTAGCTGCCTTTCGTTATTGTATGTCCATGTGTCATTGCCATCAATTTTGATGTTCACAAGAGTTAATTCTAAAGATTGGTAACCGTCTATATTTTTTTTGTCATCGAGCCATACTCCTATTGTGGATGTCACCGTTTTTCATTGTTATTATCTCTTCGTGCCAGTTAATTTTGTTACTGGCGGCATATCAATCTGGCCTTTGGTTGTAGTGGAGGAGGTCGTAGTTGTGTGGTTGGGTTTTTCCCTTCATACTTGAAGGGTTTTCCCAGGATATTTTTGATGTTATTTGTTTTAGTTTTGTCTCAAGACATTGGCAAGTGCATCTTGAGCATCCTGTAAACAACCCAATCGCGACTGCTTTCCAATTTCTACTTTGGTGAACTTGTAATCAGAACGATTAAGTTCCTCAACTGGCTTCTCTACCAATGGTTCAACAACTTCTACAAACTTAGTCTTTTCATAACCAACTATGATTTTAGAAACAATCTTATCTTTCAAAGATTTAGACTTAATTTTCTCTACAGGAAGGTTATCTGGAGGTACCACAACCTTTCTTCTTTTCATTGTAATCTTACTCAACCATGCAAGCAAGCTGAAACTTTCATTTGTGAAAGTAGGTACAGTGGAGACCATTAGCATTGATCCCGATGTATCTCCGTTGTAACTGAGCATGACTCAGTTTGCACATTTGAATTCATTGGCGCATGATAAGAAGATTCTATCAAGAACAACTCAAAGCCAATCATAGAAGTGTCAAGTTGGGAAACTTGACCTTCTGTGAAGATTGGAAAATCCTCAAACACATTTTCGAGATTTTTTGCGTTGCTCAACTGTTAGAATGGAAGGTGCAAATGTATTTACTTCCGATGACGGAATAGGAGGTGTGAAGAATGTAGAGAATGAATCTATATCATCATCAATTGTACCTAGAAAAGGTGCCTCTTGCATAGATGGTTTATGAGTTTGTGCAAGTCTCGGAGAAGGTTTGATCATGACTTCTCCTTCTTCCTCATCCTCTTTATCAAATTCTTGTTTTGATTCTTGAACTTGAGCCGGTTTTTGAGAGTTTTAAATACTTTCCCATCTTTTAGTTTGAACTTGAGGGATTTCTTCACATTGGAGGAGGATGCACCATCTTTACCCACAACTTTCAATTGCGACTTTCTCCCAAACGGACCAAAACCTCCACAATCCGAACCCAACTTTGAATTTACCCTTTTGCGACCTTTGATCTTCAACCATTTGTTAGTGTTTGCCAAAATGGGTTGAAATCGATCAAGGATAGAGTTACCTCCCTTTTGTTGTCATTGTATGGGAAAAAGACATTGTTTGTCAAAACCAGCCCGATGATATTCTGGATCAAGAACATTACCATCATCTTCAATTTGAAAATTAGATGGAATTTCAAGCATATTCAAATCAACAACCTTCTGCAAAGTTAGCCTGCAATAATCCATCTTCGTAATATCCAACTATGTCCGCATATCAATCCAAATGTCTTCTATGCGACAGACATGAGTGAATGCCCTCTTAATTCTTGAATTCATTCCACGATAATCAAAGTCATATTTGGCTTTGAACTTCTTCATTGTGATTAGCCGAAGTTCTGTTTCCATAACCTTAGCTTTGTAAACTGAATTGATCGTATAATGACCAATTGCCAAAGGCTTAGCAAAGGTGATACCAAAACTTGGCCTACGTAGAATGCTTTGATTACATTGTACCAACATGAGTTGTCTGGCCAACTCCATTATAATGATTCTGTTAGTGGCATATCTAGGTAAAGTATAAGGTTCTCTTTTGAAATATCCAACTCTCAAATAGGTACAGGTTGGAAATTGAAGGGATATGCAGCCATATTGATTAACCTTATCCCAAGCCTTATCAGACACCCTTTTGACAGATAATTGTCTATCAAACAAACACCAAAAATATCCAACGAATGCATCTTGAACTCTTCTGTAATGGTATTTACTATTGGTCAGAGTAATTTGATCATAGTATTCCCAAACTAGAATTTGAAGACGATCTCCTCTGGTTGAAAGCCCATAAAAAGATCCCATAGTAGCAACAATATAGACAAAATATGAATTCAGGTAGAATGGTGCTGATGTTCCTACATTGAGCAACTGCTCACAAAGTGTAGTGATGATAAGTTCCCCCCAAAAGATATGTTCTTTATTATCAATGATTTGGAAAATGAACTTATACATCCATGGTTCAAAATCTCCTTGAGGCCACATATCATGTTGAGAAGGATAATTAGGTCTTTGTATTCCGGCTTTAAACTAGATTTGTGAATAGTTTTAGGCCACCTTGAGAAGTTGTACCTCTCCAACCGGTATGAATTAACATACCTTTGATAAGTCGCCATATTCTCATTCCATATCTCTTGGGATGACTCTTTTGTCAAATCTACATATTCTGCTCTTTGTGGCACTTTGAAAATCTGCTCAATAACCTCTAGATCAAGATTAAGAATGACATTACCATCTGCATCTTTGATCGTTTTAGACTTCAGACTAAAATGCTTTGCACATCCAAGAATGAATTCCGGTTCTAAGGAAGCCATAGGAAATGTGGACACCAAATGAATATTACTCCTTTTGATCTGTTTCATTTCACGAGTGGTAGGAGTTTGTATTCTCTGCAAGAAATCCACCATGTCCACATTCCCAATCTTTGTATTTGACACACTATCAAGAATAGATGTGACCTGAGATGGAGTTGCATGAGCCAACTCTTTATCATACGAATATTATATCTTTCCTTTTGTTTTTGCAGATGAGGGCATTTCTTGTTCTTGCGCTGCAATATGAAAATCGCAAAACATGTACAAATCATTAGAAGGTATTGCTTCCATAAAATTGCTGATTTAATGGAGTATGGATCAAATACTCAAAGGACTCTTGTGCAATGATATGGAAAAGTATATACAAAGGCTGCAATGCGACTTGTGATGATGAGAAAATGAGGCAAAGTGAGCTCTTATAGATATCTCTGAGGAAAGGTGATGTCCAAGTACATGGGAATGCGTGCACATGATGTTTTTTGACTTTTCAAAAGTAACTTTTAGTCAAAAATGGGTTCTCAAGATGCAATTACATGTAAAGGAATTTTCATGTAATGATGACATGTGATTGGGTGCAGAGAGTGAGGTGTGAAAGTGGGAATAGAGAATGAGATTACATGTACATGCAGATGATGGATGGAAATACATGTAATCGCATATAAAGAGTGACATGCAAAGTGTTATGATATGTAATGATGGAGGTGAAGTGAGATGTTCAAGCTCTTGGGAAAGAATTTGGAATTTCTTCAAAATGAATAGAAACAAGAGAACAAACAAAAATGCAAATAAAACAAGCACAAAACAAACAAATACCTTCGGTTTGACACTCAAACATGTCAAGAGACAAGTGGTTTTATCATGCAATTTCAAATTTGGAGTTTGGGGAAAATCCAAAAATGTGAAAATGAAAGTGTACATCATATTTAAAGGATAAATAGACTTTTCATGGCATCTCTATCAACAAGTGTAATAAATCAAGCTAAAATGTTCAAGATAATAGCAAGATAAATATGAATTAATGAAAAAAATGAAAATGTCCACTTGTTGTTAATGATCCAGCAATGAAGGAGGAAGAAGCTCTATCTTTGAAAAATTCCAAACAAGCTTTGATTTCTTTAATCCTTGCAATGATGAATGATTAATGAGCAAGAGATGAGGCATTTTTTATGTATATGCCCAAAAACTTAAAAGCACAAATTGTTTTTGGCAAAATGCGTGGAAAGAAGCCGTTTTTGTCAAAAGTGTGGTTTCATGAGGGCATTGCATGGAGCGATTTTCATCTTAGAATGCAAAAAACATGACCCTCAATGTCATATACAATGATCAAAACTCCAAAACAACCCTTCATTTGGCAAAAACGTAGATTCTAATGACGCAAATCTAGGCATTTTTGTCCAAAACGTGGCTCCCAATGAGGCTGAAATGAAACATTTTCCTCATGAATAGGGATGCCAAATGCATGGAAATGCATAAGGATGCAAAAACGCCTCTTGAGGAAGAGATTTTAAGTCATTTCATGGAAGAATCCAAGCAAAATCATCAAAAACATGTTCTTGGAGGCCATAGACATGGACGTTTTTGCCCTAAGAGTAAAAAATGGGTTCTCAAGAGGCAATAACATGTGTTAAAAGCCCAAACGCACTCTTGGAGTGCTATTACATGTATTTGACTTCTCCAAGCTCAAACACACTCTTGGAGTGCATTTACATATTTTGAAAACATGTATCTTGAGCAAAAACGGGATCTCAAGATGCATGTGCATATTTTAAAATATGCTTTATGTGCTTGCCCATGTTGAAAGCACTCTTGGAGTGCATATGCATGTTTTGAAAAGATGCAATATGCTTAGCTCATTCTTGGGAGACCATTGCATATTTTGAATGAAAGGCATTTACATGCTTTTAATTCAAACTATATAGTTAATATAGTCACTCAAGTGAAAAATTAAAAAGTAAGTCAACTTAAAAATATAACATAAAGTGCACTATAGTTACTTTAAGTGAAAAATCAAAATGATAAAGTAACTTAAAAACATAACATAAAGTGAATTTATGTTATATTTTTCAAAAAGTGAATGTCAACTTAAAATATGACATGATATTTTTAATTCGTGCAGTTGCACCTGAGGAGTCCACTTTTTGGGCACTAAAATGGTCATATCTTTTGATTGCCAACTCCGATTCAAGTCTAAAATAGATAATAAAGGGAAAACTGAAGGCAATGTTTTGAACAAAACCAAAGGACTAAAAACCAACAAACACACACTCAAAAGCGATAAAAAAGAAGTTAAAGGCTTCAAAAATCAAGCATAGGCTCGACAAACAGAAAAACAAAAAAGACTTGATGAAAGCCTTCAGTAAAAGAATTTGTTACGTGAATTGTATTTGATTAGTTGATCAATGCTAGCTAAATAATGAACTAACTCAAAAAAATGCGAAACTAAGTTGAAAAGTTTCAAACTGTTACCTACATTTTGTGTTGACAAAATGCAGGACAACAAAATGTAAAATTAACTTACCAAGTCATTTTGTAGTATGAATATATGAATGTTACTTGATCATTGATCAATGCCAAATGTCAAAGATAAACATTAAATACTCGCTCTTTAATCTATGTTCATGATTGTAAAGAAAATCATATATTGAATTACTAAATTGCAAAATGAAATTTCAAAACATAAACTAGTTCATTACATTGAAAGATAATAAAGTTTGAAACATAATGAAATATGCTAAATGTTTAATAGTTTATCAATAATCATAGATCCATGGTATCATAGTTTGAAACACAATGATATATGAGAAATGTTTAATAGTTTATCAATGATCATAGACTCATAGTATCAGAGAGCAAAATGAGAAAGAAAATGAGAGATTAGATGAATGAAATGTTTCATTAAGGGCTTCTTTTAGGGTTAGAAACAATTTTTTATTATATAAATTGATTGTTTTATGTTTTTAAAGCCACATTTTTTGGCCCTACGCACCGCGGGTTTGCTCGGATTCGCCTAGGTCCACTTTGGGTCAGAAAAAATCACCATTTCATCCAAATGGAAGGAATGGTTGATACGAGTCACCATTGTCTTCTTGTGCTGCTGCATTTTTTTAAATCTTTGTTCAGATGGAGTATTGTAATGCTTGAAAATTAAACCGAAAATAATTATTTTAAGTATCATGAAATGGATGCATATTTGTTAATTTATTTATTTTTATACAATGGGAATTTGGAGCTTTAGCAGGTTTAAATAAATGCTTCTATATAAAAGTATTGTATATATTTAAAATTATAAATCATAAAAGCATATGTTATTGAGGAATGAAGTTCAAATATAAACGTATTAAAATATGAAGATGTTACTTATTTGTTTATTTGGGATTCTTTTATGGTTTTAAAATATTAGATATTGTCATTTCAAGAATATAATGGGAATCTGGATTTGAATGAATGAATGAATGAGAAATTTTAGTAACATGCATGAGGTTGAAGCAGCCTATGGGACCCAAGAATGGTACACACCCAAAACAAGACACCAAACCTTTATCTGTTAGCTTCTCTTTAGATCCGCCCTTCAATAGTGAATTTTGATCAATAGGTTTGCTTTGTTTCTTTATGCAAATTGCTTATATTTTCCGTTTCTAATATGTCCTTATGATTGGTACAAATTGTTAAATCTAAAGCCTAGAAATCAATGGTGATAAACAACAATAAGGAGCCAAAACTGAATTAAAAAAAACACCAGAATTATCCTAGGAAAACCCTTCGAGAATGAAGGGAAAAATCCAGCTACACAACACAAATATATCTTTATTGATAATGAAATGTTCAAGTGTACAATATCCTTTGCTTGATACGAATATATAACAATAGAAGTGATTCTTCACATTATAACCAAAAGTCTCTTGAGATTCTCATAACTCCTGCAATTAATTATGACTCTTTGAATATTCATGCTTCGATGCATGTGAATGACACATTTCATTTAAATTTAATATTACAAATTAAACTTAAGTGTCATTTTCAGCTGAAGATGACAATAACGATAATAACGTCCAAATTTCGAGAGATAAAGACCTCTATCGCAGCTACAAACTTTAACACTCCCTCTTAGCAAGAGAGAGATCTTTAGCTGAACAATCACACAAAGCTACAACCAAAAAATGTCAATGATAAATTCTGATCATATGAATTCAAAACATAATTCATGGAGTTACTCAACATGAAAACCTGCAACGAGTCATATTCATGGAATCACTCAACATGAAAACCTATAACAATTACTCATAGTCATGGAATCACTCAACATGAAAAGATTTGTAAGACTCACAACTAAGCCTTTATTCATGGACTCTCTAAACGTGAACTATCATGGAATCTCTCAACATGACATTCAACTCCCATCACGAAATCTCTCAACGTGATGACACCATGGATTCTCTCAACATGATATTCACTATCGTATAGTGAAAGAGTTATCATAGCTGATCTTACAATCTCATTTATTCACACAAGAATAAAATAGGCAATAACAAACTAAGAATTGATTCCATTTAAGTCCTAAGATTTTATAAATACCACAAGCATCACAAGCATCTATGAGAGTGATAGGGATTCCATAAGTACTCCTTAGTTATGAAGCCTTCGTTTGAAGCTAAAATCTCCCTCTAAAGCTCAACATCTCCCTCTAGAGCTATAATCCTTATCTTGTTGCATCCTGTAACCAAGAATGATTATTAAAATCAACTATCAATGCTAAACATAATCTCTTTTCAAGTAATATAACCATAAATACTCATCTCTTTGTGGTCTAATCTCAATAAACACACACACACACAAAGAGGTTCAAAATGATGCCTCAATAGTTATTTCCAGTTATATAATAAGAATTCAAGAACATAAATGACTTATCTTTGATTGTCTGATTGTATAAAATCATCATAATGTTGTAGTTGCCTGTCACCAAGCAACTTCAAATACTCCCAACAATGTTGATGATTGAGAGAGTACTGAACTCTCACAATTTTAGAATGCTTAGTTTTGTCACTGCACAAAGCTTCATAGGGTTGTGGAGAGTCCCTGAGAATATCCAACCTCTGTGAGGTGACTCCATGGATGTGAGTTCTACTCCCCAAAAACATCCTGCCCCAAATTGTGCAAATTGGTTATCGAGTGTAGGTGAATCTGTATCAGGCCCATTTGCTCCTTCCATTCTGAAGCTAAGTATTAAATCAGTCCTAAGGAGTGTTCTCATCTCGAGGTTGAGGGACAAGGTCTCTGCAACATGACGCATAATGGAATGCACGAGTTTGCTCTTATTGTACCTCTACGCAAGTCTGAATGTCTTCCTCACAGACACAATGCTTTCTAAGATCGATGCAACCCTTCTTATCAACATGGAGCACCATGATAGGCTGCTGCCTTCCCACCTTTATGAGGCTGCTCATGCTTCGAATGCGCCGTCGCGACAGCTCCGAGAATAATGTCATGCCCTCTATGTTGTTATATTCCTGTTAATGTTTGGTAGCTTCTGTCAGATAACTCTATGATTAATTATATAATTATATATGAGATATAATACTATGTGAGAAATATACATATACATATATAACAACAATTAAGTTTATATAAATTAATGATTTGATTATTGAATAGACATGTCTATTCAATAACCTATGCTCAATATAAAAAAGAGGATGTTGCATATGGAAAACATATACCTTATCATAGGGAATGCTTAGTACATTTGCAGCAACGATTCAAGAAACTTAACAATTCCAACAGTGGTACATAAGCCCCCATGTCTGCAATATCATCACCACCATGTCCACTTTCAGGTAACGAGATTCATACATCCTACACTCTAAATTAGGTGTCATTGCCATCGCTAGACTTCAATCCCTACAACTCTCTAAATTGCCAAAATCTTACGAATTGCTAGCTCTGTCTCGCCTTCTTGGAATGGATTGAAGGATGCTCTACTCCTTTTTTCAAACCTGCTGCTCCTTTGCATGGAATTTCTTGTCTCAATGAAGAATAGAGTCCAAACATTGGCCTCCAAGAAATGTATGACCCGCAAACAAATGATAGGGGAGGAGATTTGGCAAGGCAATATGATGATGTAGAAGTTTTGGGCGATTGCAGTAGCACAAATTGACTTCCCATACAAATTTACCGACTTCTGTTACCCTTGCTTGACGAGGGTACAATTGTAACAGATGTTTCACAATAAAGTAACTGACGATGACAGTCAAATCACGAGCTTCCTCGTCATACATTCACCATTTGTGTGGAAACTCCCTTACGCTGCCAATGTTGAGTGTAACCGATGATAGTAAATACGTAGTCAAGAAAAAGAATATGTAATGCTTGATGCCTGAATGGAAACCAATAACAATAGGGATATAAAAACCAATTGGAGTAAAACAAACGCTCAACCTCACACCACACGGAAAACTATTACGGAAAGATGCAAAGAAAAGCGATTCTCTGCAGTCATCAAGATATCCATGCCTTGAAACGAAAAGACTCTCAGATAATCTAAAACTGAGACCCATGCAATCAAAAGATATTAAGGACAATAATAAACAAGCAAAAGTTACCTCAATATAAGTCAAGCTTGATCTACGGAGAGGAAAAGCAATGGATAAAACACAATCACAAAACAAATTTGAATACAAGTGACGACATCACCAAAATATACTTATGAAAGCATTTACAGACGACTTCCTAACAATACAAATCTTGACTTATGCCAAAGAAAACTATGTCCAACGCGGCAAAAATAATAAAATACTTAAATACACATAAATCTAAAGAAATACAAGATATCATAGACTGCCGATATTGCAAATACACCAAATCGAAGAGGAAACTGCATAAGACAAAATACTTAAGAAGCCATAGAGAGGCATCGCTTAGAAATGAAAGATAACAAAAAATAAAATTCCCTTAATCAATCTGGGCATCATTTACACACATCCGCCCAAGAGTCTTAGATGGAAGGCATAGAACTATCTGCCAAGCACAACATAACAGGACTAAATAAAATATAATAATATTTATGCAGAAGTTGATGACACCAAGAACACAAATAGGCTTCCTTCATTAATAAAATCAAACGAGGCTTTGATTCCTTGTTAAATCTAGAGCCCAAAAATCAATGGTGATAAACACCAATAAGGAGCCAAAATTGAACAAAAAAGAAACCAGAATGAAATGTTCAAGTGTACAATATCCTTTGCTTCATGCGAATATATAACAATAGAAGAGATTCTTCACATTATAACCGAAGGTCTCTTGGAGATTTTCTGAACTCCTATAATTAATTATGACTCTTCGAATAGTCACGCCTAATACTGACTACAATAACCATGTATCATGAAGAGTTGTGGCCATACTTTTGTTGCCTTGAAATGCTGTATAAAGTTGAACTCTTTGGTTGTTTCACTAAATAGATAAAAGATTTTTGGTTATGTTAGGAACATATTAAACATCCTTGAAAGTACAATTTATGGTATATTTAATGTGACACGAACATTTCCACATCATTTAACATAATGAATTAGCACTAAAGAAAGCAAATTCATCTCTACCTGTACTCTCAGTAAAGATTACATACTAGTTGTTATGACATGTATAGTATGGCTATACCCAAATCAAAATACCAAATTTTGGACTCAACTGATTGAAATATAATGCACAAAATGCAAATCCTTCTGTTGCGTCTTGGACATCAAGGCTCTCAACAACATTAGCTTGAGTATGAGTGCTTTTGGATTCAAATGTGTATTTTTATTTCAATACAAAAGAACTTATACATCTGAGTCTAAGAACACTCATACTGTTGCTGTGGACTGAAAAACTTTTGCCTAACATTAGCTTGCTTGGATTTCCATTTAAGTGTGAAGTCACCCTTTCTTTTTGGGCATTTTCTCTTCTGCTCTGATCCATTGGATGCATTACCACCTTTGAAGGAGTCACTTGACGAGCTACTAGTGTTATGTTGGCCTTTTCCCTTGATGCATGCACTGATGCATTCTCCATGGTGTCTGAAATTGATGCTTCCATCTCATCTTACCTGCACTCTTTTGCAAAAGAAGTGTAGACAATTTCTCAGGATCAAGCATTTCAGTCCCTGCAATTAGATTAGGATTTCAAAAAATAGATTTTAGGATGATGGCGGCCATTTTAAGTACAACTCTTACCATATTTAATCAGCCATTTGTCTTTGAATAGTTGATAACTGATGCAGGGACTTCTAGGGGGCATAACTTTTGACTCGGATGTGGGTTTTTGCTCAAATTTTTAGGGTGGCTTTGTTAGGAGTTGTTAGGTGGTTTACCAATTCAGCTATGTTTATATTGTGGCCAGTAAAAAAAAATTCGAGTGCCAGAAAATTCATTTAGACCCCTAAAACTCACTTTCCGTTTTTTTGGTGCTTTTTAATAACTTCGAATGAATGTTTCCAAATTCAAAGATTAGTCAGCAGTTCTAGTTGTCGTAGTTTAAGGAAAGTCCAATTTAATCTTCAGATTTCTAGGAGTTATTTTCAAAGGTTTCCTAAAATGACAAATTTCAAGATTTGTAAAAATCTACTGAAAAGGGTAATTTCTGTTATTTCTAGTTTAGATTTTTAGTTATTTAGGAAGATGCTGAACTTTGTAGAAGGATGGTTGTTGAATGGAAAATATGTGAGTTTCGAAATATGTGTGTCTCATCTATGTTTGTTTATCTGGTTTCATTTTGAAGAACATATTACTGTGTATAGATACCTGGGCGTTGCATCAATAACTGATCCCAGAGATCCTTAATCTGCAGCAAGTTTTTAGAAATTAATTCTGCTTCCAACAACTTAGATACAAGGAATAAATTCTTTAGATGTAAGATCTGTCCATTTTTTTGTGTCTGGTATTTGTTTTTTAGGATCTCATAGAGTTGGCACCCCTGTACAACTTCGGACTTTTGATATTAATCTGTCTACAATTGACAACTTTAGAAGTATTAAAGCTTCTTCATATCGCCAGTCAAAATCTTTGGGTCTGCAAGCATATGGTCTGGTCCAGGTATTTCTACTTAGAAATGATGAGTATTATATGATTCTATACACTTTTGTTTTTCCCATTTGACTCTTAAGACTTGGAAAAAAGTAATATTGTATGTTAGCCCTCATTGACTATGAACCTTAAACATTTGGCTTCCAAAAACTTAAAAATCTTGCAGCACTATGCGAATACAAAGGCTAAATACCACTGCAAGTGAACTTGAAACTCTAGGAAAGGTAGTCTGACGAAGTTTCAGATTCTGATCAATCTCAACCAAAAGATATCTAAATTAAATAAATTTGAACCCAGCCCAATATGGACAATGTTATAATGATTTTCAAAGTAAAAAACTAAAACAAATTGAAACTTTAAAAAACTCAATATTTGCAACCCTAGTTTTTTCTACGACTCTATTCTGTAAGAATTTGTCAAAAACATATTAAAAATGTACCATGCATCATGCTTCACTTGGTCTAAACTTCCACATCACTGCTATGTTCTACTCCTGGTGCCACCTCTCTACATTAGTAATCATGCAGCTTGAACAATCAATATTTAGAGTTAAAAGTTTAACATATTTATAAATGTCATATATACTGAATATTTATGTGCTTGACTACACATCATCCAACCTGCACTTCACTTTGCTACTAAGTTACTGATGCTGGTTCTAATGCTGATGCGGGTGTGGGGTGCTGATGTGCAGAATTTTGGATGCATTTGTGTGCGTCCACACACACACACATATAATGTATATATGAAAAGAAATGCAAGAAATATAAAAAAATAAGCCATTCCATAGCATGATACTTCACCATTGATAGTTCAAATTGAAATAAGAAGAGACCCCAGCTGCAAACAAGAGCAATGAATGGCCTCTTTTAGGGCAGTTTTAGGGTTTAGGAGCAAAATAGAGCAAAAATAAAATTAAAATAAATCAATTAAGACATGCTTTGAAAAGTTGCCTTAGTGATTGGGCATTGAAAAAGTCACGGGTGCTCTCCAAATGCACCCGGATGTTGTTTGGGTGCTCTTGGAAGCATCCTGAGCGCATCCACAGATGCTGGGCGTGCTTCCTGAGAGCATCGGTGCAGCATCCTAAAGCATCGGCGCATCCGAACGCACCAGCATCAGCTCCCTGAGTTTTTGGGATAGAATCGGTATCTTAGCTCTGCTACAAACACCACTGCTCCATGTTGAGCTCTCCACTCCACCAGATTTGAATGTCCTTTTTTGTGCCTGACTCTTATATCTCATCCTTCTCACCTCCCTTGCACATACTGCACAAATCTTTCTTCCCTGCAGAACACCAACATAATCTGATGGCACTGCTTTAACGTGGATGGTTATCTTAACAGGTAAGCAGATAAAATCACCCACTGGTTGTTGAAAGTGAAACACTTTCTTCCTGATTTGGATATGCCTGCTTCTTACCACAGCTCCTCACTCAATCAAATGCCACCCACAAGTGTATGCAAGAGTCCGGCTTCAAAAATTGCATCTCCTCAATCTTTTCTGATACCATATTAGCATTAATGCACAAGCCATGTTATTACATGGATTTGGATGCTGCTATTTATAAGCAGGCAACCTGCTCATACAAACAAATAACATGAAACAAAAAAATGAAGCTGCTACTAATTTAGGCACATCAAGTCATCTATTAGTAAGAAAAGTGACACATCAAACAACTATCTTGCCTAAATGTATATTATCTAATAATTTTTTCAAAATTTTTAATTGATGTGTTTCCTGCAGTGTCCTGATCCACATTTCAAAAAAAAGCACCACAAACGAAGGATTCTTCAGAAACCACTGGCAGATGCGATTATCAACAACTTGGCTCCTGGGGGTCAGGTAATTTACAATGTTTTTCTGATTGATATATTAATTAGCATGACTTTGCATTAAACAGAGTAGAAAAAATGCCATGCTTCTTGTGAATGTTTATGTTTCCAACTAGTATTGCATATTTCAGATTGCAAAATTATGGATTTCTTGTTTCTCAGCATTATAACTTTGGTTTTGCATAACATGTTTTTTTACAACATTTTTATGCTTGATAAAAATATGAAGTTCTTTCTATTAGAAGAACCTATTTATAATCAATGTAATAATGTAATATAAGTAGCTGGATGATAATCCATCTGTATGTAGCATGAATGTTTTTTTATGGTTATTTATGAGAAGCTGTTAGTATAAGAACTATTGTATCAGATTTGGTTTATTGGATCAAAACATACTTTATATCACTATTGCTGACCCTTCTCTGAACATAAGTAGAGAGAAACTAGGTATAAAACTGTAAATGAATAACACATAGATCAGAGATTCCAGGAGATTCGCAAATGTCAAGATGAAAATGTTGCATTAGGAGCTCACAGAAAAGTTGCAAGAAAATGACAATGAATTATTATGAAAATAAATGCTAGGTAGTGAGTTCATATAGAACTAGGGAGAGGGTAGAGGACGCAAATCCAATCAATAGGAAGGGACCACAAAGTGGCTTAAATATAGTAAATTCTCCTCCCTTTTAAATGAAGACATCTCAACTACTAATCCACTAATTATATTTAACTAAACTCACTTTAGTAACCTAAACAAGCTTAATAAGAGTGCAGGAAAAACTTGTTAGGATGCTAAAACAAGAAATATCAAATACAGCTGATCCATAGAGCTAAAGAAGTAACATTTGCTACAAATGCATGTTAGTTCATTTTTCACATTTAATTACAGTAGGCATCCATACCATAAGCACTAGACATTTATAATTTTATTGTATTCAGTTATTTTTTATATCAAGAACTAATTAAAATTTTAAAATACTCAAATTATAATGTTACTATAGAGACTGAACTTTATTCATGAACAGATATTTGTGCAATCAGATGTTCAAGAAGTGGCAGTTGACATGCGACAATATTTTGACAGCCGACATGATTCATTACTTCCAATGTATATCCATCATCATAATTTATGTGACGATGAAGGATGGCTCTTAGAGAATCCTATGCATATAAGGACCGAAAGAGAGATCCATGCTCACTCTGAAGGTGCAAAAATCTATCGAAGAGTTTATGAAAAACGATGAATGATGAAATTATAAAACTCTGCTTAACATTATCAAAGCATGGATTCTGGTCTCAGTGCCAAGATCTGGTGCTCTACGGTGAATCATGTGCGTTGGAGTAGCTGAATTTTGAAATTTATGGCACATGGCAGTATGGTGCTTCTTTCCCTTAATGAAATGGCCTCATCCAAACAGTCAGGCTTTCTTCAGGTGCATCACTGGAATTGGTAGAAGATTGGAATACAGTGTTGAGCAAAAGAAACACCTTATTTACTTTGATCAATAGTTGTCATCATAATGGCAAGGTCAAGAATCTAAAAAAGGTTGAACAATCAATATATTTATCAATCTGCAAACCTATTATCAGAAGGCCTTCTGAAATGAAAACCTAGGTGTCTCTGGCTACATTAATAATTTTAAGTTTGTAGCTTTTTTGGGTACACCCATTATGCTTAACACAAGAATATTGTAAGGCTTATAGTTATTTTAATTCAGTTGTAGGAATTATGTATGCACTTACAAAAGTTGTTCTTTTGGAAACAGTGGTTTAATCCTTGCAAATGTAGTGCCAATTTAATCATTTCAGTCATTGCCATCTTCTCTTTTCTGTTTTTGATATGTGGAAGTATACCTCTTGAAAATCTGAAAGTATCTTTCCCTGCATATTTTTTTGAAATCATGAGAGTATCTTGCTGTATATATTCTATGCTAGTGAATGTTGCTAATGTTATAATATCATTTTCTAGGAAATGAAAACTGTTGGTAGATGCTGAATTGTATGCAAAAGTCATTTGAATATTTAATGGCCAGATGCTGATTTTTGAGTTTCTAGCTTTGGAAGGTGGAGTTGCTTTAAAGCAACTTGAGTTGGATGTTTTTTTTGCAAAAAGAGGGGTAAAAATTTATTAAGACAGAAAGAAATACAACAAGGAGAGCTCAACAAGGAGCTCGATCCTGAGCAACAAGATCATCAAATTCTTGCACCATCTCAAAGGACAGTTGCCTCCTATCCCTAATATTCCAACCCGGATCATGACTAGATGCCCATTTGACTAAACAATCAGCAGTTCTATTCCATTCACGAGGAATATACGTGAACCTAATGAACTGAAAAGAGGAAGAGAAAAAAAGAATCTACTTAACAACAGTGGCCAGCTGCCAACTAACATCCTCAAGCTCTTGCGAAGAAAGCATGTTCACCACCACCTGGGAATCAGACTCACAGATAATCTTACTCCATCCCCGCAAGCAACACTGTTCCACAGCATATAAAATAGCCTGAGCTTCCATGAGATTGTTAGTATAATCACCCTTATGAACTGAGAAGAAAAATTTAACATCCCCAGAACTACAACGAGCCACTCCGCCAATACCAGCCGGACCAGGATTCCCACGGGAAGAACCATCAGTGTGAATTTTCAGAACTCCACAGGGAGGAGGAGTCCAGTGCCCATCCCGGTTAACCCGACCCTTCCTCTGATGGTGAAGCTGCCTGGACATAGAAGGAAACCTATGAGCTACAGCCCCATCCTGCAGATGAAAATTGAGGCGATTACAGATAGCAAGATCAACTGGATCCATACCCCCATCAAGCTCACACTTCACAAGAATAGTTTCCTGAAGAGAATGTGATATTTTCCACCAAAGATGCAAAACACCAAGCCGAACATCTTGGAATATGCGACGATTCCTCTCCAACCAAATATGCCAAAGCATGAAAGATGGGCCAGCAATCCAAGCAGCATGGAGAAAAGAAGACTTGGAGGGAGCAGTACCCAAGCGGGCCCAAAACTCAGGCAAAGAGGAAGCATGCCGACAAGAGCAACCCCAAGCGCTCCACCAAAGGTGCCATATCTGAGTAGAATAGGAGCAATGGAAGAACAGATGGGAGATAGACTCCTCTCCATTACCACACAAAACACAATAAGAGGGGCCCTGAAATCCACGTTTACAAAGATTATCCCAGGTAAGACAACGGTTGTGAGCCACTAGCCACATGAAAAAATTGCATTTGGACCAAGAAACTTTATTCCAAACTTGCTTCCACCAAGGGACCTCAGCATCCCCAAATAATTGTCTAGTTATCTCCTGATACCCAACAAAGACATGATATTTACCAGACAAGGTACCGCCCCAAGCCAAAACATCTGGACCAAGCAAAGAAGAACACTGTCTAGAGGCCAAAATTTGAGAAAGCTCCTGACGATCCATGTCTGTACCTCCAGGAGGCCAATCAGAAGAATGCTTCCATCTGTAACCAACAACAGGTCCCAATTGATGAGGAGTCTTGTAATGAGCCACTTTATCCCATCCAGCGGCAAGAAAAGAGTCACAAAGAGGCTGAAGATGAGGGTATATGGATAAAATGGAAGGGAATCCATCCCAAGCATCTGACCAAAACAAAGCCTGAGAACCTCCTTTACATATCCAAAACAGACCCCTCTTTACCAACATCGCACCTGTCTTCAAAGTATGCCAAACCATTGAGCCACGACGTTCAAGAGGAAGTGTAGAAACAGAGCAAGGATCAGCACCATGAAAATATTTATGAGTGATAATACGAGCCCAAAGTTGATGTTGTCTAGAGCACCATCGCCAATAAAGTTTAGCAGCCAAAGCTTGACTACTCAATAGAGCAGATCGAAGACCAAGACCACCGTCCTTTTTAGGCCTACAAACAATTGCCCAATCAACCAGGCTCCATTTAGTACTACGCAAATTACCACTCCAAAGGAATTGTCGAGAAAGAGCATCAAACTCCTTGAGAAAGTAAATAGGTGCAGCGTGAACCATGCTTCGATAAGTAGGAAGAGCTTGGATAACAGCTTGAAGAAGAGTAACCCGGGCAGCAGTAGAAAGCCATCTATGAGTCCAATGATTTACCTTATCCTGAAGCTTGGTAATCAAATTTTGCCAGAAGAGATGTGGCTGCCTGGAAACAACAATAGGGATGCCAAGATAAGTCAAAGGAAGTGATCCTATCTGAAACCGTAGGATACCAACAATCCTGTGCTGAATAGAATCAGGAGTGTTAAAAAAGTAAATGGAAGATTTGTGCTCATTAACTTTCTGGCCTGAAGTTGCCAAATAAACGTCCAAAGCATGTCGAAAGGCTTCAGCTTCCTTGATCCTAGCAAGACCAACAAGAGTAGAATCATCAACAAATTGAAGATGGGAAAGAGAAGGTAAGCCATTACCCCACCGCCAGCCTTGAATAGAATTCTGGGACACCTGATGCTTAATGAATCCGCCCAAGCCTTCAGCCATGATGATGAATAGATATGGGGAGAGAGGGTCACCCTGGCGAAGGCCTTTAGAAGCACCAAATAGTTGAGAAGGTTGACCATTAATAAGAACTGAAAAAGAGGCAGAAGTAACACAACTCATAATCCAACTCACCCAGTCAGAGCTAAATCCAAAAGAAAGAAGAATACTCCTTAGGAAGCTCCATTTAACTCTATCGTAGGCCTTAGCCATATCCAGCTTAACAAACATGGCTTTCTCCCTGGAAGTAGCCATAGAGTGAATAGCCTCAGTAGCAATAACCACTCCATCCAAAATTTGTTTGCCAGCAACAAAACCACCTTGTTCTTCTGAGATAATAATGGGAAGCCACCTTTTCAATCTCTCAACAATCAACTTAGTAATAACTTTGTAAACCACATTACATAAGGCAATTGGTCTAAAACACTCCAATTGATTAACACCCTCTCTCTTAGGAATAAGAGTCAAGAATGTAGAGTTCAAAGCTCGAAGCATCTGCTTGCTAGCGTAGGATTCTTTAACCACTGCCAACAATTCATGATTAATGATGTTCCAAAATTCCTGAAAGAATTCAATTGGAAAGCCATCAGGACCAGGAGCCTTCCCCTTAGGCATGCCAAAGACCACCTCCTCCAGCTCTTCCAAAGAAATAGGACGCATGAGATAATCATTCATTTCTTGAGTGATAAGGGAAGGAATATAGGACAAAATAAGATTTTCTTCATTATCAGCAGGAGGAGAGTCCTCAGAGAAGAGGGTAGAGAAGTACCAAATAGCCTCCTGGAACAAAGCTGGCAAGGAATTCAGTTGGATACCTTGAGAATTAACCAAAGAAGAGATAGTGCTTTGATTCTGGCGAGATTGCACTATTTTATGAAAAAAGGTAGTGTTACGATCACCTTCTTGGAGCCAATCAACTCTAGCCTTTTGCTTCCAAAAAATTTCCTCTCGAAGTTCCCATTCTTCTAGA
The DNA here is from genome assembly GCA_028749045.1 of Cupressus sempervirens. Taxonomy (NCBI): domain Eukaryota; kingdom Viridiplantae; phylum Streptophyta; class Pinopsida; order Cupressales; family Cupressaceae; genus Cupressus; species Cupressus sempervirens. Next base: position 650,813,957 of record CM053784.1, on the reverse strand, counting down.
GCTCTAGAAGCAAGGGATTCAGCCTTGCCAAGAGCCTCTGAGAAACCTCGATCTCTAATCTCCCTTGTGATGACATCAAGATCTTCTTGAGCAAGCCTTTTCATAAAGTGAAGGTTCCCAAAGCAATCCTTATTCCATATCTTGAGCTGCCTTTTAACATATTGAAGCCTTTTAGAAAATGAGAACATTGCAGTACCATATGTAGGAGCACCATCTTTCCACCAACATAAAACACAATCATGAAGAGAGGAGTCCCGAAGCCACATCAACTGGAACTTAAAAGGAGGATGCTTCGGAACATAAGCCCCTATAGCAGAAAATTTGATTGGCCAATGATCTGAACCCCTCCAATCAAGGATTTCTGAAGAGATAGTAAGGGTGCCACTAACCCAGAAGCAAGAAACAAGAAATCTATCCGGACGTTCTGAGATAGCAGCAACACCAGTCCTGCGATTATTCCAGGTATAGAGACCATTAGAAGGCTTAACATCAGAGAGATGCAAAAGAGATATCTGTTGCCGAAGAAGAGCAGAAGAATGCCCCAATCTAGCCAAACCACCATGCTTCTCCTCCAGACTTAAAACTGAATTGAAGTCCCCTGCTAATACCCAAGGATGATAAGGATGACAATTTCTAACATATTGAATATGTTCCCAAAGTTCCTCCTTTCCCACAAGATCAACAGGTGCATACACATTAGTAACCATGATTACCTCTCCTGAGTCTAGAGCAGAAGCTACCATAGAGAGAGCTGAGCGAGAAGACATCCAGCCAAGAGGAGAAATTTTTTGAGGATCCCAAAATATAGCTAAACCACCCGCACTGCCTGTTGCCCCAACACACTGGCATTGGCCACGAGACCAAATACTAGAGGCATGTTGGACCATAGACTCCACAGAGAGCTTAGTCTCTTGGATACAAAAAAATCAGGGCTATGATCAACCACCAAGTTATGAATAGCCTTTTATCTAGGGATGCTATTCAACCCCCTTACATTCCATGAGAGAATAATCATCATTGGGTAGAATTGGGAAAATGAGAATCCAAAGGTTTCACTGAACCAAACTCAATCAATATATCGCCTGTGAGTTTAATCTTCTCTTGGTCTGTTTTGCGCCCACTCCTTAGAGGAGTAGAAGAAGCCCGCTTAAAGGGTCGAGACATCAACCCCAAGGGGAGAGGAGAACCCTTGCCCTTACCTGATGGTAGCACATCCTTAACCAAGTCAGCTAAAACAACATCATTATCCTCCAACACTGCAGGAGTCACCAGAGCCTCTGTCATAGGAGCTACAGGGCCCTCACAGTTCTGATATACTACAACTTGGGATGCCCCACAAGCATCATTAGGAACAGATCTCTCATCTGGGCAAACTGGATCAGAAGAGATAGGAGGAGGAATACCCTCCTCTAGAACCATACTATCCAGCACCTCAAAGCGGTTAAAACCTGAATCAGATAATCTTTCTTTCAAAGGCCTCTTTTGACCACAGCCCTTAGCACGAGGGCGAACAGGGGTAAATCCATCCTTATCCTGCATTTGAGCCTTACCCTTACCTGTAGCATCTTGCGGATTCATCCCCTTGGTAGTATTAGCCATTTGAGATTGTCCTTTCCCTGTAGTATCTGCCAAACCACCAGTATTGCCAGCTGTAGAACCATCCACTCCTTTGAAACTTGAGTTACGGGGGCACTGACGCAGTAAATGATCATACTCATGACAAATCCGGCAACGGAAAGGGAGAGATTCATAATCTAACTGCTGCACCCAAGAAAAATCCCCCATACAAATTTCCAAAGAATCTGGTAATGGGTTATTCAAATTAATTTCAACACAAATTCTAGCATAAGAAATAACCTTTTTATCGAGGGATTGATATGCGATCGCAGCCGGCTTCCCCAACAAAGAAGCAATTTGTCGAAGGATGTCTTCACGCCAAAATTCCAAGGGAAGACGAGGCAAGCGAACTCAAACTGGCACTGTTGAAGGGAGATCCTCAGCATAATTAAAACCTGAATGCCAAGGTTTGACAAATAACCCCACATGGTTGTAGAAATAAGGGCCTCCTTCAAAAACACGATCTCGATCAGACATGCAAGAGAATACAACAAAAAAATAACTATTCCCCGCCAACATAATCTCCATATCACCTTCCACCTGCCATGAGCGGCGGATCCATGCCTCAAGAGCGGATAGGGAAATCCGGATTCCAAGAAATTTGCATATCAAAGCATGCTTGGTCCAATAATCAATGTCCTCCATTACAGCCGTTGAAGGAATAACTAGAACAGGGCGATCATGGCTACGCGGAAAACAACCATTTACTTTTTTCAACTTGGAGCTCTCCCTTGAATAAAACGATTTAGATCGCATTGCATGCATAGTTGGAGAAGAACCATCTGTTCTCACCAACGAAGAAGAAATCCCAGGCCCTACCATGCAAACAATAAAACCCTAATCCAAAATTGACTGCAGAAGATTTCCAAAAACACCGACGCAAATTATGTCTAGTAGCTAGCAATCCAAACAGAACAGAAAAATAGTAAAGATCAAACACCAAGAACAGGCTAAGGGAAAAACCCTAGCCCAGCCGGCAGCCAACGCTTCTCCACATTCTCCTCCAGATCTCCCTCACCAATAATAATAATGTATTTTAACATTCTCCAGATCTCCCTCACCAATAATAAGAACAGCTTTAATTTTTATTCTTTATTAGGATGATTATGAGTTTGTGAGGTTGCATAAAGCAAAAGTGGTTTAAAAGCCAAAGAAAGCAAGGAAAGTATCGTTTCTTGCAAGCTAAGTAAAGCATCTGGTCTATATATGTAGAATTGTTGCAGAAAACTCTATTGAGAAAGGTGGCTGTTAGGCTGAATAGAAGATCCAGTAGTGCAGGTTTTTCCCCAAATTGGGATTTCTTGGGTATATCTATGTTATTGTCTGTGTTTGCCTTATGTTATTTTGTTTCCGCTATTTAGTTGCATTTAATTAACCCAAAGTATCAATTGTTATAAATGAGATTGAGTTTTTTTTTGTGAATTTATTGTGCAATTAATTTGTAGGTGGGTTATAAGAAATTAACATGGTATCAAAGCTCCAAACATTGAATATAGAACCAAGACTTGTGACACAGATTTCAAAAGAAAAATAAATAAATCAGATTTTTGTCAGCAGGTTTTCTTGTGGCTATGACAATTGATATGAGGACAAACTTGAAGGTGCGTCTAACTTCTTTCAGTGGAAAGTTCGAATTACATCTGTTCTCAAGGAGAACATGTTGTGGATCTATGTTAGTATAGTAGTGACACCACCTGCAAATGATCTTATTGCTTTGGATTCACATGAAGTCAAAGAAGCCAAAGCTCAATGAATCATTCTTGATGAAGTAAGAGATCATTTAATTCCTCATTTGTCGGGGAAAGACATTGCCAAGGAGATGTGGGATATGCACACAAGACTCTATCAGAGTGACTCCAGAGTCGTAAGATGATGCTTAAGGACAAATTGCATGATACCAAGATGTCCAAAGGTGAGAGCATGTCCTCTTATTTGTCCAAGATGACACAAGTCAGAGATGAGTTGGCTATTGTTGGAGAGACGATTGCTGAAGATGAGTTGGTATAGCCAAAAATGGTTATTCGAAGCACTTAGAAGTTTTTGTCAAGTGTGTGGTCAACAAAGATCGACTACTTGATTTGGTAAGACTTTGGGATGATTTTGTTCAAGAGGAAATCCGTGAAAGTGCTCATCGAGGAGACCAAACAAAGAAGGGTCAAAATGAAGAAAATTTTGCTCTTACCAGCAAGGGTAAGAAGTCTAATAAAGGGCAAACATAAGGTTCTTCTAAGAGTGGTCAAAAGAAAGATCCGAGTAGGATAAATTTTTTTTGATGCCATCAAATGGGTTGCTATGCTAGTCAATGTCGGAATAAGGGGAAGAAAAACAAGGACAATCAAAAGAAGTAAGTTGCTGCTACAATCGAGGTGGACGAGTTTGCATCATAATTTTAGAATGCGTTTTCACTCATTGCTTGTCTCTCAAGCGCAGTTGCCAACATGGTTTGGTATATTGACAGCGGGGCTTCTTGCCACATGATGGGAGTCAGAGATTCTTTCACCAAGTTGGAGGAGAAGAAGTTGGATTTTTATATTGAGTTCAGTGACAATGCCAAGTACCATGCAATTGGTGTTGGCAAAACCCTTGTTGTGGAGGATATGTTGTATGTTCCTAGTATGATGAAGAATTTAATTTTAGTTTCTACTTTGAAAGACAAGGGTTACATTGTAACCTTTGAAGGAGAAAAGTTTATATTTGTCCCAAGGATTCCAAAGTTGCAAAAGTGATTGGAGTTAGGCATGGTGACTTGTTTTGGTTACAATTTGAGCTTGCACATGCATTGGTAAGCAGTTGTAAGTGCAAGGAGAATTGTGGCATAGGAAGATAACTCAGCTTCACCATGGAGCACTTAATGTGCTAAAGTAAATATTGGTAGGGCAAAGTTTGAGTTGAAGACAAAAAAACATGAGATGTGTAATGGTTGTGCTCTTGGGAAATATGGCAAGACCAATTTTCCAAGTAGTGACAATAGATCTAAAGGGATTTAGGATCTCGTTCACTTAGATGTGTGTGGGCCTATGTCAATAGGATCCTTAAATGGGTATGAGTATTATGTTACTTTCATTGATGATTTCTCCAAGAAGACATGGATATACAGTATGAGGAACAAGGATGAGGTTATTAGTAACTTCAAAGAGTTTAAGGCTCTTGAGGAAAACTAGACAAGGAGAAAGATCAAGACACTGAGGTTTGATAATGGAGGCGAGTATACCTCAAATGCCTTCAAAGATTTTTGTGCTCAAGAAGGTACCAAGAAAGAGTTGAATGTTTTGTATGATCCTCAACAAAATGGGGTTGCTGAGTGAAAGAGCATGGCTATAGTTGGAGCAACCAAGGCCATGCTTCATGATCAAGACTTGCCTTGGTTCCTATGGGCGGAAGCTTGCAATACAACTGTATATTTGCACAATAGGAGTCCTCACAAAGTGTTGGGCAAATTGACTCCAAAAGAGGAGTTTAGTGGTAAGAAATCATATTTGTGCCTCATTTGCATTTTTGGATGCCTTGGGTATTGTCACATTCTTGTGGAGAAAAGAACAAAGTTAGAACCAACTACAAAGAAGCGTATCCTTGTTGGGTATAGTGAAACTTCTAAGTCTTATCAAGTTTATATTCCTTACCTCAAGAAAAAAGTTGTTTAAAGAGATTTTAAGTTTGAGGAGGAGAGGGCTCTTTAGAAGTCTAACAACTTAATGAATGAGGAAAACTCAACAAAATGGGGTTGCTGAGCGAAAGAGCATGGCTATAGTTGGAGCAACCAAGGCCATGATTCATGATCAAGACTTGCCTTTGTTCCTATGGGCAGACGCTTGCAATACAACTGTATATTTGCACAATAGGAGTCCTCACAAAGTGTTGGGCAAATTGACTCCAAAAGAGGCGTTTAGTGGTAAGAAACCATATTCGTGCCTCATTTGCATTTTTGGATGCCTTGGGTATTGTCACATTCTTGTGGAGAAAAGAACAAAGCTAGAACCAACTATAGAGAAGCGTATCCTTGTTGGGTATAGTGAAACTTCTAAGTCTTATCAAGTTTACATTCCTTACCTCAAGAAAAAAGTTGTTTAAAGAGATTTTAAGTTTGAGGAGGAGAGGGCTCTTTAGAAGTCTAATAGCTTAATGAATGAGGAAAAATCCACAGTTGAGGCAGCAAAAATTCCTCAAACTTCAGATAGACAAGTTAGAGAGCAAGGCAAGCAAACCGAATAGGATGATCAAGAGGAACAAGGAAATCCTCAACCTCATATCCCTATTACATAGAAGAGGAAAAATAGGGCAGTTGAGAAATTTTTGAGAGAGGCTCGGGAATGTGTTGGTGATCCCCAAGATTCAGTTAGAGAAAGGTTCCCAAACATTATTTTGATTATGTGGCACTTATGAGTGAATTAACTGCAATAGAGCCTTCTAGCTTTCAAGAGGCATCAAAGCACCAAGTATGGAAGGATGCTATGGTGGAAGAGTATTATTCCATCGTGAAGAATAATGTGTGGGAAGTAGTACCACGACCAAACGATAAGTCTTTGGTGGGCTCAAGATGATCGTATAAGATTAAGCATGCTTAAGAGGGTAGTGTGGAAAAGTTAAAAGCTCATTTTGTGGCTAAGGGGTTTTCTCAAAAGGAAGGAATTGATTATAACGAGACATTTGCTTTAGTAGCCAGGCACTCTTCCATCAGAGTTATAAAATCTGTGGATGCATAGATGGGTTGGAAGAATCATTAGATGGATGTTAAAATAATGTTTCTCAATAGAGTAGTTGGGGAGGAAATTCACATTGAGCAACTTGAAGGATTTGAAGCACATGAGAGGAATTCACATGTTTGCAGGTTAAAAAGAGCACTATATGGACTCATGTAGGCTCCTAGGGTGTGGTATTCATGTATTAACAATTACTTGTAGAGTGTGGGCTTCATCAAAAGTGAGGTAGATTCAAACTTGTATTACGTTTACGTGACGGGTGAACTTCTCATATTGTTGTCATATCTTGATGACTTATTTCTCACAGGGGTAGAGGAGCTCATAACACATTGTAAGCAAGATCTTGCAAGAGAGTTTGACATGGAGGATTTGGGGTTGATGCACTACTTTCTAGGATTAGAGTTGTGGCAGAAAGAGGGAGAGATCTTGCTTGGACAGAGGAAATACTTAAATTGATATCTTGAAGCGATTTAGGATGGAGAATTGTAAGCCCATGTTGACATCACTCATGCCCAATTGGAAGAAGATTGATGCTTCTAGATTAGAGGCAGTGGACCTTACTTTATACAGGCAATTGATAGGCTCTCTTATGTATCTAGTCAACACTAGGCTAGACATTTGTTTTGCAGTGAACTTTCTCGGTCAGTTTATGATGGAACCTAAACGTGTGCATTGGATAGATGCAAAACATGTTTTGAGATATCTTTGAGGCACAATGGATTATTGATGCAGATTGGGCAGGCAATACAGTTGACAAGAGGAGCACTTCAAGTTGTAGTTTTTCTTTGGGATGAGGAATTGTCTCTTGATACGACATGAAATAAAATCCAATTGCACAAAGTTTTGTAGAGGCTGAGTATATAGAAGCCAACATGGCTACATGCGAGGCTCTCTGGCTTTGTAAACTTCTAGCTAGGCTCTTTCATTAGGTTTGGATCCTACTGTCATTTACTGTGATAATTAGAGTTGCGTCATTTTTTTTGACAATCCAATGTTTCATGACAAGTCCAAGCATGTTGAGATCAAGTATCACTTCATTAGAGATTGTGTGGAGAAGGGGATAGTAAAATTTCGGTACATTCCTACAGACAAACAAATAGCGGACATCTTGATAAAGGCTTTGGTGAAGAACAATTTTGTATTCTTCAGGGATAAACTGGGTGTTGTGCAGAACACCTTCCTCGCTAAGAGGGAGTGTTGATTTTTGTTTTTCTAGCTTGGATGGTGGAGTTGCTTTAAAGTATCTTGAGTTGGATTTTTAGCAATAACTTTAGTTTTTATTATTTATTAGGATAATTATGAGTTTGTGATGTTGCATAAAGAAAGAGTGATTTGTTGTGATTTTAAAGCCAAAGAAAGCAAGGAAAACATCTTTTCTTGCAAGCTAAGTAAAGCCATTGGGCTCTATATATGTAGAATTGTTGTAGCAAACTCTATTGTATTCTTGAAAAGAGAATTGATTGTTAGTTTGAATAGAAGATTCAACAGTTGCGGGTTCTCCCCCAAACTTGGGTTTCTTTGGTATATCCATGACATTGTTTATGTGTGGTTGGCTTTTGTTATTTTGCTTCCGCTATTCAGTTTCAATTAATTAACCTAGAGTATTGATTGTTATAAATTAGATAGAGTTTCTTATTGTGAATCTATTGTGCAATTAATCTGTAGGTGGGTTATAAGAACACCAAAAAAGAAAAATTTAGAGACAAACCCTTTTTAGAAACATCTAAGAGTTTCATTATTCTGATAATTAAATTGGTTGTTAGGTGATTGTTATGAGCATCAAACTGACAGAGCATCAAAAGCTCACCATGTACATTGCAAGTGAAATGGTCACAAGGAAGATATTGTTTCTAGGTGAAATGAATATAGTTGTGTTAATCTTTACTAATTAGCACACAACAAAGAGTACTAGAGATGCACCTATTATACAAAGAGTAAATGTGTTACTTGATTGGTACGCCTCTACTTGTTTATCATTGTTTTAGTTAAAGATAGTTGATAGCATCAAAGTTCACCATGTACACAACAATCGAGATGGATGGAAGCAATTTTTTTGTATTTCCAAGTCAAAGGATAGTTTTCCCAATTCCCTTTGGCTTAATAGTAAATACACAACATAAGCAATTTTAGAAATTTTCTTACATGTTTTTAGCATGACCATTAATTAAGAATAGGCATAAGCATAAAGATAAGAATCCATACGGAACAAAAAAAAATTGATAAAATGAGTAATACAAATCCATTACACAAGCCCTCCTTGTAGAGAGCATGGTATAACTACATCTAGATGGCAAACAATGTATTATTTTGTGTTACCATTTGTAAAGGTTGGGTGAGAGCTCCTTATATGGGCGAGGTGGATAACGTCCAATCCAATTAGCTCCATGGTGTGATTGTAAATTGTAGCTACCTAGGAGATGAGAATTGATGTTTTAGATATTTAGTTTGATGTCATCAATTGAATGAATAATATCAGAAAATTACTTCATAGAAAGAGTAAGAATTCCAATTGTTTGTCATCAGTAAAATTGTATATCAATTGACGGGGGCCTTCAGGAAGGTTCTTGTTATGTAGCCGACAGACCCCTTTGGGAAGGTTCTTCAGAAAGTATATATTCACCCTTCGGGATCATTGTAATCATCATAAGCATAATGTAATGTATTTGGCATATGTGAATAATAAAAGGAGTACTGTTGTTCTTGTCTATTGTCTGTATGCATTAATCTATTTACCCATATGGTAAACATTTGGTGCCGTTGCCCAATGGACCTGGAACGAAGACCAAAGGAATGAAAATTAATGCCAAATCAGCTGAACAAAAATAAGAATAAGTTGAAGGAAAATGACTAAATACACACCGCGCAGAAAAATTTAATTTTGGCACAATAGGCCGAACGCAGACGAAGGTTTCATTAAATTGCCAATGGACACCGAAGCATTGAAGAATTGTTAGAAGAGACTCAACATAGGCTAGATTTGGTGGAAGAAGCAAAGGAGGAGTTTCTGAACCTGCATACGCCGAGGGAAGAGAATCTAGACGGAAGGGGATTCACTCGCATGACTCGGAGTGCCAAGGGAGCACGAGCGTGGAGTGAACTCTTTGTCCAATATACACTTTCGGAATGGACAGCTTTGGTTGACAAAAACCCTTCTTCACCAAATAGCACGTTTCACGAAAACAACGCGGGTGTTCAAAGCAACGTGGGTGTTCAGAACAGTGCGAGTGTACACAACAGCGCGGGAGTGTGGAATAGTGTGAGAGTACAGAATAACGCGGCAGTGCGAAACAACGCAGGTGTGCATAACAACGTGGGTGTTGAAAACAACGCGGGAGTGCAAAACATCGCAGGTACACAACAAATCCCTCAACCTCGACTAGTAATGGTAGGACCAAAAGAAAAATTGCCAAAGTTTGATGGTGATGGAACAACCGATCCAATCTGACACTGTAAAATATGCGAAACAATTTGGAGGGCGAATGGCATAACAGATACAACAAAATGGGTTTGACAATTTCCAACAACACTAAGGGGGGTAGCAATTGATTGGTTCACCGATACGGATCCCCAGAAATTAACCACTTGGGACAACCTTAAGAAGGAGTTTATCACCGAATTTCAACTGCTCCGTGATGACAATGAGATCGTAGCCGAGATATACAACACAAAACAGGGGAAGAATGAAACAGTCCAAGTCTATGCCAGGAAATTAAAAGACAATAAATAAAATGGAAAATAAGCCGACTGATGGGCTACAAAAAAGTGGTCCATTGAAGGCCTACACCTGAAGTTGCGAAAGAAGATGAAGATTGTGCCGCCATCGTCATACACTGAAGCATACAATCGAGCAATGAACCTAAAAAGTGAGCAGAAGACAAAAAAGAAGAAGAGCAGCTCATCCGATTCAAATGACGACGCATTTTCGGAAGAAGAGAGCAACGATGATAAAAAGGCCAGCAAGAAGGTCCGAGCCCTCCAAAAGATATGATCCAAATGATGAAAGAATTTAAGAACATGCAAAAGGAGACTAAGGGAAATGAGCTATGGTGCACAAAGTGCAAGACAGAAGGCCATAGGAAGGGATCCTGTCCGAAACACTAGTTCTGTGAGATCTACTAGATCATGGGACATTCCACAAAAGAATGCCCCTTTAATATGAAAACAAGAGGACCTCAACAAGTGTTCCTAACACAAGAGGCTTTCGCGTCAGGAGGGAGTGGAAACACCAGTATGAAGGGTGCCACCTTGGGAGGGTATAGAAATAATAAACGAGGGCAAAATAACAACAACAATGCCAATAATAATAATAGGAACCGCAGTCGAATTTAGTATGATGCGAATGGACGATCGATGGTTCAATGCTGAGCATGTAATTTGTGGGGCCACTTTATCCGAATTTGTACAACGACAAGCGCACCAAAGCTATTATGTAGATGGTGTGGTCTGAGAGATCATGAACCATCGAGATAGATGAAGAAGAGGTTCTGGCAATCACACAGAAGCAAGCAAAACTGTATCTAAACTCGATGGAAGAAAAGAAGAGACTGGAGGAAGTGCCGGCATAAATTTAGAAAGCAACACAGGTGGAGAAAGCACACCTGAAGGACACTGCCGGTACCTCAGCAAGGAATTGCGCGAAATAGAACATCATACGACAGATATTACAAACTGAAGTATCAGTCAAGATAAATGATTTGCTGCTCACAATGCCTCAACTTCGCTCTGCACTCACACACATCGCCCCAACGGCTAAATTACTAGCAAAACAAGGAAGGGAGAAAGAAAGTGGCACAAGTGCAAATGATCCAATGCTGCTAGCCCTCTCATCTGGACAGCATCCGACAGTCGTCAAGATGAGAATTTTGGGAACTGTCCTAACAGACACAATTGTGGATGGGGAGTCCGGCGTGAATGTGTTACCAGAGGATACTTGGAAGAGGTTAGGACAACCGACACTGTGGCCACCTACATTTCAATTGCTAATAGTGGACCAACATAGAATCAAACCGTTGGGAGTCCTGATCGCACAACCTGTGACTATTGGAACACAATCGTTTCTGCTGGACTTCATCATCATTCCGCTAAAGAGGAAAGGATACGATGCCATTCTGGGCCAAGGATGGCTTATACAAGCCAAAGTTAAATATGATTGGAAGAAAAAAACTCTATCACTCGAAATCAAAGGGCAGAAATTCATCATCAATTTACACACACAAATGGTGGGGGAAGAAGTTCTGTCATTAGATTCCGAAGAAGAGGATGAAGGGAGGTAGCAAATGGAGCCAGATTAGGAAGGAGTCCTACAATTGGAAGGAGGATCAACAGATGATGATTTGGATTCAGTAAATGACCTTTTCCACTGGTAGATGGAGGACTATGAGCTGTTCGAGGGCTGCAACGTACTGACGATAGAGGAAGGGCACAATGGAGATGGATTTCCAAGAGAATTCACAAAAATAAAAGAGGGGGATGCACCGCTGGATGAAACACCCGCCCATGTATTTAGTGAGAGGGAGCCGATCAAATACAACAAAGCCACACTGCAAACCATGAATTTGGGAGGCGAGGCCGAACCAAGAAACATATTGGTGGGAGATAATTGGGATCCAGTACTAAAAGCAGCAGCATTCAAGATATTTTTGGAATACAAAGATGTATTCGCATGGACATACAAGGATCTGAAAGGAGTATTGCTGGAGTTGTGTGTGCACTGCATCCCGCTGGTCGAAGGAGCAGTGCCTGTACGGAAGTGACCTTACAGGATGAATAAGAACTATGCATCATAGGTTACATAAGAGATCAACTGGATGCTAGAAGTCGGTATTATTTTTTAAGGTTTAGACAAGTGAATGGGTGTCACCCATAGTAATCTCATTGAAGAAGGACACCACCCCAATCTAGATATGCGTAGACTTTAGATGCCTAAATGCAGTCACAATCAAGGATCCCTTCCTGATTCCATTTACAGACAATAAATTGGAGGAGGTAGTAGAACATGAAATTTATTCCTTTATGGATGGGTTTTTGGGATACAATCAAATTTTCATAGTAGAGGAGGACAAACTGAAGATGACATTTGTCATAGAAGATGGGGTGTACGCATACAACTAGATGCCATTTGGCCTGTGCAACGTGTTGACTAAATTCCAGCGGATCATACTGCACATATTTGACAAAATGTCTATTGGAAACTTCAAGGCATCCTGGATGATTGGTTTGTATTCAGCACCAAAGACAAACATCTGGCAGCATTGGGCAAATCCATGAAGAGATGTTGACGGGGGCGACTAGCCTTGAACCCCAAGAAATGCAGATTCATGGTTCCATAGGGAAGATTTCTCGGACATATAGTATGTAAGGAGGGATTGAAGGCAGATTCAGACAAAGTCAGAGTCATATTGGAAATGCAACCATCCACCAATGTAATAGAGGTAAAGTCTTTCCTCGGACACATAGGCTATTACAGAAGGTTTATCAAAAACTTTGCCAAAGTATCATACCTATTGGACAGGTTAACATGCAAAGGAGAATCGTTCAGATGGGAGAAAGAACAGGATGAGGCATTTGAAGGACTAAAGGTACACTTGGCTACGACACCCATCTTGGCATACTCGGATTGGAATAAGAAATTTCATGTTCATGTCGACGCGTCCAACTATGCAATCAGAGCAACCTTTGCGTAGACAGGTAGCCACGTGTTAGATCACCCGATATAGTTTTCTAGTCAACTTCTATCAAAAGCTTAACAAAATTATAGTACAACAGAATGCAAAGCCTTGGGAATGGTCTAGGTCATACCGAAGTTTCGTCATTACTTTTTGGCGACATCGTTCATGTTATATGTTGACCATTAGGCCCTGTTGTATTTGGTCAATAAACCTGTCATCCAAGGAAGAATTAGCCATTGGTTACTTTTTTGTAGGAGTTCACCTTTAAGATCATTGTATGGCTTGGGAAGAAACATGTCAGCGCAGACCATCTGTCGCGTCTCAAAATAGGGGAACTTGCAGACGAAGTGAACGATGATTTTCCTGATGCACAGTTGTTTCAGATTGCAGTACTGCCGAAATGGTACACGAGCATTGGAGAAAACCTTTTGACAAGATAGTTTCCAAGTGAGATGCCACCAAATGAAAGGCAGAAATTAGTATTCAGGAGTCGTACATTTCAATTGATCAACAGATTACTCTACAAGATGGGGCCTGATCACATCTTGCAATGATGTGTGTTAGAGGAAGAAATACCATAGCTATTGAAGGAAGCACATGAGTGTCTGATAGGAGGACACATGGGACCTGATGCTAGAGCACGAAAAATATTGCTGGCAGGATTGTGGTGGCCAACAGTGTACAACGACGTGCACGAATGGGTCGTTGGGTGTGACACTTGCCAATGAGCTGGGAAGTTGCTATAGAAAGACTTCATGCCACTTAACCCCTCCCACGTGTAGGAGCTTTTTGAAAAGTGGGGATTGGATTTCATTGGACCTTTGAAGGTGAGCAAGACTAGAAGGTGCCAATACATTTTTGTAGTGACAGAGTACTTGACCAAGTGGGTGAAGGTATGTGCACTACCGGATAACTTGGTCGTAAGCAAAACCAGATTTATTTATGAGAAAATCATTACCAGGTACGTGATTCCATTGCAGTTAACAAGTGATAGGAGTGGACACTTCGTTAACCATGTTATTCTACTACTGACCACTGAATTCAAGATCTGTCATTCACTATCGAGCCTGTACTACCCAAGAGCAAACAAACAGGCCGAGGCTACAAACAAGATCCTGGTATCAATTATCTATAAGTCTTGTGCAGTTGAAGGTGAAGACTAGGAGGAAAAATTGCCCTCTGCCCTTTGGGCTTACTGCACGACGTACAAGGTGACAACGGGGCACACACCATTCCAATTGATGTTCGAACAGGAAGCAGTGGTACCAACGGAATTCATGATACCGAGTCTGAGGATCGCTTTGGAAAATAAGTTAGGCGACATGGAAAGCCTGAGGGAGAGGTTGCACAATTTGAACAAGCTCGAAGAAAAGCGGTTATTAGGATAGTGGACCACAGAGGTGACACAAAATCAGCGTAAGGCATAGCATGATAAACACCTGAAACTGAACAAGTTTCAACCGAGACAGTGGGTGTTGAAGTATGACAGACAGAACGAGATCAAACCTGGCAAGTTTAAAGTCAGATGGGTTAGGCCATACCAAATTTAGGAAGTAGGCGACAACGGAGCAATAAAGTTGTGGACATTAGATGGACAAGAAATACCAGAGATAGTCAATGGTTCAAAGCTAAAAATGTACCATGCAAGAATGACTCCCTCGTCATCACAGGATGACGGAGCTCCGAAGGAGAACTGATTTTATCAAAAAAGAAAAAAGAAAAAAGCAAGTAGAACAGTCACCATACGGTATCCTTAAGCATCCTTGAAGGCACCGTACGATGCTTGCCTTAGAACCTTTTTATAAGATCCCCTTCCGTACAAATTTTGGAGATGATTGATCATGTACACTATTTCGCAGATGAAATTTCACTTTGGCATACGGATTTCCTTCCCAGTTTGGCATACGGATTGTGAAGTGTTAATTATATGCTTGAACACGTATAGATTTAGAAGTTCCAGTTTGGCCTACGGATTTAGGAGTTTGAGTTCTAGTTTGGCATACGAATTTAGAAGTTCACAGTTGCCGTAGGGATTTGAAAAATATAGGTTGCCATACGGATTTGAAAGATAAAGGGTGGAGTACGGATTTAGAGAAAATAAAGTTCTCTCGAGCGTACAAATTTTGGAATTGGCTTCTTGTTTGGTATAGTACGAATTGGGAGGTTAAGCTTCCTAATGCCATCGTATGGATTTTGGATTTGGTTTACTTCACTACAGATTTGGGGTCTAGTCTTCTATTTCACTCTGTATGGATTAAAAGAGCTTTCATAAGGGTTAAATATTTAAGTTATCACCGTATGACTATTGGTACAACATCCAATTCAAGTATGACATTTTTACTCTTGTCACCATATAGACTTTAACATAGCATTGTACGACTTCTTTTTCTTGTGTCTGTACGACGATTTTCTGGAAGGAATATGTAAGTTATTGTATGACAAGTTGAGGGATACTTGATGCATCCGGCTTCTCATGTAGCCGTACGGACCCTGCAATCCAGAGCAACATAGATATATATATATATTAGCACAATACGACAATATCAATTTATTTTTTGAGGCAAAGTAGGCAAAGGGAGGAGTGACGATAGGGAACAACAAAAGAGATCATACAAAAAAGACCATCCACAAATTCACAAGGGTTCAAGGAGAGGCTGTACGGCTGACCAGATGCAATAACCAAAACAATTTGAGAAAAAGTCTAAAATCTGTAGCATTCGGCTGTGCAAGGATGGGATTGCTTAGCTTTCATCCGAGGAAGGGCCATACGGATCCATACGGTCATTAGGAAAGGAAAAGAAATTGTGTGAGGGAATAACTGACCTAAGAATAAATGGAGTCTGCAGGCAAGAGTAAGTGGAAAAGGAAATTGGAAGAATCTACAACTGAGAAGGGCATGAAAATGTTGACTGCAGGTAACCAGAGTAAAGGCATCAGCAAGAAAAAACATAAGGCTCAAGCACCTGCAACCACTGAGATCACACCACAGACTATAGCATTTGAAGGGTTGAGCAAAATGGACTGTAGAAAGTGGTGGCAAGAAACTCCCGACGACCATGCCATAAAAACCAGCATTAGAAGGGCACAAGTGGAATGGGCGATTCATATGCCTATTTTTTGCATTCGAGATTACAAGGGTTTCCTACGCGCCATGATTGAGACTTATGGTAGGGGCTCTCGGAAGAGCACATTTCAGTAGTTGGACAGAGACTTGGTAGTTTCATTCAAGGTAGCGGATTTCATGTGAGTGTTTGGCATATCAGGGCCGTAGGGCAAGAAGGTTTAGCCTGAGAAAATTTCTAAGGAGGTAAAACTGTTTTTGATTAGGCTGGTATGTGGAGACATGGTTGAAGCAGAACATGAAGCGTTGGCTGAGACATCAAAAGGAAGGGGTTTAAAGAAAACAAACATCCAAGAGGGACCATGGTGGTGCCTGATTGATTTAGTTAAGAGTAGATTTACGGGATCAAGTAGGGCATTCGATATCTCCTTTCCCCAGGTATCTATGATGAATGACATAATGAATGAAAAGGTGTATGATTTGGCATCTGTGCTGGTTGAATGTATGCACAAATTTATGACTCTCCAACATAAAGACATTTTATATGCCACATTATGCCATAGGACTGTTCCTTGATGCTATAGCGCGGATGATTCCAGAGGACAGGTTAGAGGTGAAACCTGGGCCTTTAGCTCTCGGAGAACCCCCTATCATGCAGTGGAGACACTTGGACTCGACCATTGGGCAGAAGGGTCCTATAGGATAGAAGAGACCTCGACTTGATATAGGAGGTGATACAGATAGCAGACAATAGGAGACATCTTCCAAGGAGAATAGTGTGGGGGAGGAAGAATGGGAGGACGACGACGAAGAGGTTGAGATTGTCACAACCACTCCTTTGTTATTCTCGTGCCCTGCGTTATCCACCACATCCTATCTAGTCCCAACGGATCTGCACATGGCTCATATACTAGGGTTTGGACGGACATGACAACTAATATTGATGATAGTTGTACCTCAGTAGGCAGTTATAGTGGCAGCACCCTAGCAGCATGAGGTAAGGCCTTCCCCAATCCGATTAGCAGTTGGATTTTTCATGGGGTTTGCACAAGTGGCAACACCTGTCAGCCAAGAGAGTATACCAGCTCTTTCTAAAGCACTTCCGGTAGCAGAAACCATGGCACCTACAGAAACACAACCAATAGCAGCAATGGGTGCACCTACAGTAGAGAGCATACCAGAGGCAAGAGAAGAGATTGCCATGGAGGTACCTGACTTACCAGTACTAGAGATAACAGAGAGCCAGAGTACGTTGGGTGTGCACTTGGATGTAGTAGGGTTGGATGTCGTAGTTACGGTGAATGCAACACTTTTGGCATCGCCCGAGCATGACAGGGAGAGTAGAGCGCAAAGGTTAAGTATTTATTAAAGTATGCGATTCCACCATAGTCCAATCCCTTGGATGGCCAGCATACAGACACTTATGTGGGATGAAATTTCAGAGGGAGATACTCAGCAGGAACAAGTAGCGGAGCTAGTGCAGGATGAGGGACCGTTGCATAGTGTTGCTAAGCGTATGGTGGAAGCAGTAGAGATGGCTATGGGTGTGCAGCGGGAACATTCAATAGTGTAGGAGATAGGGATGAGAGAGGCATTTCTTATTGATGTAGCAGCCCTAACATCTCTAGCGTTCCGGGCTTGCCAAGTGTTAGCTTCAATGGAGACTCAGACACTGGACTCAATGGTGAAGGAGCTGGAGAGGGTTATATCTTTTATGAGATTGGGATGCCTCACTACCTTTACTATCTTCTTTGAGGAGCGGGGATGGCCAGATGTGGAGACTGCAGAGATGCGATAGGATTGGGCTACGATGAGAGATTCTGGTATAGATAGCATAATAGAGGCTTTGATTCATGAGGTAGTGAAGATATACAGGGAGGTATATTACACTCTTCGAAGGAGCCAGACAGATCAGGTAGCAACTGAGAGGGCTTGGGAGGAGTCAATTGTCAGGTTGGCCTCAGAGAGGGTGGCTTGGGAATTCGAGAGGGCAACCTTGTTGGATAGACAAAGTTAGCTACAGAAGTTCGCTGTAGAAAAGGAATTGTTGGCAGCTGAAAAAGAGCAAGTGGCAGTAGGGAAGGAGAAAGAGTTAGGGGAAATTGCAGACATGATGCAGTTGGCTCTAGAGCTTTAGATGGAGGCAGAAGCAGAACTGAAGGTTCGGAAAGAACAAGTCTACAAGCTGTGGGCAAAGCTAAACGAGTTGAGAGTGTGGACGACCACTATGCCAGGGACCCATCCTTCTGTTTAGTATTTATTAATGTACTTGGATTATTTTTTATTTTTGAAGTTTTGTTGTATTGTCATCCAGAGATGACTTTTTTTTTTGGGGGGGGATGATATTGTCGGTAAAATTGTATATCAGCCAATGGGGGCCTTCAGGAAGGTTCTTGTTATGTAGTCGACGGACCCCTTTGGGAAGGTTCTTCGAAAAGTATATATTCATCCTTTGGGATCATTGTAATCATCATAAGCATAATGTAATGTATTTGGCATATGCAAATAATAAAAGGAGTACTGCTATTCTTGTCTATTGTTTGTATGCATTGGTCTATTTACCCATACCCTTTGGTAATTGTCATGTAGCTGACAAACCCCTCCGGGAAGGTTCTTCGAAAAGTATATATTCACCCTTCGGGATCATTGTAATCATCATAAGCATAATGTAATGTATTTGTCATAAGCAAATAATAAAAGGAGTACTTTTGTTCTTGTCTATTGTTTGTATGCATTAATCTATTTACCCATATGGTAAATATTGTTTTGAACTTCATTCTTATAATCCTTGAATTGAAGGGCTTCTTGACTTTATGAAGTTGTTCATCTACATATCTAAATTTTTAGTCAATGTGCATTCCAAGTTTGAATGATTGATAAATTGAAGTAGTATCTTGAGGCAAAATAAGGCAAGGGTGATAGCTATTATATAAATGTTGCATTTTGAGTTGGTGGCATGGTGGAAGGAAAACTTGTTGGATGAAGGTGTGTGTACTATTGCAAAGCACAGAGTTGCCAAAATCAAGATGACTAGGGTTAGGAAGTAGTCCATAAAGGGCACACACAAGGGTGAGTAGTAGTGTGGGAGAGGAACAATGATGGCTGAGAGCAAGGAAAAATGGGTCCATTGATAGATCATCAAACTACTTAGGTAAAATGATTAAAGAAGAAAGGATAAGGAAGACAACTATAATGGGTCCATTGATAGATCATCAAATTGAGGTAATCTAATTAAATAAGAAATCATAAGGAAAACAACTGTGTGGATATAGAATTGGTTAGGTAGATTGTCAAACAACTGAAGATGACATTTCATAGAAGCAATGTGTGAGAATGAAATGTAGTTGAAGGCCACATGCACTAGGAGCAAGAGAAAGTTCAAGATTAAGCACACCACTAGGAATGTGAAGGAGTGGGTGATAAGAAAATAAAAGCAATGCAAGGATGCACAATAGAGAGTGAAGAAGAAACAAAACAAGCCAAAGGAGACAAGTGCAAGCAACATGGCATGCAAATGAAGGAGCCAATAATGTCAGAGACAGAGGAATGCATAGTGGGGAAATGTGTAAGAGTGGGGGATATGTGGTAAGGATACATGCATAGGCAAACAAGGAACTCATAGAGTTGATAGACAAACTAACAATGATAGAGATTCAATGCCAACAATGCCAAAGAGGGAGGAATACACAACAAGAAATGTGCAAGAGTGGGGGAATGTGGTAAGGATAGATGCATAGGTGAACAAGGAACTTATAGAGTTGATAGATAGACTAACAATGTTAGAGATTCAATTAATCTAAGGACTTGGTGATGCATCTAAAGACATCTAGGATATGATGAGTTGTCATTATAGGGAAGGTGCAAGTTGTCGTGTAAGGACCAAGTCATTCAGGGCCAAAACTAGATCTTGAAATCCCATGGGCAATACTCTAAACAAGAAAAAAGCTATAGAGGAATGACTTATTGAGAGAGTTCTTCTATAAGCAAAAGGGTATTTGGTTAGAAAACTAGAAGGCATGAAATTAAGTTGATTGGCAAGAGGCTTGAGTTGAGTAGGAGATAGTTGCTACTATGTTTGCATGCTATTAAGGAGGTAATGAGCTAGAGTTTCAATTGCCAAATGCAATGAGATCAATTGAAAAAACATGCTAGTAGAAGGTGGTCCAAGCTAGGGGGTCTTCATGTGAGGTGGAAAGTGAGGGTAAGAGGATTTAGATCTTCAAGGGCTGATGAGTGCACACAAATGGTGAGGCAAATGACCACCTACAAGTGGACAATGAAATAGGAGCTCACATCAAAGTGCATGTAATAGGATATGATACATTACAATGTAACCTAATGACTTCTTTCAAAAGATAATAAATATAAATGTTTTAACTAGTATAAGTTGTCTCTAGATTTTTCTTGGTGTGTAAATATGGGTATGTGCCCATAGGTTGCATGACTAGACATCCCCTAACTAGGACCTACGGTCTCGAATATTGCATCATTAATGGTATCAAAGAAAACTCCCATGATGGTAAAAGGAGAATATAGGCATAGAAAGGTTCTAATCCTATGTAGTGGAGAGTGTTGTAGAAGAATGTAAACATCTAAAATTGTGGTATAGAAAGGGTAAAAAGAAAGAAAGAAAGAATGCAAGGCCAATAATGGTTTGAGGATAGGAAGAGGAGGTTATGTTATAAGTAAAAGGTGAGGCAAGGAGGAAGTGAGGCCATAGTCAGAATTTAATGAGAGAAACTTTGAGAAGATTGTTGCTTGGAGGGAATTAAAGGAGGTGGAAAGAGGTACGAATAAGGGGTGTTGATGAATTCATTGAACTTAGATAAATATGTTGAACCTGAAAGTGCCCACCATTTGGGCAATTCAATCAAGTATTAACTTGAGGCAATTGGACAAATTTGTTGGACTATGAGGTGATTGAGCACGAGCAGAGGGGAATGCATCTTCCAAAGAGGATTATTGGGCAGAACTCACAAGAAAATAAGAAAATCTTTCTCTGCATCAAGAAACTATAAGAAAAGAATGAACCAAAGAAAGGTGCAAATACAAGAGATGCATAAGGGAGATTAGCCATGCATTAGAGGATCTTAAGAATATAGGGAAAGGATGGCTTGTACAGAATAAATTGTAAATAGGGGACATTGAAGAAAAGTTAAAAGTACTACACAAACATTAGAGGCTTGACAATGTAAAAACATATAATTGAAATTAAAGGAATGACAAATAAAAATAATATAATCTATGTGGATCAAAAGTGAGGTTAACGAGGGAGATGATACGAAATAATGAAAGATGATTTGAGGAATAATATTAGGCTTGGGGTAGGAGATGAAGAAGTTATCTACATAAGAGTTGATCAAGTGAGGAGCAATGGTTGTGGGTTGTAACCCTTGGGATGCATGAGGCGGGCTTAAGGAGTGCTTTTGAGGAAGTCCAAGATGCAAAGAAGTGTCCTTCTAGGCGCAAAAGGAAGAAGTTAGAGGTGGAAAGTGGCACCTAGTAAGGGTGGTAGAAAAGTGCATGGAAGGAATCCATACTAGTTAGAGACAAATTGAAAGACCCTAAATTGAGACCAGTGCACCAAGGAATTAGATGGGACAAGGTGATCATAGTGATTTTATGGAAGTGCATGTTCAAGACAATCATGTCCATCGTGAGAGAAGCGTGAAAATTATATTTTGATACATTTAGGTAATTTGGTAGATTTGATAAATCATGGTAGTCAAATATGCATTTATCAACTAGGCAAATTGATGGAGAAATAAAGTAGAGATAACTAAATAGATGTGATAAATCTCAAAAGCAATTTGAATTAAAGAAAAAAAAAATGTCAAGAAAAGAGGAGGGTACAAAACTATCAATTCTAGATAGTCTCACTAAACGTGGATGCTAGATGAATAATGATGATTGGATCATTGATTTAAGGTAGCTATATCAAAGGAAAAGGAGA
The DNA here is from genome assembly GCA_028749045.1 of Cupressus sempervirens. Taxonomy (NCBI): domain Eukaryota; kingdom Viridiplantae; phylum Streptophyta; class Pinopsida; order Cupressales; family Cupressaceae; genus Cupressus; species Cupressus sempervirens. The sequence goes on along the minus strand of CM053784.1, from coordinate 650,791,961 downwards.
CAACATTGAAGAGTAAATTAAGGGGATGACAAAGCGAGATCATGATAATGATAGAGGTCCTAAATAATAGGTTCAAATTGATGAATAAAGGTTAGTAATGAGAAGAGTCATTTTCTTTTGTACTTGCAATCATGGGCTAAGAAGGGCTTGTGTGGAGTGTAAATTTGTTAAGAACAAAATCACTATAGTGAGAAGCTACATATGAAAGGCATGTGTAAGGGTGAAATGTAGAATAGGAGAGAAACACACGTGGTTGAGTACAAGGCTAAAGGAAAATTTGACAAAGCATCCAATTGAGGAAATTTGATTGAAGTCTTGATTGGGAAGTAGTTAGGTAGATTGTGAAAAAGGGAAGAAGACAATGCCCAAAATCAACACAAGAAATGGGAAAGCAAGTGAGAAAAACAACACAAGCAGTAGCAGTGTGTAGAAGTGTGATGAGTGTGCCAAGGCAAGAGAAGCATTGTGGGGGTGTGTGGAAGAGTGCAAAGCACACAACAACTAAATGGGCTCAAGGGGATATACACATATGACACATACACATGAAGGGGCCAAGTTGAAGGGATGAATTTACATTAGGGAAAGGTGTAGAAGTTCAGTATATGTGGCTAGGATGGATGTATCGATGAATGAAAATTTCAAGAATAATTCTACCATATAGGTTGATAATATTATATATCTTGTTGACCTAGGGATTAGATGATTAGAATTGTATGACTTTTAGGTGTGATGATTTTCCACAATATGGAAGGTAAATGGCACAATGAGGTAGTAACCAATTCATTAATAGAGAGATGATTTCTCTTGACATGACTTGGTAGTTGATTATATTGATTAGGAGATTGTTGTATCTTTGTGTTCCAGTAGGGATACACCAATTAGAGTTCAATTTGCCAAAGGATGAATATACAAGTGGAGGATTTGTGCTAGTAGATGGAGGTGTGGGACTAGGAGGCTTCTCTTAGGGTGTATGTTGAGGGTCAAATGGATCATTGATGGGTATTATGTGTAAGGGATGTATGATATGATAAATGACCATGTGTAAGTGTGTCATATAATGAGTGCTAAGAAATCAAGTATAGGATGTAAAGGAGGTTTGACATGTTGGAATATAACCCTAAGAATCCCTCTAAAGATTAATGAATTGAATAAAATATTTTAGCCATTATTTTTAAATTAGAATCAATAGCATAACAATGGTGTTGATCTTTACATACCCATAACCCATAGGTGTCAAAAGAGATCACCAACACATTAATAGAGGTGTTGGCTATTTAAAATAAGGCCAAGAACCACACACTAACAAAAAATGTTAGTAACCCACCTCAAGAGTGGGTACGTCATAGGGATGCAAATGAGAGGTTCAAGAAAATATTTCTCTACTCTATCAAACAACTATCTAGGAAATTACTATCATTACGACCACACTACAGGGTGAAGTGGTGAAACCCCATTAAAAAGTGTTAATTTCTAGGATTGTTTCTGCAAATGTAGAATCATAGCCATTGTTATTGATGATTTCCAAATGCAGATTTGGATCTCATATAAATATGAGAGGAGGAGACATGTCTCATGAAAAGACATGTCTCTATGGTGTAATAATCATTTAAATAATATTATATTAACATGAATAAGAATAATATGTATAACGATATATAATAATATATTATTAACATTAATTAGTATATATAGGAAATGATAATTACCAATAAAAATTATGTATATCAGATCAAATCAATCAGACTGAAGCTACAACTTTAACATTCCCTCTTAGTTAAGGAGGATTGATATAGAAAGAGATATCAAGTATATAAAGAGATATCATCTCACTTTTTATAGCACACAATTGAAACAACTTCCATAACTTTAATATAAGCTTAATCACCACCTTAAATGTGGTCTATAATAGTATCTATGTCATGGTGTCTGAAAAGATCTGACCCAAAGAACCATAACAAGTTGGTTATCATGGTGTCTAGCAAAATCCAGCCCAAAGAACCATAACAAGTTGGTTATCATGGTGTCTGGCAAAATCCAGCCCAAAGAACCATGATAATAGGTCTACCATTTATAAAATCACCACCTTACAATGTTTACCTTTTGTCTGTTCATTATCATGACTTCCAACACTCTAGGACAATAATTTAATGAAGTTTGTCATGATAATAGGTCTACCATTTATAAGATCATCATATTATAATGGTTACCTTCTATTTATATATGTCAATGAAAGATCGCCACCTTTCATTACATATCATATCTGAAATAATAACCATCATGAACCTAGTTATAGGGTGGTACAAAGGTTTTCACCTTAATTTCCTCTCACATAGAAGAATGCATTACAAGGAGTTCCACTTAGAACTTTGCCTCATAGAGAAGATATCATTCACAAAGGATTGCTAATGAGGACACAACCGAAGACAAAAATGAACACACAAGGAAAAGGGAAATATTATTATCAGAAGTGATATGCTATTACATCCAGTACAACAAAAATAGAATCCACGACATTCCCTATGGGCTTACAATGTTACCAAATTCTGGAGAAAACCCTTCTCACAGTACTTTCTCCCAAACTCCACCAAAAACTACCTTTACAATGCTCGAAATGTCCTTAAGTAACCCGAATAAGGTTTAGGGTTAGGAATACATTTTAGAATATGCCATTTGGCATCCACCACCAAAACATAAGGTTCTAGAAAACTCATTAGAAGTCGGTGTAAAATTAGAAGAATCCAGAAATGGTAGTCCAACTTCCAGGAGGCATAACGTTTGATTCGGGACTCTGATTGATGAACCACTTATATTTCTAGAAAGCTCTCCAAGCACTTTATAGCCTAATGGAGGAGCTTTCCTTGTCCCCCATTTTTTAGGCCCATAAAAGGCCGTTTAGTGCCTCAAGTTTGACTTTGAAGTGCTCGTAGGAGGTCTCCAAGCAACTTAAAACTGCAATAACTTTCAAACTGTAAAGCCTTTTGACTTGATTCTTTTTCTGGAGTGCTTTAAATAAAAAGTATAATCATCCCTCCAAATTACACCCTCTAGCTCATCATAATTATGGCTCAATTACAAAATAACCTTTTTTTGCATTGGCACGTATCCTAAGGTGCTCAAAAACTTTAACCTAGAAAACTAATAGTGGAGCTATGAGAGTTGAAATTTTTATTAGACCCAAATGGGTATCCAGAAATGAAAACACTTTAAATAGAAACTAACATTAAGCATATTTTTGGGTGATACAGGATTGCCCTTACACTACTGGATGCTCCTGCATCAATTGTACCTCAAAAAATTCTCCCTCTGAACAATGATCTTGGGAAGTTAGGTCTAGTAGTTAATCCCATAGAGGCTCTCCTCCCCCAAGGATTCTTCTCACACTCACTCTGAGTCTGATATTGATCTTCAATTTTTTTAGTGAGAAGTCAATACTTCCTCATGGTGCACTCAAGAGTAGGCCCCAAAGATTATTTTAGTGGCGAATCTTCACCATTTGGTGATCCTGTCTCATTGACTATTTGTCATTTGGCGAATAGAGCATGTAACTTTGGTCAACCACGTCACCAAAAATTTATAATATTTGGATCCAATGCCCATGCTAGTCGCACATTAGTTTTCACATGATTGGTTGAAAATCCTAGTCCAATCGCCATTGTAATATACATTTTGGATACAATTATTTTAAATTTTTTTCCATCTTTTACATGTTTTCTTATTGGACAACGTTCTTCCACCATTAGTATAACCATTTAATTTTCCCTTGGATTGGGCGTCAACTACCATTTTCTTGACGTGTGTTGACCACCAGCCCCATTTAGCCAACTATTTTCTATTTTGGGCTTACATAGGAAGGTACGTTTCATTTACATCTAACATTCCTACTTGTTAATCCCACACAATTTGCCAACCTAGTTTGGTAGTATACATTCATAAGAGACTATTATTCTACAAAATTAGCTCTTTTCTTGTCTAGAGACTGACATTTCTTATTGTTGCCGAAGTTTCAAAGTGTTGAGTGCATTGCCCATTGAGCAGTTGTGACTCATGGACCGTGGTTTTCGTAAAAGGTGAGTGATTTTTAATTTATTTTTTTAATGTGGTATTGGTTAATTTTTACTGTCCACTGGACATCTCACATGCTTAGATAGGCTTGCGGATTTTATTGGGTAGTACCATAGACTATAGTATTGTAGTACCCTTTTTATGCGAATGAATCATATTATTGTTATTATATGTAGTCTAAGACTCTAAGTAGTCTACTAGCACAATCTTTGACTCGTTACTCTTTTGAGTCTTGTTCAACAAATTGATTTTTTTTTTTCTGTAGCCTTTATTTGTTTGCAATGTCAAACAAGAGGGGTTCTGGTAGGATCCCTGAAAGCCAAGAGAGGCTACCAAAACACAAAACCTTACCCACATATTTTGGTGGTGGAAATGTTGGCAACCTACTGTCATAGGGGAAATCTGCAAGACTCAGAGAAAAATAGTTAGTAGCACCGATTTATTCAAAATGCTAAACTAATAAATTTATTCAACCCTATAAATAACAAAATAAGAAGCATAATCAATAAAAAATCAACAAATAATCAAACATGCAAACCAAATGATTGCTTCAAGCATTTGTTGCTTCTCTTCATTTGAATGAGGGATCACACTCATTTGTGAATCGGGCAAAACCTTGACTCTAAACTCTAAGAAATATGATAAAATTATATGATTTCAAATGATAGTAAATTGTTAGAGGTTCTATTTGAAAGTGATTGATGAAATTAAGAGATAAGAGGGTTGTTTATATAGATGTTCCACAAATTCATAAATAGTTGAGATTGATTTGGGAAAATCATGATCAATAGATAAGGATGAAAGAGATTGGAGGAATAATTGGAAAGTTTCCAATTTTAAACTGAAAAAGATAGAGGATAAAATTTGATATATTTTCAATTTCTGGAGAGATAAAGTTTTCAAAAATTAAAAATAGAAACATTAAAATCATTTCTAATTTTGGATTTTTAGAAAAAATTGATTTTTCAATTTATGAAGATATTCTAATTTTCTAATTTTATATTTCCTCATATAATTGATTTTTCAGATTTTAGAAGATTTAATTGAATAAAAAATTAAATTAAATTTGAAAGATGAAATTAGTTGGAATTAAATGGACATTGATCGACATTGAAATTGACGTGGAATGAAGATGAAAATAAAATAAATTTAAAATCTAATTTAGTAAATTGGAATAAATTAGTTTATTTAATTAATCAATAATTATTATTTAAATTGTGGAAAATTAAATTTAATTAACTAATAATGATCAATTAATTAAAGGTTAAATAATTAAATAAACTTAATTATTTAATTAAAATTAGGGAATGATTAAATGGTGCAAAGATTTGATAATAGAGGAATAAAGATGATTAATTAACGATTTAAGAACCCTTAATTAATAGAAGAATAATTTGGGTGTTAAATGTAAACTCCTAAGTCTATCCATTTTTGGGTGTCTATATTTACCCCATTGATATAATATGATTATGAGCATTGTATCAAAGAATTTCATATTAAGTTCGGCCCCAACTTGCCCTAGTGATAGCAAGTGGGTTGTATGCCCCCTTGAGAGATTGTTTGTGCAAGAAAGGCATGAATGATCTCTCAATAGAAGATGAGAAATGTTAGATGAAATGATAAAAGAGAAGAATAGTTAGTAAGAATTGAAGACTTAGTTAGATGATGATGATTGTTTGATTGATAGAGATTGCTTAATAAGAATCATGTATGGTTTCAAGAAGGACTCATCTTGTATAAGACTAGTGATAGTGTCTAGTTTCAGGGAAGATACACCCTATATAAGACAAGCGACAACATCTAGTTTTAGGAAAGATGCAATTTTGTATAAGACATATGATCATTGAGTGATTGACTGATTGGTAGAAATTTTTGAATTTTGTTGACAAATTGATGGATTGACTTGTTTGATTGATACAAGAAATGTTAGTGAGAAACATGGATGAGCTATAAGAATGATTTAGGAGAATTGATCTTGTGTTATCAAGTGAGATGATGTATTGAGTCGTTGCTAGATTTTTTCATAGGTTTTCATCATTGTGCTTTATTGAAAAGAAAGAGATATAAGGGCACCCATATATTGACCACCTAGATACTTCTACTATCTCTAATTAACAAGCAGGAAACAAACAAGGAATGTTTCAATATCATTCTAGGTTGTCTCAAATCATGGGTGTGTGCGGCTACCAGATGCGTGATAGTTCTTATCACATTCACCCTACATCATCCTTTCCCAAAACTTTATTGTAGCACTCCACAAAAAACAAACAAAGAAAAAGATATGATGAACCATCATAGCCTCTCTCACCACTCAATGATATCCTTGAGGAGCATAGGAACATAATCATGAAAGATAAATCAATAATGAACTGACATAAAGGACTTTGTCAACAACCTTACTGATCATTAATTGGATTGATTTGATCTTTGATTTGATTGAGTGATGTGTCACATGAGTTCATTATTTATTTGTGAAGTCCATTGCTTTGATATGAATGTTTGATCATCAAATGTTTCTACTTGTGGACAGAGATGTTTTATTGCAATTTTTTTTTGATGTGTTTTAATTTTTTAGGACCGTATATGATGTTTTTGATCTTTTAAAAAAAAAAATTCAGGACATTTTTCAAATGTTTTTGAAGATTTTTTTGGGACTTTTTTTAGAAGATAGCCCTTAGTCTGGTGAACCAATTCCATTGTCCAATGGGTACAAGCATGATCATTTATGTTCATTGATGTTAGAGTAGGACTTCAACACTTGACACCTGTTTGCCAGGTTTTCACCAAGGTACCTACCCAATAGCGCTTGTTTACCAGGTTTTCACCAAAGGGTGACTTTATTTCTCTTTACTCTTTTGTCCTTTTTTTGGATTTTTCAGGATCTTTAAAGATATGTACACTTGACCTTAGGATATTAGGTATAGAACTTTTTGAGGTGCATACTATTGATGTAGCTAGGGACTTGGTCTCCCTGTTGAGTAGCTATTTGAAAAGCTCCACTTCCTATAGATCTAATAATGCTTAAGATCCTAACCTATTGGCTTCAGATTTTCCCAACTTCTCTCGATCTGCAAGATTTCTATTATTTTGTTTTAGAACCAAGTCACCTACCTCAAATGTCCTAGGTTTGACTTTCTTGTTGTAACTTCTGCAAAAGTGATTCTAATAGCCTTGCAAGTGGTTTAGTGCATTTTGATACTTATCATCTAGTAACTCAAGTTCTGATAATCTAGTTATCCTGTAATCTTCATTTGAAACAAAGTTCTTCAGTAAAATCTTGAGTGAGGGAAGCTCAACTTCAAGATGTAGAACTGATTTTGTTCCATATACAGGAGAAAGGGGTGTAGCTCCTGTAGGAGTCTGTATACTAGTTCTGTATGTCCATAGTGCAAGACTAAGTTGTAAATGTCACTCTTGACCAGTTTCATCAACAACTTTCTTTAATGTTTTCAAGATTGTTTTGTTTGTAGCCTCGGCTTGGCCATTTCCTTGAGGGTAGTAAAATGATGAGAAGTTTTGTGTGATTTTGAACTTCTCACAAAGATATATCATATTTTTTTGGAATGGTGATCCATGGCCAGTAAGTATGTTTTGTGGAATTCCATAATGACATATAATACAATTGAGAATAAACATGGATATCTAATTTCATGTGATATGTGTCAAGGGAATGGCCTCCACTCACTTTGTAAAATATTTTGTTGCTATGATTATGTACTTGTGACCATTAGAGGAAGTGGGTGTAATCTTGACTAAAAGGTCAAATCCCCACCTTGAAAAAGGTCATGGTGGAGTAAGGGGTTGAAGCTCTTGAGTCAGTCCATGGATGAGATCTTGTGTCTCTGACATTGTCGACATCTTTGTACATACTCATGTACATCTCTCTCTAGAGTTGGCAATTCATATCCCACCCTTACGATTTTATTTGTTAAGCTATTACCACTTGAGTGGGCCCCACAAAAACCTTCATGTATCTCATACAAGGATTTCATGGATTCTATGGTAGTAAGACATCCATGGAGCATACCATCTAGACCTTTTCTATATAAATTATTCACAAGAAGGGTATACCTAGAGGCTTGTTAGATTAAGGACTTCTTTTGGTTTCTAGATAAGTCAAGAGGAACGTAATTGTCTTGGAGGTAAGCATAAATGTCTTTGTACCAAGGAGACTCTGGACCAATAAGGACACATACTGATTTTTTTATGGATTCCTCATGTGTTGGGATCATGAGTTGTTCTACAATAAATTGGAATCTGGTTTCTTTTCCTGGCATGTCAATCAAGGATGCTATGGTAGTCATCACATATGCGGCTCTATTTTGAACCCTTAGGACTTGTTTAAAGATAATGTAGTGAAAGGAAGCACACATTTGTTCTAATAATTCTTTGTATGGGATCAATTTTTTATCCTTTGTCATGTAGTCATTATTGACTTGACTAATGACCAACTATGAATCACTATAAACTTTTAAATTCTTTATCCTCTATTATATAGCCATTATTAGTCCTATTACTAGAGCTTCATATTCGGCTATGTTGTTGGTGCATGGGGAATTTAGTCAAAAAGACTCAAAAATTTCGTCCCCTTGAGGATTGATAAAAAAATTCCCACTCCTGCACCATGGTTTGTATATGATCTATCAAAATGTAGTTTCCAAACTAGTATTGATGCCTCTATGTTAAAAACTAACCCGTCAGGAAACTCAGACCCAATGGGTTGATGATCTAGTAAAGGAGCTTTTGCTAGTTGGTCTGCAATTACTTGTCCCTTTATTGCTTTACCGTCCACATCTTCAATATCAAACTCACTTAAAATCATGACCCATTTTGTGATTCTTCTAGTTAATGTTGCTTTGCTCAATAAGTACCTTAATGGATCTATATGTGCAATGAACTTGGTTTTATGACTCAACATATAATGTCTCAACTTTTGAGAGGCAAAAACAAATGCAAGACATGGCTTTTCAATGGATGAGTAGTTTAGTTCATATCCCACCAAAGTTCTATTGATGTAATATATGGCTCTTTCCTTTCCTTAATCATCATGTTGAGCCAAGAGAATTCCTAATACTAACTCTATTACTGAAATATATAGTAAAATTGGTTTTCCAAGAGTTGGTGGAACTAGTACTGGTGAACTCAACAAGTAGTCCTTGAAAATTTGAAAAGCTTTCTCAAATTGCTCAGTCCAGAAAAATTTAACTCCCTTATGCAATAAATGTTGAAATGGATGACACTTATCAACAAGTTAAGCAATAAACCTCCTTATTGATTTTAATATTCCCTAAAGTCCTCTTAGTTGTTTCAGATTGGAGGGAGGAGGCATGTGTAATATAGCTTTGACTTTCTCAGGATCAACTTCAATTCCTCGATGTGAAACAATGAGCCCTAGGAATTTTCCAAATGTGACACAAAATGCACACTTTTTTGGGTTTAGTCAAACCTTGTATTCTTCTAATCTATCAAAAATGGGTCCCAACACTTGTAGATGTTCATCTCTAACTTTAGATTTTGCTACTATATCATCTACATAGTCTTCCATTGTCTTGTGGATCATGTCATGGAAGATTGTTTTCATGGCTCATTGATAGGTTGCACCTACATTTTTTAGACCAAAAGGCATCACATTCCAGCAACATGTGCCCCAAGCGCAAGTAAAGGTTGTCTTGTGTTGGTCCTCTGGAGCTATCTTGATTTGGTTATAACTTGAGAATCCATACATTAAAGATAGAATCTGGTGCCCTATCATCGTATCTACTATCATGTCTATATTGGTCAATGAGAAATCATCTTGGGACAAGCTTTATTTAGGTCCTTGAAATCTGTACAGATGCAGACGTCACCTAAGTGTTTTGTGATCAATACTAAACGTGATATCCAATCAACATAAGGGATAGGTCTAGTGAAAACTACATCCAAAAGTTTTTTCAATTCTTCCTTCACTAGTTATGCAATGTGTGGATGCTTTTCCTTAGTTTTTGTTTCATAGGCTTTGCATCTAGAAAAAAAGGCAAATGGTGCAAGACCGATTTGGGATCAAGTCGTAGCATATCAGCATATGACCAAGAAAAATTAACTTTCCTTGATTTGAAGAACTCAATGAATTTCTCTCTTTCCTTAGGTGAGAGAGTTTTGGCCAAATAGATTCTCTTAGGATGGAGTTCATCTCCTAAGTTTACTTCAATGGTGTCTTCTGCTAGCAATTCTAACTTTTCTTCTTCTAAGGGTAGGAGGTCCACTTTTCCATCCTCTGGAACCTTAAGAAGGTTTTCACTAGAAGATACATCTTTTTTAAAAACTTTTTTCATGGTCAAGAAGCGCCTTTCAGTTTTCAATTAATGACCTATTTTCATTTATCTCTTTTTTCTTTTCATTTTTTATTTTATGACTGGAAAGAGGAGCTACCTCCCCAAAGTAGGCTGATCTATCTAGGTCAATAGAGTATCCTTCTTTGTGATCTCTTGACAGAATACCTTCTCGAAGCCCCAAAAATTCAGAAATGGCCTCATCATTCTCAAAGATGTCTAGATTTGGATGTTCTTGTTGGTCCCAGTCAATTAATTCAAGATGGACTAGGTAGAGGTTTGTACTAGGCGTTGGCTCAATTTGGGAGAATGGAATTGTAGAAATAGTTTTGAAAAATCTAGAGTTGGAGGTGGATGCACCATTAAGGGAATGCACATCAACATGATTATCAATACAAGGTTCTTCCTCTAGGTTGAGTTGGCCAAACATTTCAGTTATGTGCATGGTATTGGTAGAATAGGGGAATTCCAAGGGATGTTTGGTTCAGAATCATGGAGGGATAACCACTCATAGTCATGTGAATCAATCACACTAGAATTCTCATAAGGTATCTCATTTCTTATAGAGTCCAAGACTCCTTGTTCGAGTGACAATTTAGTGTTTATAGTTTCCATTTCTTATGGCAACAACTGTGGAAGTATGTGACTAATCTGGGCATGTCCATGAATTTTCCCTTGGTTAGGATTGATGACTTCTAGAATGTCTCTAACATCTGCACTAGAACTTCCCAATCTAACTCTGGCTTGACCATGATAACCTAGACCCCTTTTGTTTCTTTGAGTAGTTGGTAGTGGTAGTTGTACAGTTCCTTGTTGTTGTGCCCCCAAACCTGTGGTTCCATCATATTCAAATTTTTGTAACATGGTGAAGCCATGTCCATATCCATCCAAGGGTAGTTGGACATGGTAGTGAGTCTTGAGGGTCTTGGTATAACCATGTGTTAATATCATACTCAAAAGGATTCTCTTCACTCATATCACTCCATCTAACAAATGTTGTAGGTGGGCACCTAAAGATAATAAGTTTTGATTCTTCAACTGTCTCTCTGGGTCTAGGTCGACCATATGATCTAGGAGACAAAGGTAATTGTGTGATGGTGAATGCCTCCTCATACCGATATTCACCACATCCTCTATCTTGGATTGATAGTTTGATTCCCTTCCTCTATGTGCTTGTGGGAATTGAACTTGAGGTAGAAGGTAGACTCACTTCTTGATTCAGGGGCACTTGATTCTTAGAGCTAACTCTTAAGTTAGCACAATACTGGAAAGGATTTGGATCACCTTCAATAAGGAAAACACCTTGATGTGGGAATTTAATGCACTGGTGATAAGTGGATGGTACAGCTTGCATCTCATGTATCCATGGCCTTCCTAATAACATGTTATATCCTAGCTCCAGATCTAGGATTTGGAATGGAGTTTCTTTCACCACTGGTCCCACTCTAATTGGAAAAATAAGGACACCCTTGGATGGCCTTTCCTCTTCATCAGAGACTCTGATATTTATCCTTCAGGTGACATCAACATTGTCATCTAAGTATCCCAAGGACTTAATGACTTTTAGAGTACATATGTGTAGTCCAACCCCACCATCAATGAGGAGCCATTTGATTGTATGTTTATGTACTTGAACTATGAGGTGTAAGGGGTCATTATGCAAAGGCTTATGTGGAGGTGCATCTTATTCAATGAATGTGGCATGCTTATTGGTTGTGACATAGTTGACCATTGTTTGCAAATTTTCAAGAGTTATATCCCTTGGGGCTGCATCATTTTGAAGGGCTTGGTCCAATGCTTGTTTATGTTAGGGAGATATGCAAAGTAGCTCAAAAATTGATATTTATGCAAGTATTTTCTTAAGCTGGTCCACTATGTTGTGCATTGAGTTGGGAGGAAACATAGCATTTGTAGGTGCAATAGAAGTTGAGGGTGCCCTCAATAGGACAACCTTGGAGTGGCAAGTTGTGACTGTACATTTTGAATTATCATTTCTGATAGTGATTGTAGTAATTTAATTTGCAGTAGGATAACCATAGTTGATTACATTATTAGAAGAAGGATAGATGTAAATAACTTGCTTGGATTGGTTACCATAAGTAGGGGCCTTTCCTTTATTATGATTTTGTAATGGATCCTTGAAAACTGTTGTGATCCATGTTGTCTTAAGGTTTGGGTTTATCCACATCGATTGGTCCTTGCTCAATTAGATATTGAGTAGTATTCTTCAATTGATAACAATTTGATGTTTTATGACCTTTAAACGGTGATATTCACAAAAGTCATTATCATTCCACCACTTGGGTTTGAATGCACCTTGTTCAAATTCTCATATTTCTAGTAATGTGATCATATTGTTTAGGATCAACTTCTTTAGTGTGGATTCAATTGGTTCACCTAAAAGGGTATACTCCCATTTTGGAAAAGGTGGTCTTGGAGGGCGAGACACATTTGGTTGAGATTGAGCAACATTAACAGTTTGAATATTAGCATTGGGAGTTTGATTATTTTCCAATGGTGCTAGCATTACCTAGGTTGGATTTTTGTCAGGTGCCCTTTTTAATAAAATCTTTGGTTGGGTATAATTGATTGTCTTAACATCAACAACACCACCACTAGTGACATTTTTGCTCTTACTCCACCATTTTTCTTTGTCAACATTGTTCTTGGCGGTGTTGGGTTGATGAGGATTAACAAGGACTCCTATCTTAATCAAGTTTTTCTCGCATATGATACCTCTCTCAATAGATTGTTTGAAGTTTAGTGCAAGTTGAAGTTCAATAGCGTAAGCCATATCTGGGGTGAGGTTGTCAAAAAACATGACTATTAGATTTTGTTCTTGGACATCATAAGATGTTCTATTAGCATTAATTCTCCATCTTTATAAGAAGTTGGCAAAGGACTCGCCTTCCCTCTATTTGATATCGCATAGATCCTTGACACTGACCTTGTGTTCAATGTTATGGTGAAAGTGTGTTATGATCTTCTCAGCTAGTTCCTCCCAAGATTGAATGCCATGGGGTAGATTTGAGAACCATTCCATCGCTAGGCTAGCCAAATTTTAAGGGAATAGTCGCATGAGATATGATTCATCATTAGCCACCTCTATGCTACTAGTGAATAACTCCTCGATATGTTCTAGAGGATCTGTCTTTCCTCTATATTTATCAAACTTTGGCACCACAAAGTGTGGGGGGAATGAAGGCATCAGAATTGATTGGTCAAAGAGGTAAGGATACGAGTCTTCTAAGGTATAATACTTTGTTTCCCCTTGATTTTGAATGTCTAACATCTCATTTTGCAATTTTTGGAACTCTTGAATCAAGAGGTTAGTTTGATCTCGAGGAAGGTTTCCGAGGTTAAGCATTTGTCCAACAGTTGATGGAGGTGCTTGTCTTAGATTCTGAAATCTTGATGCAAGAATATAAGATCTATTAGGGACTTGGTTATGACCTCCAGATTATGGATTTTGTTGAAAGTGAGGTAGATTCCAATTGGGTTATTTTTCTTGTTGTTGGAATAATTATCTAGCTTTTGGTGGTGGTTGACTATATGTAGGACTGACAGAGAATGATCCTAATTGTCTTGTTGGATGTTGAGCTCCATATCCAATTGGCACACTAGAAAAGGGATTATAATAGCCTTGGCTTCCAAAAGATGTGATAGGGATGTTGGCAGTGATCATGGCCAAGCGATTTTCTTGGGATGAACTAGCCATGGTAGAAGAGCTAGTGGCATTTTGAAATGCAGGGATCCATTGAGATATCATTTGGTTTTGGTTAAGTCCCCATGATGAAAAAGAGCCAACCACTATTGATGTCTAAGATGTAATTTTTGGTGAGGCTTCAGGCATGGACATTATTTGAGATACCATAATATTTGTTGAAAGTTGGGAAGAATTGTCGTGTGTTGCTAGGGGATTCTCAGGCCATATTTTTGAGACATCAAACCCAAAAGGAAGGGTGACTCCTTTGCTTAGAAGCATTTCTAGATACTTTTTGGAATTGCATTCAACTACGTTCTCTATGACTAGAGATGAATATGCATCTTGTTCAACATCTTTGAGCTCTCCTTCAGTACTATTTTGGAATGCTTTTGATCTGCGAGGTTGGGATGATTCAGGAATATTTTCAACATACATAGATGAACCAACTTGTTCATGGGGATTAATCTCTAGTTCTTCCCATGGAGGGAAAGGGTTGATAAAGGATTCCTCTGGATGTTGTTTGGATCTAGACCTGGTGATAGGTCAATGACCAAGAGTATGAAATGGAAGATCCCAAAAGGTACTCATTGAAAAGTTTTGAGTTGTACTTAAGTGTATTTTACAGAATGTTTAAGTGTGTCTCTTTGATATTGTCTTTATAGAGGAATATGTACCTCTAGTTTAAGACTATTTGGTTGATGAACATGTTAGCTCTAAGGACATGTAGCCCTTGATGATGAGCTTCCAAATTTGTTTTAAAGGCTTGTTGACGACACTTATACAAAGTATGAATCAAATAATCCAACAAACAAATGATAGCCAAACACAACACCCACTCTAATCAATAATCCTAAAATCTAACAATAAGTGTATGTTATCGATTGTTTCCATTGGTCTTGTTCAAGAATAGATACCAAGAAATCTACATAAGGACAATTTGGTTTGGACATGGTTGAAAAAGGAGGCTTGCTAATTATCTAGGATCTAGTCAAGTTTTCATCCAAAGAGCATCCTTTTACCTCTCTTTTGAGAACTTCCCAACAATGCTAGGGAGGTTTCGTGCAATCTGTGAGGACTACTAGAGGAAAGATATAACACACTCTTTTTCCTTCACCCCATTAAGGATGAAGGTCTTTGGGCTTTCCCTCTCACCAGCCCTACTAAGGAAAATCTTGGAGGTATTCCCCTATGGCTCTATTTCAACTAGCATGTTCATCAAAGTAATGAAAAGTAGGTTTGGGAATTTGATCACCCTAAGAAAGGTGAGAGAATATCCCTATTACTTTTCACTTCCAAACACAATAGTCAGATTTTATTTCTTGACCTTTAAAATTTGACAAAAGTAGGCTCTAAATGCTAGTGTGTTTGTTCATTTCCCAAACTGCTTTCTTTTGAAACCCTTGGCATGTTTGGCATTATGATCAACTCAAAGAGTTGAGAGCATAGGCCTAATACTAAGTGAGTTGAAGAAATCAAAATTTTCTACTTAAGCTAGATTTTGAACTTTAAATGCTGCAATTTAAGCAAAAACAAAGGGACCATGCTTACCTTGTTCGGAGCTAGCAAAGGCTAGGCACATTTTTGATATTGCTTTCGTCTCACTTTTTTTTTATAGTCACATAGTGGTGATCATTCCAGCTCCTAAGTGTCCATAGTAGCTACCACATATGTTATTCCAACACATTTCCAAGACAAAGTGAAGAAAACCCAAAAAACACATACAATATAAAGTTCATATCATGAAAATTTAGCGTCATTTGCATTAATAACTTTTACAGAATGACGAAAGAGTCACAATGTCTAAGTAAAATGCTATGCCTTTGAGAGTCAACTAACACCTACACAAGCCCAATAAAAAGAAAAAAAAGTTTCCCACAAAAAAGAAAACATACGAAAAAAAAACTATTTTAGAAAAGAAATCTATTACAATTTAAAATCTAATTTAAAACAAAGATTCTAATTAATTAAAAAGCTAATAAAAATTAATAATCTAAAACTAAACTAATTAAAAAACTTTTTAAAAAAGTAATTGAATAAATACAACTAAAACCTAAATCCTAAAACTATCATATATTACAAAACCTAAAAACTTTCCTCTATAAAAAGTAAACTTTGATCTCTCTTTTATAAAAAAAAAACTATCGTGCCTAAACCTTAGTTTTTAAAGAGAAAATTGATCACCTAAGAATGCCACCCTTTTTAAAAAAGAATATGATTTTTCATTTTTGGGTTATTGAAATTGACCATTCCACTTGCAATGTTGGATGACAAATGTTTGTGAAAGAAATATTTTGGTTTCAATCTACAATGGAATTTTCAATACAAAGATTGTCTTTGCAAATATGAACGACTTTCAAATCCACAAAAATTGGATATTTAGAAGATGAGAACTATTGTCATACCAGAGAACAAATGCAATTTGAAACCCAAAAAATCTAATTTTTAAGCAAAAAACACCATTATGTTACTATTACATTTGGGCCCAAATTGTGATAGTAGGCCGTTACCCAAGCGATAGTACCACAAATTGGCTCCCGTTGAATGGGTGTCAGACTTTTTCTATCACAAATTGTGACGGCGAGGGCTTTCATCATAATTGTGATAGACAAAGTTGTTGTGACTTGGAACAGGCAAGGGAAAGAGTTCATCTTCTTGTCATCCCAATTGCGACAGTAGACCATTCCAATTGCGATGGGCTAAGCTTTCAGTCTGTCATTGGACCAACGACTAGTCATCAGAGCTCTCTGTCACAAGTGTGACAAGTATGCAAAAGTTGTGATGTGGAAGCGATAGCTATCCATCAAAATAGTCTGTTGTAATTGTGACAGGTATGTGACAACAATGTTGTAAGTGTGACTGCTATCCATCAGAACAAGCTGTTGGAATTGCAACGGCTTGTTGAATTATTAAAAAAAAAAATTGGCAGAAAATGTTGAATAAGTATTTTGAGATTCTCCACAAGGACACCACAAAGAGGGTTAAAGTCAGTTATGATGCTCTAGAGAAGAAAGAGAAGGAAATGTTCTTGGATGCAACATGTTTCTTCATTGATTCACATAGATTTACATAGTTAGTTGTCATGCAATCATAGGTTAATGTCACGCAATCATCGATTAATATTGAGCTTCACTTGGTTTCAAAAATAGTTTAATATTCTTTACTAATTAGGGCCAACCACGTGAAGGTGGAAGCTCATTTGCTGCACCCCCCCCCCCCCCAACATCTGAATTCCTTGTTAACATCTAAAATCTTTTAGAAAGAATCAATCTTCAAAGTACCTAGAGTGTCCTCATTGCCTCCTGCTAGTTTTAGGGGAAGTCGATCTTCATTGCTCACAAGCAATTCATCACAATTCTTTAGTGATTCTTGTACATCTAACATAGGTACATCCAAGAATGTCCTCATTGCCTGCTCCATAAAATGAATCCAATCTTACAAAATGCCTCCTTAAGAAATAATAGTTCAAGTGAAATAAACACATAAAAAATGAGAGAGAAAAATAGGAATACACTTACAAAAAAGATGTTGCCATCACATTTGTGGCCATGCTACCTGTTGAGTGATTTTATTATTATTTTGTTGTGCCAAGATCTCTCTGTTTATATACATACATACATACATACATGGACACACACATATGTGTGTATGGATGTATATTTACACATATATATACATATACATATGTATATATATGTATATACATACATACATACGTACATACATAGAGATCACAAGGGCACAGTAATGAAATGCAATGATCAGAAGAGCACGACAATGAAATCCTAGATCTCCCCTGATCTCCATAATCCACAAGATCTCTTTGTATACATACATATATATACATGCATACATACATACATACATTACACATACATACATACATCCTTTGCATGGTTTAGAGGTAATGTCAACGTGGCCTCGTGATTATGGCATTTACATAAAAGCATAACTTGCTTCTTCAACTCCTTACACTCAACTCTTCACAGAAGTTATTCTTCTAGTAGTGAGAATAGCTGGTCCAAATTCATGGGAGCCAAGCAACCTTGAACTTATGCTACATTTTTTGGAGACATGGGAGAAGTTATTACCAACTTCAATACTTCATAACATTTTGGATCATATAGTAATGCCCAAATTAACAACAACAATAGATACCTGGGATCCTCACAGGGAGAGTGTGCCAATATATGCATGGTTACATCCTTGGTTTCCATTTTTGGGCAAGCATATGAAGCCTTTATATCCAACCATTCATTATAAATTAGGGAATGCACTTCATGCCTAGCATTCAAATGATGCATTTTCATATGCAGTTTAATCACCTTGGAAAACTATATTTGATCCTGTAGCTGTGAACATCTGATTGTTCATTTTATTGTACCTAATCTGATGACAATTCTATAAGAATTTATAATCAGCCCAACTAATCAACAAATAGACCAATTTAACTAGGTTATGGCTTGTTCCATTCTAAAAATATCTGCTATGATATGTTTTTGTAAAATTTCTTGCAAACTCTGCCCATTTTTCTTGCTCTGCATTATTTTTGTGGAGGATCTTGAGGTAAGTCACTTAGCACAGGTTGAGTGAGTTTTATTGTCTTATTATTTGAATTTTGGAATATGTATGCAGCTGGATCAATTTTTGTTGTTGTGCCATGATCTCTTTGTATATATATACACATATACATATGTATATACATACATACATACATACATACATAGCAATATATGTATTGCATCTGATTTTCTTTTCCATTGCTTATAAGAGTGTTTCAAGGTTGGGAACCACTTCAACATCCTTTGTATGATTTAGAGGTAATGTCATTGTGGCAGAGGCTTCTGCAAGGGAATGAGCCTCAGGAGTTAGCATATAATGTCTTAAAATAGTTAAGTGTTACCTAACTATGTCTAAGGCATCTGTACACTGAAGGCATACTCTACCTACCATGCTTCCTACATACCCGTATCCACGAGATCAAGACCCTTGAACTACTCACTTTAACGGATATGTAGTTATGGTTTCTAATTGTTTTGATGTAGTTGTATTCCTATAACCACTGGTGAGATTTACTCACCTACTACATCTCTTCGCCATCATACACCCACTTGGGTGAATTAGATAGTTTTCTATAATTACAATATTGTAATACCCTATTGCAACCTTTGTGTTGTAGTTTATAGTTAATGTAAGGTTAACCTATATATGTCCTAACTCACTCCTTATATATTTATGTTTAAAAGCTTGTGACAATAATCAATGGGTCTAAATAGACCAGTCAAGTTAGTGTTGAAACTTAGAGTTTAGCCTTCTATTTTCAAAAGCCAAGTAGACTAGGTTGCATCTACTGAAATGTCATAAGATAAACCACAAGTACAGATTCTTCATTCTATAAGGGGACCTTTTATTCAAATGTAAAACTAGTTACACAATCATGATTCTTTTGTTTAATGAAAAGCTAGTTGTGAAGCGCATATTCATTTTATTAAATGTAAGGTTGATTACCTGAACATCCATACGTGTATAAGCATGGTAAGTTACCTGGAATGTCATGAGATCAATCTTTAAAGTACCTAGAATGTCCTCATCGCCTCTTGCTACTCTCAAGGGAAGTCCATCTTCATTGCTCATGAGCAATTCATCACACAGGTACATCTAGGAATGTCCTCATCGCATCCTACATAAAATGTATCCAATATTAAAAAATGCCCCCTAAGAAATAATAGTTCAAGTGAAATAAACACATTAAAAATGAGAGAGAAAAAGAGGAGTCTACTTACCAATAGGTGTTTACATCGCATTTGTGGCAATGCTACCTATTCAGTGAGTTTTATTGTTTTTATGTTGTGCCAAGATCTCTTTGTTTATATACATACATACAAACATAGACACACACATATGTGTGTATGTATATATAAACACCCATATATATGTATATACATACATACATACATATGCAGAGATTAAAACGGCATGAAAACGAGATGCAGAGATCACAAGGGCACGATAACGAAATGCAGCGATCACAAGGGCATGACAACAAAATTGTAGATCTCCAGTGATCTCCACAATCCACAATATCTCTATATATATACATACATACATACATAGACACACATATGTTTGTGTATGTATGTATGTATATATACACACACATATACATACATACATACATACATACATACATACAACTGCATATGCAATTTTATCAGCTTGAGAAACTGTATTTGATACTACTAGCTGGGAGCAACTGATTGTTTGTTTTATTATACCTAATCCGAGGACAATTCTACAGGAATTTGTAATCAACCCAAGTAATTAGAAACTAGACCAATTTAACTAGGTTATGACTTCTTTCTTTCTAAATTTTTTTTGCTATGATATGTTTTTCTAAAATGTCTTATGAACTCTTCCCATTTTTCCTGATTTGCATTATTTTTGTGTAGGATCTTGAGCTAAGTCACTTAGCACGGGTTGAGTGAGTTTTATTGCTTTATTATTTGGATTCTAGAATGTGTATGCAATTGGATCAATTTTTCTGTCGTGCTAATATGTAATAAGCACCTTAAAAAGATCTCTCTCTATATATAAAGACTACAAGTTGTGCAATGTATCATGTATTGCATCTGCATTTTCTTTTCCATTACTTAAAAGAGTGTTTCAAGGTTGGTAACCACTTTAACATCCTTTGCATGGTTTAGAGGTAATGTCAATGTGGTAGTGAGAATAACTTTAGTGAAGAGTTGAGTGGAAGGAGTTACTACCTTGAACCTATGCTAAAAAAATTTGGGAGCCAAGGGACCTTAAACCTATGCTACATTCTCTAGAGACATGGGAGACATTACTATCAGCTTCAATACTTCATAACATTTTGGATCATATAGTGATGCCCAAATTAACAATAATAATAGATACTTGGGATCCTCATAGGGAGAGTGTGCCAATACATGCATGGTTATATCCTTGGCTTCCATTGTTGGGTCAACGTATGGAGCCTTTATATCCAACCATTCTTTATAAATTCAGGAATGTGCTTCATGCTTGGCATGCAAGTGATGCATCTGCATATGCAATTTTATCACCTTGGAAAATTGTATTTGATCGTGCTAGTTGAGAATAGGTGATAGTTTGTTTTATCGTACCTAATCTGATGACAATTCTACAGGAATTTGTAATCAACCCATCTAATCAACTAGACCAATTTAACTAGTTTATGGCTTGAGCATGTGCTATTCCCATTTATCATATAGTTGCAATGTTGGAGGCAACATTTTTTCCAAAGTCGCAGAAAGTTTTGTATCATTGGATTTGTTCGAGTCCTGATTTTAATGAAGTAACAAAGTGGTTTTTAGGGTGGAAAGGAATATTTAACCCCAAGGGTGGTAGCAAGTTTATATCATTGGCTAGAGAGAATGTAAGCTATCTTAAGGTGACAAAGAAATGCTGATTTGAGGCACTTCAACATCAACAAGCAACAGTAGCAACATATGCTCAACATCAAGCCTCATCTTCCATGGGTAGTGGGTGTCATCTGAATAATTCCATGGGTGCATCTTAGTTGAGTTCGATGGAAGTGATTGAAATATATGCCCAAGAACATGACATCCAATTTTTCCCTAAAGTGGGATGCACACATGGTAGTCTTCAGGTTTATGGCTTTGGAACTCTTAGTATCTATCTAGATTTTGTAAAAAAAAAGTGCTTGCATAATCTGGAGATAGATGGGTGATTGCATCATTGGAGCAGCTAGTTGAGATGCACTGTAATCGAACTGGAGGAAATATTTGATAAAACAAACATATAATGAAGAGGAAACTTGAAAAATTGAATTCTGAAATGAAAGTTATCAAGGATCAAACTCCTATGCTAGAGTTACAAAACAATGTGAAGTTGATTTAGATATAAACAAAATAAATGAAAACACGACATAAATCATTCCACATTTGTTTTGATTGTGGAGAGTTGCATGCGATAGAGGGTGGAGAGCTCTAAGCTCTAAACATTGGTGGAGATTTCATTGTTGTGCCCTCGTGATCACTACATTTTGTTGTTGTGCCCTTATGATCTCTACATTTTTTTGTCGTGCCCTTGGTGGAGATTGCTAGAGATCTTCGATTTCATTGTCATGCCCTTGTGATCGCTATAATTCATTATTGTGCCCTTGTGATCTCTACATTTCATTTTCATGCCCTTGTGATTTCTCTACCCTTGCTTTGTAATTTCATTGTCATGTCATGCCCTTGTGATCTCTATGCCCTTTGCACTACAACATTTGAGGTCAGATTGCAATGACAACTTGCGACGATAGTGTAATTTGTGGTATAATTCAGGCCCAAATGTAGTAGTGTTGGCTTTGTGATTTTTTTCAAGGGGGGAAGAAGTAACTATGTAAATGTTCTTTTCTTTTTCTTCTAAACATGTATCTCTTTATATTTCCCCCAACAGGTGATTAGAGAAGTTTCTCTTTATGTATATGTATGTGTATATATACATACACACACACACACATGTGTGTGTGTGTGTCTACATATGTATGTATATATAGAGAAACTTCTCTTTATGTATATGTATGTGTATATATACATATATACACACATGTGTGTGTGTGTGTCTATATATGTATGTATGTATATTAACAAAGATCTCTTTGTTTATATACATACATACATATACATAGATCACAAAGGTACGACAACAAGATGCAGAGATCACAAGGGTAGAGCAACAAAATGAAAAGATGCAGAGATACATATATACATACATATACACATACATACATCTGAATATGCAATTTATCATCTTGGAAAACTATATTTGATCTTTACTCAATCACCAAGAGATAATATAATCTGTAAGTACAAATTTTTGCATACTTAGTTTTGTATGAATAGTTTCAATTATATTTGTCTAAGGAGAGTGAGTCTACTCATGATGATAATCACTCGATGTATTGGGTCTTTAGAGGAGAGAGACTTATAGAAGATTAGATGTTGTTTCTAGCTCAAATGTTCCCAATTTTATGTTCACAACTCAAATTCTCTCCCATGGCTTGAGCTAAAACCCTCATTACTGCATCCAAAATTAAGGAATAAAATATGATTATGTCCCCAACGGAGAATTGAAATGCAATATTTTTGGATTCCACTTAGCATTGTGTCAATAAATTCAAGAAATTCTACTACCATGCAAATTAACTTACATTGATTTTGAAGCTTAGGTCCTAACAAAAATCAAGAGGTAAATTTTTGTCAAAGAATGTGCTAAAAACAAGAAAGAGTACATATTTAGAATGAACATAGATATTGGCAACAATGAAGAAACATATAATCCTCTTATACTTAATCAAAATTATGTTAGAGATGAACTCAAAAAATTAAGAAATTGAGTAATCCAAATGTGACCTTTTAATTACCACACTTTGTCCATCATTACCATTTTATCAAATTGCATAGCAGTTCTAGAGATTTATCCAAATAATAAATTACACTCATACAAAAAGCTCATATCGTGAGAGATATTCAAACTTATGGACTATTTGGAATTAATACTACTTTACCAATAAGATGACACTATAATGGAGCCATAGAGATATACTTTTGGATTATGTGTCATTCTTGAAGACCAACTGATATCTTCACTATCAAAATTATAATATCCGTACTCACTCAGAATCCCTAGTCGCTTAGAAGATAATAGCCTAAGATGAGATTTGAATAAAATTATTGTGATGTTGTTTTGCAAAAACCTTATATGGATTCATATCTAAAAATCATAGGCCAAAGGTATTCATGTGTATCATACACTTTTCTTTAAAAAACACATATTTATAGAAGTTGCTTCTACCACTGCAGCAAGTATTTGCCCTTGAGTGAGTAATTGTACACCATATGTAAAAGCCCTTTACTTTTTTGGGACATGGAGCACATTCTATGTTAGTAAAATTTAGGTTTGTAGTTATTTGCATTTTTTTCAAAGATATGAAAAGTGATTGATTAGAATTTCCTGCATTTGTTTCTAGATATTACCCTCTATCATTTCCATCTATGGTGATATTGGGTTTTATTTGTATCGAGTCAAAGCATGCTGACGTTGGATGGGATTGCACTGAATATGCATTGGGAGAAGGTGACGGCCTCTGGATTTACCATGTGCTTATTATGCCATCGACTAATATCCCTAAAGACTTCTTTTCGTGAGCTCTTTATGATCTTATCATGCCCTATAATGTCCTCCCACATTGCGGGAGAAATATAAGTGTTTCTATCAAATTTGAACTTGATGTTATGGCCAATCTCAATGGGGTCCATTGACTCCGCATTTGTGGGTATTTTGGTAAAGATCATCGATGTTGTCCATGTTCAAATGTTGTCAAGACTTAGCTAGATGGACACCCCTATATTCAATGTGTGTTTCATCAACATTCTATTAAATGGCTCCACCTATCTACATTGAAATGTCAAACCTAAAAACTTGATCATTACCGACATTGCATAAATATCAATTCATGTGTATCTTAGAAGGGTTGATGGCCATATGAATCCAACTTTTTATGTTGGATATGAGATGAATCATTTGTGATGCCAATATATCCTCCCCGTATTGAATTTCTATATCATCTAATTGCTAGATACAAATTAGTGGACTTGGTCTTCTAAAATGGTATGGGCTACTTAAAATTGTCAAACTTGAATCGTTGAACTATACATTCAAATTGATGAACCAATACTTTGAATCACTAGGTTCATGTTCATAACCATTGGCCTTTAAAATGTGAACTTTGATTTTGATTTGTGGTGCATGGACTATTATAAACCAAAATTCACCTAAATGTTCTTGGAGACATATGAAAGCATCTGCACAAATTGATATTAACCATTCAATCTAAATTACAGAGTCTTTGAATCTTAATACTTTGATCCAAGCCAAGAGCCGTGTGAACATTGAAACAACTAAAGTGCCGAGGACATGGAACTTATTGAACATATGAACCTCCTTGAACCAATAGAACCATTTTGAAATAGATTCAATGAAGTTCAAAACCCAAGAGGGACTAAGATATAAACCTCAAACAAGGGTTGTATGCTATGGTGGGGTAGGAGGAAGATGGTTGTGTGAATGGCCAATCAGACAAGTTGCAAAAAATCAGGGTGTTAGTTGCAAGTAGTTTCATTAATTTGATAAGGGAATCAAATTTGAAAGCGAGATGATCAAAATTGGCATGTCCATCCTTATGATAGATGTCTCTATCTCATAATAGAAAATTACCTCAAATAACAAGTGACAAAATATTAAATGTATGGAAAATCAGAAGAACATTCACCTATAATATTTTTGAAGAACAAAAATATAATAAAAATATAATTTGGTGGAAAAATCCATAAGCTATGTGACTCCACCTTGTGTCTATTCCATTTTCCAGTAATAACTCTTCATGTTACATATGAAGATCTTAAAATTAAAAAAGATAACTATCAGATATCTATATTTGTGTTTTAGTGATAACAAATATACAGTCTAATTTTAAGAAAAATAATAGTCTTAAATGTATATGATTAAATAAAATAAACAAGAGTACTAGTTGTAGCTGCATAATTCCAGTATTACTGATTATGTTAAACAAAATGTTTAATAAAACAAGTATGAAGTAACATAAATGGATCATCTACTCGATCCTATTATGACTTAATGTGAATGCATCTGATCATTACCTAGACGATATTATGCACAAGATCTTTACTCAATTACCAAGAGATAATATAATCTGTAAGTACAAATTTCTGCATACTTAGTTTGGTATGAATAGTTTCGATTGAATGCAAGGATAATTTCTTGTGTGAATTCTAGACTTGAATGATTAATTTAATTTAGCACAAGTACTATGCAAGTGTGTATGTATGTATATAAAGCAGTTCACACAGTGAACTGATATACAAACATATATGCACATATGCATACAATCATCATAATCAATTATCCTTGAATCTAACCAAAGCTCTTATATATGAACAAAAGATATGTGTTTAGAAGGAAAAAAAAAAAAAAAGAACATTTACATTGGTACCTCTTCTCCCCTTGAAGAAAACCCCAGAGCAAGGGCACAAAGATCACAAGGGCACGACATGGCGATAAAATGCAACAATCACAAGGGAAAGACAACAAAATCATAAATCCCCATTGATCTCCACCAATGTTTAGATCTCTCCACCCTCTTTCACATGCATCTCTCCACAATCAATCAAAATAAATGGGGAATGATTAATGTCATATTTTCTTTTCTTTTTTGTTTATAATCCACAATCCACAAGATCTCTCTCTCTCTCTCTCTCTCTCTCTCTCTACACACACACACACACACACACACACACACACATATACACATACATATATAAATACATACATACATACATACATACATACATGAAAACAACAATGCACTTTCTAAGAGCTCACAATTGTTCGATAAAAATTAATGTTTTACAAGAAAATACACCTAAAGAACTGTTAGCTCAAAAGAAAGAACCATGGTGTTGAAACAATACAAAAAGTGTTTGACATGAGAGGTCTACAAGTGAAGGTGTTGAACAATCTTGAAAACTTGAATGCTGAAATGAAAGCTATCAATGATCAAACACCTATGTCAAAGTTCTAACACAATATGAAGTTGATTTTAGATAAGGTAGAGGTAGATATTCAGAAGTTTGATAATCAAAATTTAAGGCATGAGAGCGAAGGAGAGTGACTTTAGAAAGAGAAGGAGAAGAAGCAACTTTAGAAAGAGACTGCATTGCAAAAAAAATAGGTAAACAACGTAAAGGATATTGTGGGAGCTACTGGATAGAATCTAGGAAAGTATTGCAGTAGGTACTATGAAATTAGGATCACTTGCAAGTGTCTTTGAGAATTTACATTCCAAATATCAAATGCTTATAAGAGTGTTTCAAGTATTGGCACAGCCTCCCTGCGATGATCCCAAGTATCAAATGCTTATAAGAGTGTTTCAAGGGTGGGAACCACTTCAACATCCTTTACATGGTTTAGAGGTAATGTCATTATGGCAGAGGCTTCTGCAAAGGAATGAGCCTCGTGATTATGACATTTACACAGAAGTAGAACTTGCTTCTTCAAGTCTTTACATTCAACTCTTCACTGAAGTTATTCTTCAATTCCTTAAATATGCAATATTATCACCTTGGAAAATTGTATCTGATCTTGCTAGCTGGGAACAATTGATTGTTCATTTTATTCTACTTAATCTAATGAGAGTTCTACAGGAATTTTTAATCAACCCAACTAATCAACAACTAGACCCATTTAACTGGGTTATGGCTAGTTTCTTTCTAAAAATATTTGCTATGATATGTTTTTGTAAAATTTCTTATGAACTCTGCCCATTTTTCCTGGTTTGCATTATTTTTGGAGGATCTTGAGGTAAGTCACTTAGCACGAGTTGAGTGAGTTTTATTGTTTTATTATTTGGATTTTGGAATATGTATGTAGCTGGAACAATTTTTCTATTGTGCTAAGATGTAATAAGAACCTTAAAAAAATCTCTAAATATACATGTTTAGAAGGAAATATAAAGAGATACCTGGTTAGAAGGAAAAGAAATGAACATTTACATAGCCTTTGAAGAAAATCGCAGAGCTAGGGCATGACAACGAAAATGAAGAGGAAGGGAACAAAATGACAATGAAATTGCAGACCAAGGGAATGACACAACAACAAAATCGTAGAGCAAGGGCACATAGATCACAAGGGCACGTCATAACAACAAAATTCCAGAGCAAGGGCACGACAACAGAATGAAGAGATCACAAGGGCACAACAATAAAATCGTAGAGCAAGGGCATGACAACGAAATGTAGAGATCACAACAATGAGATTGCAGAGCAAGGGCACAACAACGAAATACAGAGATCACAACAATGGAATACACCGATCACAAGGGTAGGACAATGTTTAGAGCTCTCAACCCTCTTTTGCGCACAACTCTCCACAATCAAAACAAATGGGGAATAATTTATGTCGTGTTTTCTTTTTTTGGTTTATACTCACGCGAGTGTCGCAATTATGACGCCAATGTCAGTATTGCAATGGTGTCAGGGACAATTGCAAAAAAAACATGAAAGTCACCACAAATTACACCGCCATCACAAATTGCCATCGCAATTTGACCCTAAATGTTGTAGTGTGTCAATGACAAATAATCTGATTTTAAGGCAATCACTGTCAAATTATGAGCAGAAATATCTCTAATTAATATAACCAATGAAACAGAAAGCCTTCATTTCTTCTCAAACATAAATCTTGTAGTCACACCATGAGTTACTTGCATGACTAGTAAAAGAGAGTTGAATAAGAGTTGGTAAATGAGTTGTTTAAACCAACCTTGACATATCTTGGAATCCAAAGTACAAGAATTTAAAAAAAATGAAATAAAAATAAATAAATAAATGATTCTTGGTCGTATGGCTGAGTAGAAAAGAACTATATGGTCGTCTACAAGCGTGCTAATTGTTGTTCTTCATGTTGGGTTAACCATTTGTTCTAGGGGAAATCTGCAAGACTTAGAGAAAAATAGTTAGTAGCACTAATTTATTCAAAATGCTAAACTAATAAATTTATTCAACCTTACAAACAAAAAAATAAGAACCATAATCAATCAAAAATCAACAAATAATCAATCATGCAAACTAAATGATTGCTTCAAGCTGATTCCGAACTCTGAGAAATATGATAAAATTATATGATTTGAAATGCTAGCGAAATGACAGTAAATTGACAGAGGTTTGATGTGAAATTGATTGATGAAATTAAGAGATAGGAGGGTTGTTTATATAGATTTTCTAGAAATGCATAAATGGTTGAGATCGATTTGGGAAAATCACGATTAACAGACAAGGATGAAAGAGACTTGAGGAATAATTGGAAAGCTTTCAATTTTAAACTGAAAAAGATAGAGGATAAAATCTCAGATATTTTCAATTTTTGGAGGACATAAAGTTTCCAAAAATTGAAAATAGAAACATTAAAATCATTTTTTTATTTTGGATTTTCAAAAAAATGGATTTTTCAGTTTATGAAGATTTTCTAATTTTTTAATTTTATATTTCCTCATGAAATTGATTTTTCAAAATTTAGAAGATTTAAATTTGAAAAATGAAGTTAGTTGAAATTAAATGGACATTGATCGAAATTGAAATTGATGTGGAATGAATATGAAATTTAATTTAATTTAATAAAGTGGAATAAATTAGTTAATTTAAATAATCAATAATTATTATTTAAATTATGGGAAATTGAATTTAATTAACTGATAGTGATCAATTAATTAAAGGTTAAATAATTAAATAAACTTAATTATTTAATTACAATTAGGAAATGTTTAATTGATGCAAAGATTTGATAATAGAGGAACAAAGATGATTAATTAATGATTTAAGAACTTTTAATTAATAGAAGAATATTTAGTGTGTCAAATGTAAACTCACAAGTCTGTCCATTTTTGGGTGTCTACACCTACAAGATTCACAACTTACATCTCCAGTGCATATTGAAAAAAGAGATTCATCACAAGTTAGAGACCATTTTGAAGAAGTTCAAGTTGGTGAACCTGATATCTTAGTCGAGGATGAACTTGAACATGATTTGGAGGGACTTCCCTTGAGTAGGGAGTCACAAAATGATATTATAGACTTGGAGTTGGTTGAGAAAATGAAAAGTGATTCCGTAAATGATGTTTATACATAGAAGGGGAAAAGAAAATTGGAATTAAAAAAAAAGATCGATCTCGCTAGGATTTGTTCAAAAGGAATTTTCAATTAGAATTGGTAGAAAAATTATGATTCATTCAACTAGTGCCCAATCCAATTAATAGTGAGCCTCCTATAGAATGCATATGTAAGATTTGCACAGAGAAGATAAAGAAGAAGAGGTTGCATCTTAAACTTGATACCATAGAAAAACATGTCGGTAAAGTTTATAAAAAAGAAACTATAGATGGAGTTGAAAAATGAAAGACAATTGTTTGCATATCAAGAATGTCAAATTATACAAGTTACATGAGCAATTACGGGAGAAGCATTCTGCAGTAAAAGATTCTATTGAAGATTTCCTTGGGAAAGCAATGGAAGTGGAAAATATGAGAAAAGTTGTTCAGTTAAGTGTGGTCTTTTATATTTTGAGTAGAGGGAATCCTATGATGGACTACCCTCCAATTACTAGTTTATTATGCTTTTTTAAAGTTAGAAACTATCCAAATAGTCATTGGTCAGTAAAAAACAGATGAGAGTGGACATGTTTTCTTGCACAGGTTGAAAAAGAAGATATGAAGGCAAAAATAAAACAATCAAATTTCATTGCATTGTCTCTAGATGAAGTTGCAACAATTGATAATACTTCATGGGTGTGCATGTATGTTTATACTGTAAATGATCTTTGTCGTCAACCCTTTCTACTATTTATTGCTAAATTGAATTGTAGTGTGACAGCAAAAAAAAAAAAAAATTATTAAAGAGTACTCAAATTGATTGTGGAGGTATGGATAACATGGAGATTACCAAAATGTTGGTGTGTGTTGGAGCAGATGGAGTTTTGATTATGCAAGGTCATAAAGACAGACTTTGCAAAAAGATCCAGAATGATTTGGCACCCTACGTTATTCACATTTAGTACATGGACCATCGAATGAATCTAGCTTTTGGAATTGTCAGCGATTTTGGTGGTGTTTATAAAGTGGAATCTTTAATCAAAGAGATTTACCAATACTTTTGTCGAAGTCCAAAATGAATCCAAAAATTTCAACACTTTTCTCAAGAACTGACTGATGGGAGGAAGCTTCTTAAAGATAATGATACCAGATAGATCTCTTTGGTTGGACTAGCACATTGAGTATTCTCTGAATATCCATGATTGCTTGGACTAATCCACTCTGTGCAAGATAGATTCCCTCAGCTATATTCGAGTATAACTAATGTTAAGGCACTCTTAACTTTAGTAGCTATTCTCCCCATGCTACAGGACATGATAAATATTATGAAAAAGCTTCAACAAAGAGCTATGTATATTGTAGAATATAATAAGTTGCGTAAAATGACATGTAATAGCCTGGATACTCTGTATTGATTACAACCTTTAGATGAATCAAAGTTTACAGTATGGATAGAAATCACAGACTTGAACAATCCTGAGAACTTTTTACATATTGGTGCAAATGATGACATATATGTCAGGGTACTTGGAGTTGACATACCAATGCAGTACTATACTCACGTTGACCTTGAGTCCAACCCCAATGAATCAAAAAGTAAAGTGGAATCAGAACTAGAGAAGGTACTTTCATGTGTTAAAAGTGGAGACTTCAAGAAGATTGTTGACTCTATTCTTGACTCTGTCAAGCGAGTTTGCTACAATATTTTGTCACAAATTAGATACAAACTCCCTCCAGAGGAACTACTCCAAGCAATGTCTATTGTTTTTCCTCAATATTGGTCTCTCAACTGTTAGAGTGATTTTCAAAGAAGGATGAGGACTTTGATTAAGCATTTTTGCAAAACTAAAGTAATCAATGGAGTAACTATAATAGAATGTTAGATGAATCTCGATTGAGAGATCAATCATATTCTTTTGCAAACATAATGAGGGAACAATATGATCTTATGGAGAATCCAAATGAAGAGGGAGTGGTAACAAAGCTTTGGAAAAACCTTGGTCAGACCAATAAGTTGAGAGAGTCAATACCAAAATATTTCAAGCTTACCGATTTATGTTTGACAATGATATTTGGTTTAGTGGAGGATGACAAAGTTTTTAGTACTTTGGGCTTCTTGAAGTTAAAGGTTGGAAACAATTTAGACAAAAATTAGAATAATTATTTGAGGCTCTATAATTCTAGGTATGAGCTAGATAGTTTCCCTTATGACAGCACTCTCAGCATTTGGAGAAAGAAATGTCAAAGAAGAGGGATGGCCAACATTTCAAACCCAAGTGGTAGTGGAAATGGTAGTGGTAGTGGCAGTAGAAGTGGTAGTGGTTCATGTCCTGATATTGGAAGCAATGACAATGAAGTTGACTTTGAGATGCATACTGAAAGTGAATAAGAAGAAAACACAATGAACAATCAAATGTTATATGAAATAAATGAGGAGGATTTTAATGATAGTGATCCAAAGTCGGGCCAGCTGGAGTGATAACTATAGCAACTTCTCAAGTTCTCTGTGAGTCAAGTAGTAGGCTAGTAGCTTTGGTCTTACCAATTTTAATTCAATTTGATTTATATGCTCTGGTCTTACCAATGTCTAAGACTCTATCTATTAATTAATTATGTTTGTAGAAGTTAATATATACCCTTCATTCATTGTCTTATTATAGATGCTTAATTTTTTTTAAACATGTTGATATTTTCATTCAAACTAGTTTTTAGAGTCTACACATATTGAGATTTTCATTGATTCTAATTTCTTTAAGAAATTGTAACATAATGCATTTTACAGATTAAATTTTCTTTAAAAAAAGTCATTATAATTTATAAATCGGTGTGTAACATAATACATTTAACAATTACAAATAATTATACAAATATAGAGCCTAGAGAAGTAGAATATTAAAACCTTTTACAAATGAGTCAATGACCCTAAATTTCCTTTTACAGAAACAAGGGAGCAACAATAGCTGTAGGTCAGTTTGTAATTGTATATATAATCAGATTAGTACTACATTATGTGTGTACAATCACATTGCCACATTGCCAATTGTACAATTTTTTCAAGTAGGAGTACAATTTCTTTTCCTATCTACTCTAGGTAGTACTAGTAGGTCTAGTTGTCCAGCTATCCTGATTCCTAATAGGCTGGTTCTTGATTCTTATAACAAAAAATATTAAACAAAGTTGAAATTAAATCCAAAATTAAAAATTAAAAATCAGCAAGTAACAAAATGATTATACTACTATCACTTACTAAGTTGTTACTTGTTAGTACTATGACTGACACCAACAGATTGAGTAGATGACCCAACTCCAATGATGTTCTTTAGGGTGCTCCATTTTGCATCATTTGGAAGCTTTATTTTTCTTAGGTTGTACATAAATAGTTGTAACCTCGTCAGCAGTAAATATTTCAAAGAGATGTTTTTATATGAATCGAGGAATTTATCTATAATTACATTCATTGTTGATAATGGTTTGATGCAACTTGCAATTGTTTCTGGAGTGGTTTCCTTAGGCAAGTTGCCTAAATTAGAGTTCATGATGTTGTGCAATTGTTTTATGTAATCTTCTTTTCTAATGAATTTGTTGTGTGAGTCATTTGGATTTGGTAATCTAACATTTAGCAAGTGAAGTATGATGTGATTCATCTTCATCAAGTCTGTGGAAGAAGATTTCATAGCTTCATCTATCTCTATTAATTTTTCACAATTTTGATAGACATCTAAGGCCATGACAAAGGCATCACAGTGGTTGTTTGTTCCTTGGTTTACCAAATCCCTGTCATTGCATCTTTGTACTTCATTAAAAAAAAATTGTAATATTTCCTAAGGAAGTGTTGAAGATACTTTTTTTATCCTCAACATTTTCTATTACATTTTCAAAGACATCTTTGATATTGCTATTTAAATCAAGCCATTCAACCAAGCTATCGTTGTTCTGCATTAGTTTCTCCCAATTTTCTTGTTTGATAAGCTCAACCATGTTTATTATACTATCCTTGACATGATGGTCTTTGGAAGATGTATTTATATTTTGTGCAATTGCATTCTCCATGTTTTTCTTCATTTCAGACATCTCCATTTCACTATTTTCCCATATTTCCTCTAATCTCCCTTGCCAATTACTTGCTTTTTTCCTCTCATCCTCCAATTCCTTCTTCAAATCTTGGATTGTTTTTGTAGTAGACTCCTCTTTTTTCTTCTCATCTTTGAGTTCCCTTTTCAAATCATCGATTATCTTCGTAGTAGACTCCTCATTTTTCTTTGCATCTTTGAATTCCTTCTTCAAATCATGGAGTGTGTTTGCAGTATGAGTAGACTCCTCTTTCTTCAATTCCTTCTTCAAATCATGGAGTGTGTTTGTAGTATGAGAAGACTCGTCTTTCTTTGTGTTCTTCAATTCCTTCTTCAAATCAAGCATTTTCTTTGCAATTGACTCCTCTTTTCTTTGCATTCTCCAATTCCTTCTTCATATGGTGGATTGTGTTTGTAGTTGCACTAGATTCCATTGTCTTTGCATTCTCCAATTCCTTCTTCAAATCAAGGATTGTCTTTTCAGTTGACTCCTCTTTTTTCTTCATATCACTAGTACATTTGTACTTGTTTTTCTACCAAAATTTTCGACCAAAGCCATAATTCCTTCTTTTTTTTTTCTTTTCATTCCCACGTTGGTCGAAAATAAAAATTTTGTGGCCGATTTGGTCAAAATTTCGACCAACCTATGTATTCTTAAGTTGAATTTCGACCAACTCAATGTTATAACAAAAAAAATTAAAATTTCATTCATTCATAGGTAATGCACGAGCTTTGCCACTAGCAAGGGCTTGCCACAAACCTGCTTACTACATGAGTGAGCACCTAGGTGAAGTGTAAGTTGGTTCGTAGCCAGGCAGCAAGCCACGAGTCATTGCTTTCTATTTTGTTTAGCCGATTCATGCACCGCAATGCCCTTTATGATAATGCTTGCATTGTTGGCTACAAATGGCACAAGAAGTAGACAACAACGGATTGAAGAAGAGGTCTAAATTTGCGACATTTCTCGGCTAGTGCCAAATTGGTATTTCTCCATTCTCCTTTTACTAGGGTTTCAACTTATGTGTAGTTGCCTACATTTTTAGACACTCTCCAAATGTAGTTGTTTTAGGAATTACCATATATTCTAATACAACTCATTTCAAAAATGCTTGTTTAAGCCACAAATATGGGATGAATTTATTGTATCCTAAGAATTTGATTTGTAATGGCTATATGGTGCCTCAAATTTTCTGTGGCTCATAAAAAAATACTGTTCCAAGGAAACATTTTGGTAGAATAAGTGATAGGAAAAAGATATGATTAAAAATGCATTTGCACATCTAATTTACTCTAACCAAAAACATTCTTAAGCAGAAAGAAAGGATGAAGGATCAAGAACCTCTTCATGAGCCAAAAAGGTCTCTAGTCAAATCAGTATGCATATTCATGCTCATTTCTTCACTAGTCTATAAATGATTTTTAATTTTTAATCTCCAAGATAACCATGAACTAAATGAAATCACCAACATCCAAATCCTTCAGGTTAATTTAAGTGTGTGGAATCCTTCATGCTTAATTGAAGTGTGTGGTTTCCCTTATAGATCTCTCTCTCTATATTAAAAGGAGAGAAAGCTATTTGTATTAGATATCCATATCAAAAAACTACCACATTTTTCTTAGTGTATATTGTCCCTTTTGGATAGTTCTACCTCATTTTGAGGCAACTATACTCAAATGTTAATTTGTTTCTTGGATCGATTTTGTGACAGTTTTTAGCATCAATGTTTTGGATCATCCTACGCGATCTATCAACATTACTCTCTCGTATCCTGATGATGGATCATGTAGTATGATCTGAAACGTTGATGCTAAAAACTATCGCACAATTTATCCCAGAAACAAATCAGCATTTAACATGGATTGTGAAGATCTGGTAGACTTACCTGTATTTAAGTCATGCCAATTATTCATGATACATTCTTGGACATTTATTATCGTGGAATTTGCTTCTACATAAACAAGATAGGAAAACATGGCTTCATGCCAAGCAGATCTTCATGCTAAATCTTATAGTTTAAATCTCATTGTGATGATAAAATAGAAAATGTCAGTGTACTTCAACCATGAACTTTACATTGGTTAGCATGGAGAATAAATAGAAAGCAAGCACAAATTAGTAATATATGCATACTTTTGATTTGTATATTTAGCAAATAAGAAAAGAACATAGATTAAATATGAAGGGTTCCAAGCAGATTGGTTAATACCAGTCTCTTTCTAATTTATTCCTCTGATACAAAACTTTAGGAATACTCAAAAAATTGTTCCTTCTTGGTATCCAATTAAACATCTTCACATTAGTTTAGAAACCCTAGGTCTGAAACTAAATACATGCATGCTGAAGAAGTTATAAAAAAAATCAGATAGAACTCAACATATCTTAGGAAATTAAAATATACATCAATCTGGTATATTTGAAATAGGATTGAAGCATTTGAACACAAACCTTTGTTATTGCTCCTCTAAAACCTTGCACTTGGTAATGGCATCTTTGCATTGCATGCACTCCTCCTGATGCTCTAGCTCCAAAGCATCCACTTTTTCTGACAACCCTTTCATCTCAGTTTCTGTTGCCTTGAATTGAGATTTAATATCTAATTTATGTGAAATCATGGCTACTAGTTCATTCTCTAATAACTGCTTTGATTCCTTAGCAGATTCAAGCTGCATTTGTAAGTTTGCTAGCATTTGTTCCAATTTAGTAAGTTGACTTTTTGTGTGCTCAAGTTTCTCTTTAGTTGTAGCTAGGACTACCTTTTAGATTAGCATTGTCACTCTTCAAATGCGTAAGTTGTTCCTCCAACTCTGTAACTTGATGTTGGGTGTGATCAAGCTTCTCTTTTATTACGGTGAAGACTCCTTACAGATTAGCATCCTCACTCTTGAGATGTATTAGCTCCTCTTTTAACTCAATAATCTGATACTATGTGTGTCCAAGATCCTCTTTGGTTGCAGGCAAGATTGTTTCTAGATTTGCATTCTCACTCTTGAAGCACATAAGCTCCTCTTCTGACTCTCCAATTCTGCTTACCTGGGCCTTCAACTCAGACTCCAAAGATGTTTTTTCTACTTGAATGTTGTTAAGCTTCCTAATTATGTATAAATTGCCACCAGCTAGTTGAAAGTGTAGGCTATTAGCCTTTTCTTCTCCTGAAAGATCCTGAGCACTTTCTTGTCTTGTGAAATTATCTATACTAATCGAATTATGAAGAAAACTAGACTGTATCAGGTTGGGCAATTGGTTGCCAAAATTTGTGGCTTCATTTTGGAAGATTTCACTGAAACCAAGAGCAAACATTTTCCTAAATTGAGATAACAAAGATATCAGTTCAACAATTAACTCTGTAATGTTTTCTTTGCACTACAAAAAGTAATCCACTAACTCAGAAAACTCCTGAATTCTAAAAACTAGTTTATCAGTATCTAATGATTTAAATTTTTGAGTCTTTTCAGGGTCTTGGGCTATAGATTGTAAGAAATTAACGATGCTGACAATAGCAGTTGCAAACTCTACATCAATAGAACTAATTCTAATCCCAGTATCAAAATGAGAAGTGAAGTTAGCTTTCACAGAAGACCAGATATGTGTTTGAGAATCTCTAGTACTTTCAGCATCTATTGCCATGGCATATTTGACCTCATCTAGTATTTTGTGCAGGTCTGCACCCTCAACATCAATAGCAAGGATCATATCATGCTTTTCTTTGAGACTAACTAGGGCAGATTTATTCCAAGTGTTTCTAGCTTGTAGAGCAATTAGATTTTCTTGTAAATGGTTCATTTTTTTTTAACAACTCAGAGCATTCCTGATTGACAGTTTGAAGCTTTGATTCTTTTTGTGCAAGAGTTTCTTCTAAGAAAGCT
This sequence comes from Cupressus sempervirens, assembly GCA_028749045.1. Taxonomy (NCBI): domain Eukaryota; kingdom Viridiplantae; phylum Streptophyta; class Pinopsida; order Cupressales; family Cupressaceae; genus Cupressus; species Cupressus sempervirens. The sequence goes on along the minus strand of CM053784.1, from coordinate 650,754,242 downwards.
CTATCTTCTTGATTAGATTCTTCTTTTGACCCTTAGGCTAACCCACTTAGGCCTCTTTTTGAACAAATTTCAATTGCAATTATTTCATGGCTGAAATTGTAATGATCTTAGGCTCATGAGTTTTTGAGATTTACCCATCTTTTGAGCTCACATGTTCTTGATTGAAGATTGCATTAATATGTTTCAATCTTTTAGTCATCTTCATTAGTTGATGTATTAATCATATTAGTCATTGCTATCAGTATTAGTCATGGCATGCTATTGTTAGCACCTAAGTAACTTTCAGCTTGTGACATCTCTTTGAGGCATTTTGCAAATAACTAAGATACATTGTCTATAAATCCACATTTTACAAACATCTAGGCCTTCTAGAAATTATAGGATCATTTTAGTTACATTTGAAAACATTAATCAACAATTTCCATATGTGTAGATATAAACATTAACTACAACATGTCCAATTTATTTGCAGGTATATTTTCCTATAAAGAAAGACCACGCCTGACAATATGAACCCAGAACAAAATAATGAGACAATGGCTGCATTGTGGGCTCAGTTCCAAAGAAAACCTGATAAATGTTATTGTCCTTGCAAAAAGTGTAAGGGCTTAAAGAATCGAAGAATTCTAATCACAACAGCCCAGAGTCATTGTATGCAATATGGTCATGTTGAGATAGAAGAAACATGGTGACACTTTAAAGAAGAACCTCATAATCTGAAACTTTCATTAGCGGCGGACAGTGTCAATCCATATGGAGATATGAGATCTGTTTACTTAGTATGGCCTATTTTTGTTATTAACAATAACATTCCTCCTTGGATGTCCATAAAGAGGGAGCACATAATGTTGTCAATGATTGTGCCAGGTATTTTTTTATTTTATAGTTATCTAAATTAATTTATAAATAGTGCATGAAAATGGTTATAATAATTACGTAATGTTTATGTTCATTCAATTGCTAGGTAAATACCAAGTTAAACATATAGTCAATGTGGTCTTTTTTGTTTCCTTGAACATATAGTCATCTTTTGGTTCCTTGGTGATGGAGCCCTATTTTATATGATGCTAAACTTATTGACTCTATTTTAGAGTCCTTGAAGAATTGTCTGATATCATCTTCCTTAACAACTCAAGGAAGGTTACCAATATATACAATTTTGCATCCACTAATTTTAATTGGTGGACTTTTTTTCTTTGGTCTAACCTTGGATGACTCAATTTTCATCAATATGTCCCTCCTGAATACAAAAGTAGAAACAAATAAAATTTCTTTTACATTCAATTAGTATACCCTGACTCGCCAAGTCATTACCGAGTCATGACCAAGTCCAAGCTGGGTCGCGAGTTGAATTGCCCTTGTTGAGTCAGAGTTGAGTCCGAGTCTCATTACTTTGGGTTGAATAACATTGGAGTTGAAAATTCTAGTCAATACTCATTACATGTCCTAATAGCCATATTACCAGATTTGTGCATCTAGCTTTTGGACTAGATCTAGGTTCATATTGGGTTTGGATTCTTGAACCGGTATGTACTAGATTTGCATAGTGTTCGGATTTGACCCTATGGATTTGTGATCTATGAATTCGAACAAACCCACAGGGTCAAATCTGAACCCCACATGAATCCATCATGAATCAATATGAATTTTGATGTGAATCTATGCAGATCCCTAGAGACCCATATGCCAAACATGGAATAAATACACATGATTCCATACATAATGCATGCATATGTTCTTATATATAATACATTTACACATGAATCCATATGAATCATAATAAGAAAAAAAATGATGAATCATATTTTGGTACCTAAGTCCGTCCTTGAATTTGAATGAGCAACTTAACCTAATAGTTGTAATGTTACTCCTATAAAAATGCACATATTTCTAGTTACTCATAATCCTAGTTGTGGGTTTTTTTACTGTTGTACTGAATTCCATTCTTTGTTTTCACTAGTTTACAATGTACCCTTAACACCTCAACTAGTTTTAGATTCTTGGATCAAAATTGCATTCTCAAGTTAGTCAGCATTTAATAAGCACGTCCATTTTTAGCCTATTAAAATGTTTTCCATATCGTTAACCATGTTTCTGATTGGTTTCAACTCACAATATTGATTTGATAATAATTAAACTCTATGATTTTAGTTGCATTTCAAGATTTTGTGCCTACAAATTACAGCTTGTGATTTGTTCATAGGAGTAGTAGGTCATGTTTCATGACAGATTTTCTCACTTGAATCTTCTGTGCAAACATTATTCAAAAATTCAGGGTTAGAAGAGGTAGGCTTTTTACATTTCACTGTTGCTTAAGTGACCAAGCCATGACTGGGCCACAATAGCTTAATAATGTCTGCATTACTCAAGCTAGGGTTGCGAAGTCCACATCTAACAATAACATTGTTTCTTGTGAAAACCAACTACCCCCACCTTTTCCTCTGGTGGGCCAAAGGAAGATGAGGAAAAGACCAGCATCCGAGGATTCCACCACGCATTCTTTGCGTGATGCTACTAGTCCAGCTAAATGTCAAGCAGTACTTGGAGATGTGACTAACATGTATAAAGATGGAGAACCGGCTTTGCCAAGAGTTAGGACACGTAAGGTAAAACTGAATTTTATTTTACATACTTATGTTGGTTTTAACTTTTATATTCTGCATGTTATTTCAGGGAGATGATGAGAAATGACAGTGTAGTCTAAATTGTATGGCAAAAGTCTGCTTTAATTTAGTATTCTATGCACACTGGGGTCTGGATTTAAATTTCGCATATCTTCAAGAGAACCTGATACTATTTGTGTCGTATCTCCTCTGTTCTCACTTGAAGAAATTCTCACTATTGTATGTTGAATATTTTATGCTTTCCTTTCAGATATATATAATTTATTTGTATTGTGATATGAGCTTAGGTTGCATCCCTGGGTAACAATAGCAAAGGAAAATGCCAAGGAATTATTTGGAATGTCAATACAGATACCAAAGTTGTAGAAATTGAAAAGGATATGATACTTGTTCCTTGCCATTCCAAGGATCATTCTTCCAATGATGATGTTGGGATTGGTGAAAAAAAGAGCAATGGAGAGAATGTGCAGGATATACAAGCTAATTCTAAAGATCTAACTACAACTGCAAAAAATATACTAGTGCAATTACAATGCAAACAACTTGTAGCCAAAACAAATAATGAAAATGCTTCAGCATGTGCTAATGAGGTGTTAGTGTCTTCTCTAAAGCAACAAATTTTCCAAAATCAGCACATATCGAGAGAGCTCAAGAACAATTCAAAAAAAGGTAATTTGATTGGGATTTCGTAAACTAATTAAGAGTACCTAAACATATAATTCATTAAGTTTTGTTTTTTATTTTGATCAATTTTTCCAAATTCTCTTCTTTCTGCTTTTTACTCATAGTTTTGATCTTCTATAAATGTCAGGAGTTCTTGCCATTCTAATGAAATCTCGTGAAGGTGTGGGGTGCTCAAGCCGTTCTCACTATATTGATATTGATTTGGACCATGGTGATCCTTAGATGTGTACTGCTTATGCCATAGAAATTTATGATAAATTACACATTATAGAGGTTTGCTTTGTTCACAGTGATCTTTTATTCTTGGTCCAGAAAATTTATATTGTTCAATTGAGTTGATTTGTTTCTATGCACTTTTCTAATGCTTGTTAGTATAATTCTCACTATTGTTAGATGTATTATGCTTTTAACAACTTCAGCTTATTGTTGTAAATTTTTTGTTATAGGCATATAACTGTAGATCCTTGGATGGATCTACAATGTTCTATGGAGGAAGTTGTGAATTACTTTTCTTTTTATGTGGTGTGCTAGATATAGATTTAGTTGATACATATCTTCACTAAAAATTGCAAATTTTTGTTGATGTTCTAAGCTTAAATGAAGTAATATAGGTACTTGAAGCAAAAAAGTTATTGATTTTCATGTGTCAAGCTAGACTGAATTTATGACATTTTCTTGAAGCTTCTTTTGATTAATACTTACAGTCATCAATTACTTTTTCAGCTAAAATGACGAGCATTACCTTGTTACATTGAAACAATTCAACATGAGATCAATGTAAATATGAGGGGCATGCTTGTTGATTGGCTTGTTGAGGTTTGTTACTTATTGCATTTCTTCATGCTATCTGTATATATTTTTTTCCCTATTGTAGTTATGCAATTAATTTTATATAATCAATTCAAAATTAGATTGTTGTAACAAGTTGCCGAGGAGTACAAGCTTGTGCCAGATACACTTTACTTAACTGTGTCCTATAGTGATCAGTTTCTCTCTGCAAATGTTGTGAATAGACAAAAGCTTCAACTTCTTGGGGTTAGTTGCATACTTGTTGCCTCATGTTTACTTCTTGCTTACTGTAACATTTTCTTTTCTTTTCTTTTCTTTGGTCAGTTTTTAACTATTGCTTTGATGTCACTTTCAGGAAGTACGAAGAAATTTGTGCTCCACATGTGGAAGAATTTTGTTACATTACAAATAATACTTACACAAGGGAGGAGGTACAATTTTCCTTTTGTATTGCAAGATGTTTTGTCACATCTCTCTTGGACGGTATTCTTAAAATGAGAATTATCCTTATCTTAATACTAATAGGTGTTAGAAATGGAGATTGATGTCCTAACTTATTTGCAATATGATCTGACAACACCAAAAACTAAGAGCTTTCTCAGGTAATTTTTTTTGTGGAGTAATCTTGGTGACTATTTTCATCGAAGTTAACACGAAAAACAAAAACATTGATATATTCAAATGTAAGCCACAGAACAATCATGATAAATTAATGTTGTACTCATTTTTCATTTTCCCTTCTCAATTTGAATAGGTGCTTTGCCCATGTTGCTCAAACATGATATAAGGTATCTTTACATTCTAGTTTTCTTTTGTTGTATGTGGGAGATAAAATTATTTAATATATAAAAATATTTTATTCTTACCTTCATAATTTTTTTTCATTCAGGTTCCATCTCTACATTTGGAATTCATGGGCAATTGTCTTGCTAAACTCATCCTTGTCGAGTATGACTTTCTCCATTATGTTCCATCAATGATAGCTGCATCAGCTGTATTTGTGGCAAGGATGACTCTTGATCTTGGAACTTGCCCCTGGGTAATGTAAATTCCATCGAGTCATTTTTTTGTTTGGTCTTGTCTGTACTGAAATTTGAATAGGATTTTATTGTCCTCCATCTTCAAAATCCTATGCTAGAACATTACACATGCTATAAAGTATCAGAGATGAAGGACTATATTCATGCATTGCATAATTTACAACTAAATAGCAAAGGGTGTGCATTGACTGCAGTCAGGGAGAAGTATCGCCAACACAAGGTATCTAAATATCTTCTAGCATTTAAAATTCTAAATTTATCACCCCTATGGTCAATAATTTCCAGCATCTTTCTTTTTTATTTACAGTTCAAATGTGTGGCAAACATGTCTCCCCCAACGAAAATTTCTCCTCAGTTCTTGGAAAACCAATAATAATGAAGTTGAAGCTAATATCTTGAGGGTTGAGTGGCTCTTAATTTGGAATGGGATTCAGCTCACTACTAGCAGATATATCAAATTTCAATGTTCAAATCTATAGATCGTTTAATAATCGACATCCTTTAATTTTTTTCACATTATCTATTTTCAAAGTCTACTCTATGTAAAGTCTATAATATGTACTATTTGCATGACGCTCCTAATTGTTTTGTTCTCCATATATGTTCAGCAAACGGCAATGGCTGAAAGAATTTATTTTTTAGGTCCTCAAATGCTTTATATAGTTTGGCTGAAATGATTTAACTTCTCACCAGTACAGATGTCAATATCCAGTGTTCAGATCCATAGCAAAACCACCACCTTTAGTTTTTTTTAGATGGTCTGTTATAAAAATCTAATCCTTGTATTTAAATTCAAAAACTAGTTGTAGTGGTTGAAATATTTTCCTTTTTCATGTCATCAAACAAGTTTGTATTCCTACTTGAAATGATATATTTTCTTCCCTTGTAGTATTGATCATGTGGAGTTTTTTTCTATAGCACCTGCACTGGGCATCAAAGAAGCAGTTCCAACATATCTGGATGACAGTCTCACCTCAGATGATTTGCTTACCGGAGTAAGCTTCGTTCTAGCTAGCTCTGGCTCTAATAATTTTACGATAAGATCTTCAAACCCTAACCTTGCTCCATGTTGTTTCATTGATGGTTGTTATTGGTGTCATTGATGTGAACTATCGTGATTTTGACTGACTTGATGATGTTGTGTAATTTTCAAAGTTTGTGATCTAATACTATCAATCTATTAGGACAGTAGTTGTTTCACTTTAAAAGTCCTCAGCTTTTAATTTTTGGGGGCTTGCATTTAATTTTCATTTATGTGGTATGGTTAAGAATTACTATTCCAATCTTCAAAGAATTGATTCATGACTACAATATTACTAGTTTTAAAAGGCATCATATGTTAGAGATATAGATAGTGCAAAGCCAATTGAAACATTAAAATGGAATTGACTATGAAGTATCACAATGATTCTGGACAAGAAATTTATGTACATTTAAAACGCTCTTTCTATTAGCTTAGAAAATGATAGAGATGTTAAGGTAAAAACTTTAATGCTCTGCTTTCACTGTAGTCATATCTTAGATAGGAATAGTGATCATTATGCATTTTATTAACACTAAACCAACCAATGGAATTGAAAATTCTTAGACAAGTTACTGCTCCGAAAAATTAAAAATATGATTTTTGGAAATTCACTTGCTACTCAAAATTTAAAGTATGATATTAGGAATTCGAATGATTATTTCACTTTGATTCTTTGCAGGGAGTTACTGATTTCTTTTTGCAGAGCAATAGGACAAAAGCCTCTGTGAATCATATTTTATAGGTAATTTATTTCATCTTGATTGGTTTTTGTGGTGAGATTTAGTTCTACATTTCTCATGTCTCCTTAGTGATAGCTTTGGTATTTCTTTAGAGATGGTGTAAGTGAAGGGCAGTTTTACCAAGTTCTACTTTATGAACTAGATACTATTCGTAGGGTCAATTTCCTAATACTCACAATAGTACTTGCTATTCAATTGAGATTGGCACGACTCATTAGTTTTTTTGTATTCTCTTTGGATTTTGTTCAAGAAGACAGATGAATGCTATATGAACTATAAGTTCTGTGGTGTGAATAGGCTTGTGCATCTCTTGAGCCAAATTATCAACCCCCAGTAACATTTTTTGTTCAAAAGTGGCACCATACTAGACTATTTGCAAACAACCATGCAGATAGGCATTCTATAGACAGAAGTGGGAACATCTTGCTAGGTATGAAGGTCTTATAAGGCTATATAGTACTGTTCTACTCTATTCAAAGGTGTCAATTTGTAACATTGATGTGGGTTTCCTATATTTTTAGGCACTGTGGTTGATTCCAAAATTTTCCATCCCATGGAATTTGACTTTTATCTCTGTAGTCATGCTGGGATATAGGTATAATACTTATTTCTTAGATCAACTTGTCATGCTTTCTTTGCCATGTATTATAACAAAAACTGATCTGGTTTTTATCATTTACAGGGGACCAGCAGACCAACACATTATCATGTGCTTTGGGATGAGAACAAATTTACAGCTGATGGGTTGCAATCATTAACAAACAATCTTTGTTACACATATATCCTCTTTCATTAATTCTCTTGATTCTTTTTGTTATGCACAATGCATATCTTCTAGTGTGAATCCCCTTTCATTTAACTCTCTTGTAAATCCCCTTTCATTTAACTCATTTACCTTGAAGTCCCCAATTCTTGGCTTCCGTTATCTGATAGAAGCTTGCTCATTATAACTGGAAGTAGATTCCTCCAAAGATGAGTCTATTTTTTTCTAATTCTGGCATGTAGCTTTAGGAGAACAGCAATTGAGTGGTCAACAAAAAATCTCTCCCCTTTCTTAGGAAAGGTTTCTCCATCAAACATGAATGTGGCATTCATCTGGCTGGTTCATATTGCCCCAGGCCATGGCCAAGAAGATTTTTTTACTGGCATGAAATATAGCTTCTAGTACTATATCCTAGATCAAAATTTGCCCAAACTTTTGATGGATGCCTATAGCTTATCCCAAAGCTCTCATTTAGTAGTTATGAGATGATCAATCAAGAGGAAACAGTTGAGAGTTTAGAGTGACACAATTTTCAGATGATCATATGAAATGAAATGGGCGTGTGAGTAGAAAGAAACTAGAAAGACATTGTGTACAGATGAAGGCATGAAATGAATGGTTTTGGAGCACTCAGCACAGACACTCAACATTCTGTACATATCAACATTCGAGATCAAATGGGTGTATGGGATTATATGCATAGTGAATAATAAAGGAGGGAATTGAACCCTCCCTGAGGCTCACAGTTGTTGAGGTCCACTTCAGCAATGGCCCTTCCTGTGAAATTGCCGTCTAAAACCTTTCTCATCAACGTAGCACCCCTTCTAGGAGTCATATCATCCCTGAAACTTATTTAATTCAATATTCCATCACTACCTTGGGAGAGGTCATTGCTCCCCAAGACTATGTTGTCAAAGTTCATCTTGCATTGATGATTGATAATATGTGAGATCCTCAAGCCATAGCCAAATATAGTGTGAATAAAACAAGTGTCAGATCCTTAAGAAATTATCAAACCTCTTCTCCAAGAGAAAATTGATTCCTTTATCTTCATGATCTCATTCTAAAAAAAATCAAATGTATAGAAGACCATCCCATGTAGCCACTCAATATTGACATGGAGTTGATGCTCATCAACTTCAATGAGGAGAAATTTACAATATAAGGAATAATGATGTGTGTCAAGTTATTGCACATGATGAGTACAATCTACACCATTTGTATTACAGAAATTTTCTTGCACAAAAAGATTTGGTGGCTTCGACACATAGATCTTCCATGTGGTATTTAAGGCTTTGACACCTTTCTACAAGTTCCTTCTCCGTGCAATCCCTAATATGTTTTTCTTCCTTTATATATTCCCACGATGGTTTTGATAAACTCGATCTTCATAGTTTGTAGTAGGATTACTTGCGTAAAAAATCATTCCTATTGTCTATTGGTGCCTTTGGAGATCAATAAGTCAAATATTTGTGAATCACGCATAATAGTAATCTTGGGTGATGGGCAATCAATACATTGAGAATATGAAGAAAAATAGTCTATGCAAAATGATCTTTACACACTTATATGAATCCTCCAATGACCCAAATAGAGGCGCCAATGTAAATATCATGCATTTTGAATCTTCCAATGGTTGATTTCTCTATCTAAAATAGAATATGTAAACCACAATCAATCAAGCGTGATACAAAGACATATGTGATCCCTCTCCATGTGCTTTGATTTGAGATTGGAGAATCAATGGGATTAATAAGTACAAGTTTATTTCCACACAACATGACAACCATCCATAAGGCCTTTAGTATCATATGCTATTTGTTCGAGTTGTTGACACAATTGCTAGTGGTCTTTCAAACAATCATTTGAGATCGCAAGACTGATTCATAATGATATTAAGTAGGACACTTGATTGCATCATTATTATTACCATAATATTGAGGAGTCGATGACATTTAAAATATGTAACAATAAGTGTTGTTTATATACTTCATATTTGTATATCAATTTGCATATGTGCCTTTCAATGTTGATGCTATTATGAGGAAACTTATTGTTTCTATTGTATCAAATTGCACATTATATAAGTAGAACTCATAGTTGTTATCACATCCATCCAACCTTTGCTCATTAAATCTGCATGGTGAATTTTTTGCAATCTTTGTCCTTATAGTATTCAAGTCTTTAGGATATTCCTTTCAGCGGTGAAACTTTCTTCAAAGGAACCTACTTTGATACCATGTTAATTTCTAGGATCGTTTATGCAAATGTAGAATCATATCCATTGTTATTGATGATCTCCAAATGCATATTTGGATCTCATATAAATATGAGAGGAGGAGAGATGTCTCATGACAAGACATGTCTCTATGGTGTAATCATCATTTAAATAATATTATATTAACATGAATAATAATAATATGTATAACTATATATATATATATATATATATATATATATATAATACAATAATATATATTATTAACATGCATAAATATATATAGGAAATGATGATTACCAATAACAATAATGTATAGCAGATCGAATCAATCTAACTGAATCTACAACTTTAATAGAAAGATTATCAGTGTGAGGGGGAGAGTGCCAAGAGGTTGCACATTGTTAGCTAAAGATTGGACTAGAGAAAGAGTGACAAACATAGGACCACATGGTTAGAGAGGAAAATAGTAAGTAGGAGGCATATGGGTCGTAGAGGCCATATTTGTAGCATGAGCATCATCCATATCTATATAAGGAGCATCATCCCTAATGGGGTCATCATCAATTTGCGATGTGTTGTCAAAGTAAGAATTAGAAGTTTGGATAATCAAATAGCCATCATGAGCATCCTTTTGCCAAGTGGCAACACCCTTATGCCATCAAAGAGAACAATCAGTTGCCAAGTGATCTATAGAGAAGCATTGCCATGTCTGATGTAGCACACCGATCTCAATCCACAAAGAACTTAATAACTCATGACAAAACCCAATATAGATTCAAACTTTGAATTGTTCATTACTGAAAAATACTTCTACATGGATCTCTAACTCCACTAAATAAAAACTGACTCTAAAAAGAGAAAACAAGAAATTTTCAAATTTGGTAGATTTTGACCACTAGAAAAATATGCCATTTTTGGTAACTTCTGAAAAACCTCTAAAAGAAAATTTGAAGTTTCTTATATCTACCATTTAAACCAAAAAGGCAAATTGCCAACTAATCTCCAAAATTTAGAAAGAAATTTTGAAGTTATTACAAAGCAGAAAAAACAAAAAAACACCTAAGATATTTTAAAACTGAAATTCAAAGGTCAAGATGGAATTTCTGGCTCTTGAAAAATAAACTGAAATGGCCCCAACATGAATAGTTGAGTTGGAATCCACCTCAACTATAGATTTTGAAAAAAAATCCAGAAAAAATCTAAGAAAACCCATATCTGAGTCAAAAGTTATGACTCTTTGAACTCCCTGATCATTCTCCCCTTCTTAAAAGAAATGTTGCTCCTACAAGTGACTGTTGGTGAAGTGGTGCAACTTGGAAGGATCTAATTGCAGCACTGCCCACTTAGATAACCATGTGTTCTCAATGTCTGGTAAGCCATCCCACAGTACTAAACAACGGTTGTATTGACCGTGCCTTGTGGAAGTAGATTATTTGTCAAGAATTTGGGCAATGGTATCCTATTTCTTATTTGGAAGGTGATGTTGTCACTCAACTTCATGTCCACTAGCTACCTCTGGAACATTTCCATGAAATTTATGCAAGTCAACAACATTAAACACAATAGAGATGTCTAGATTGTCGAGTAAGCTGACTTCATAGGCACTAGCATTAATTTTCTTAAGGATTTTGCAAGGCCCAATCTTTTTGTATTTCAGTTTGTGATATGTGCCGGTAGGAAACCACTTGTGGTGTAAGTAAACCATAACCAAGTCAACTTCAGTAAATGTTTGGTGTCTTCTAGTAGCATCTGCAAGAAACTTGTAGCTGTCATTGTTGAGTTGTAGCTTGTATCAGACATCTTGTTGGAGTTGTTGAAGGTGTTCAACAAAGGTCACTCCATCATCACTAATCCTATCACCCAATGGTGGAGGCATGAGATCTAGAACACCTAAAGGATTTCTACCATAAACAATTCAGAAAGGATATTTCCATGTTGACCTATTAACATAACTATTATAAGAAAATTCTACTTGGGGTAATGCCAAGTCCCATTGTTTGGGCTTCTCACCAACAATGCATTGTAATAGATTCCCCAAACTCTGATTGACTACTTCCGTTTGTCCATCAGTTTGAGGGTGGTAGGCACTGCTAAACTGTAACTTGGTTCCCAATTTCTTCCATAAAGTCCTCCAGAAATGACTCAAGAACTTGGTATCACGGTCAGAAGTAATGGTTTTGGATAGACCATGTAAGTGAACAACTTCTGAGAAGAATAATTCGACGATCCTAGTGGCATCATTAGTCTTTTTATAGGCAATAAACTGAGCCATTTTGAAAAACTAATCAACAACAACAAATATAGAGTCATTACCTCACTGAGTGTGTGGAAGACCCAATACAAAATCCATACTCAAGTTAGTCCATGGTTCAATGAGAACTAGCAATGACATGTATAAAACTATATTTTGTGAATGTCCCTTAGCCATTTGACAGATTCTGCACCTTGCCACATACTTAGTAATGTCTCTCTTGATCTTCGGTCGATAAAACTTATCTATCACCAAGTGTATTGTTTTGTCCTTTCCGAAGTGTCCAACCATCCCTCCACTGTGGAATTCCTGAATAATTTTCTTGCATAGAGCCACCTCATATGCATAGTTGTCTTCCCTTGAAGAGGTAACCATCCAATATATGGTCGTAGTACAACATTCATCAATTGCATGAATGTGCTTGGTGCATTAGAAAATCCAAATGGCATAACCATCCATTTGTACAAACCATCCTTTTTTTTGAAAGTTGTCTTCCATTCATCCCCTTCTCGAATATGAATCTAGTGATAACCACTTCGAAGATCAATCTTGCTGAAGTACTCAACACCTACCAATTCATCCATCATGTCCTCGATAGAAGGAATAGGAAATCGATACTTAATGGTAATCTTATTAATTGCTCTGTTGTTAGTGTACATCCTCCATGTACCATCTTTTTTTGGAGTCAGCAATGTTGGTACTATGCATGGGCTCATGTTTTCTCTAACCAAACTCTTTTGCAGGAGTTTTGTGACCTATTTATTTAGCTCTACATGTTGGGTTGGATTCATTCGATAGGTTGCTTGATTAGGTAGGGTAGCTCTAGGGATAAGATCAATGTGGTGTTGGATATCCCTCTTTGGTGGTAGACCATCTAGTAATTCATCAGGCACAACATCAAAAAATTCCTCTAATACCTTCATTGCATCAAATGGTATTGGGTTCTCTTGATCTTCTTTCCTTTTCACTACCAAGGCATAACAACAACCTATTACCTTCATTTCGTTGGCAACTTCTTTTGCAGACAACATGGCCTCACTCTTCCTTTCATCCTTAAGTGGTAATAGAACCACGTTTATGCCATCCTTCTAGAATGTGTATGTATTCTTCTCACCATTATGTGTGACCATCCTGTCATACTACCATGGTCTCCCCAATAATATATGACAAGCATCCATAGGGATAACATCACACCATATCTCATCCTTATAGAGCTTTCCTATGGTAAACCTTACTAAACATCTTTTATCAATAGTGACTTTATTTCCTTTCTTAAACCATGCAATACGATAGGGATGAGGCTACTTTCACATTGTAAACCTAGTTTCTCTACCATTTCTCTAGACACCATATTCTCACAACTACCCCCATCAATAATAACTTGACATACCTTTCCACCTGAAGTGCACCTGGTTCTAAAGATGTTAGTTCGCAACCATGAATTCTCAAAGTTATTTGCAAAAGTTTCATCCTTCTCTGGGATGATCATTGATCTCCTCATCATGAGATTTTCTCCTACGTCTGGTGAGACTTCTTTCTCCTCTTCTTTAGTTTGCATTAGGTTCACTTTGGTTTGTCCTCCTTCCAATCTTTTTGGCATGTTATAGTTTGAGCATTCGAAAGCCCTATGTCCTTCCTCTCCGCATCTGAAGCAAACAAAAGGCCTTCTTTAATTTTCCCATCCTCTTTCGCTACCATAGCCTCGTCCTCTTTAGAAACCCTTTCCTCTTTCTAGGTTTTGAGGTTCTTTTCAGGTATCTATTGCTTTATCAAATCCCAAGGATGAGTCTTGTCGACCACAATTGGAACTTCCTCAAAAAGGGTTTGATGTGCCTCTTCGCCCTCCTCTATTCCTCTAGTTATATTATCTTTTCTGTTTCTCATTAGCCTTTAGAGCCAAGTGATAGGCCTCTTCCATACTATTGACACAATGCATGCTCAACTCATCTTGGATGGTGAATTTTAAAGCATTTATATATCCAGCTACCATCTGCTCATCATCTTCTTGATGATCTATATGCATGGATAGCTTATAGAATTCATTTGTGTATTCTGGTTCAGATTTTAGAACCTACGAAAGAGAGTTTGAGAATAATCTATAGGCAAGAATTTTTCCCATGTCTTGATCTTGTCCTTGTTTTTCTTCACTCGCTCCTTTTGGAGATGATCCCACTAGATCATGGCATGACCTTTTAATTTCGTGCATGCAAATTTCATCTTCTTTTCCTCTGTCATAGGCTTCCAATAAAAAAATTTACTCATCTCATTTAACCAATCTATCAATTCTTCTACTTTAAGGGTACCAGCATAGTCTGAGACTTCAATTTTGATACCATCATTCTTTCCTTCTAAAGCCCTTAGGACTATATCTTCATAGCTCATTCATGCTAACTCCTCAGCTTCATCTTCTACATTTACCTGCATTTGATCACTGCTTCCTTCATCTGTTTCTTCCTCCAATACATTATCATTTCGTGTTCTTCGATTATCAACTCTTTCAATAAGTTCCTCAATCTGCCTTTGCAAGTCTAGTATGATCTTTGAAATTGGGCAATGCCTCGTCTTCCTCTTCCTCTCCCAGCCATCTTGTGGCTCTAATACCGAATGATGTAGCACATCGATCTCAATCCACAAAGAACTTAATAACTCATGAAAAAACCCAATGTAGATTCAAACTTTGAATTGTTCATTACCGAAAACTTCTTCTACATAGATCTCTAACTCCATTAAATAACAATTGACTCTAAAAAGAGAAAACTTGAAATTTCCAAATTTGGCAAATTTTGACAAATGGAAAAATATGCCATTTTTGGTAACTTCCAAAATACCTTCGAAAGCAAATCCGAAGTTTCCTATATCTACCCTTTAAACCAAAAAAGTAAATTGCCAACTAATCTTCAAAATTTAGAAATAAATTTTGAAGTTATTACAAAGTAGAAAAAAATTTAAAATACCTAAGATATTTTAAAACTGAAATTCAGAGGTCAAGATGGAATTTCTAGCTCTCGAAAAATAAATTGAAGTAGCTCCAATAGAGCTAGCTGAGTTGGAATCCACCTCAATTGTAGATCTTGAAAAAAATCCAGAAAAATCTAAGAAAATCGAGATCCGAGTCAAAAGTTATGACTCTCTGAACTCCCTGTATCAATGTCCCCATTTAAAGATATAATTTTAATAATAATTAGATAATATGATTTTAAATAAATAATTATAAGAAAAAATTATTAAAATTATTAAAATATAAAAAATAAGAAATGATAAGAAATTATTATAATTATATAAGTAATAATATATAAATAATCTAATATTAATATAGTAATGTTTAAGATTTAAAATAATTCAATAAGATTACAATATATTGAATGAATAAGTAAATAAAATTAACTATTAAAGAGAATATTTGTGAGGCCTCACCCGATCTGTCATAGTGTAGATGACATAATCGCATAATGATACTTTTAATTTGATATTTTGATATACTTTCAAGAGTATAGGGTTATGTTATTTTAATATATGCAATTTTGATGATCCACACTTATGTCTACACATTAAGGCCTAAATGATATAATTAATGATTTCGTTCATGAACTAGATCTTTTCAATTGCTGTGATAGAGGCTGAATTGCAAAAATGCTTGTGATTCAATGTTTATTTGGGAGGTATGTTACCACATCTAATATTCGGTATTTGGATATTTGACATTATTCAAGATCTAGTAGGACAATGGCTTACTTTATCTATTGATTTTGACACTTTCAGTAGTGTTCTGCTTCTACGATATGCACTATGAACCTGATATTGTGAATGGAATGGTTGAGCACATATGGATAAGATTAGATTATAATATGATGCTTATGATGATCTATGATTAATGAGATATGCAAACAAATGTTAATTTGATTATGACGGCTTATGATTTAAATGCAGATAAATGTTAATTTGTTAATAATGATTTAATGTGGTATGCGGATAAATGTTAGTTCGATTATGATGGTTTGTGATTTAATGTAATATGTAGATAAATGTTAATTTGATCATGATGATTCAATGTGATACGCAGACAGATGTTGATTTGATTTTGATGGTTGTGATATGTAGATTCTGATATTTTTACATTTTGAATAATTTATTGGAAATTATTAGGAAAGGAAATTTATTTGAATTATGTTAATAAGATTATGTAACATTGAAATTATATGCATTTATGATATCTATTTATATAACCTCCTTGGACTACTGATGCTTGAGTTGAATGTGCAGAAAGTGGAACCATGGAAATTTTTGGGGGAAACAGGTTCCAAACCTATGTGAACACAATTTAACCAAGGCGAATCTTTGGAAGATTCAAAAGCCTCGTTGTGAAAGTAGTTTTCTTCGTAAATGTAAGGTTGCTTGCTTGTAGAGATATTTAATCATAAAGATGCATTAGGAGTATGTCATGGTAAGGTGAATGTGTTTTTATGTGTCACTTGACACTTGTGAATTTTGTGTGTGATTAAATGTCATTTTGGGTTGGAACATGACGGCAATTTACCCTAAAACTAATTACCCTATTAATAAGTAATTAAACCCACTTGACAAGGGAAGGATGGGTCTCAATCATAAGAAATCCGAGTTTGGACTTGACTAGGGTTTTGAGGCATCATTAGGTGGTCCCAAGGTGTCCTTTATGTTAAAATAAGTTAGCCATATGATAGTATATCAAGTTAGGAACCTAATTTTGATCATGTGAGTGCCTAGACAACCTAGGGAGCCCCTTTACCAGTGCATTCTTCCATAAATTCGAATTTGGAGTTGTCATATGTGTCTTCCCCCATGTTCCCAGTAAGTCAAAAATAGAAAAGTTAGAGGAGACAAGTTTGTAAGAGGAAGTGGTTTAGTGTTTTTGCTAAAATAGTTAGTGGGAAGGCCTTATTAGAGGGTCTTGGACAAACTAGTGGGGTGTTCACCCACTCTCCAAGTTTAGAGACAGTTAGATTTTGGAAGGGAAAGGGAGCTCTACTACAATTATCATTACCCTAGCTTGGACCAAGGTTGGTTTTTCAAACTATGCTCATTCTCATTCTTGAGTATTGTAAAGTGGATCTGCAAGTATGAAGAATGTGTCAATGGAGTATGCATTGTAGTGGGAGTCTTGCATTATGGATTTTGATATTGTGTTGTGGCATTGTGAGGATGTGTTGTGATCTTGTCGCATTATGGTTTTTGATATTGTGTTGTGGCATTGTGAGAATGTGTTGTGTTCTCGAAGATTTCTTGGTTTTTCTTCTTGGTTTTGTTTTCTTGTTTGCATTGGAATGTGAATGTGATCATGGGTGTGAGGGCTTCACTCACCCTTGTGGGAAGGGAAGAGAAGTCCAGGGTGAAGGGCATAGTTGGGCTTGCATGATTGAGGACCTTGGAGTATGGGCTCCATTGTATGCTATTTTCATTCATATTCTGCCTTGGGGGTGATAAGGGAAAAATGGTGAAGAAAGGAAGTAAATAAGTATGGGTTTGAAGGAAGCTAAAGTTGTTGGTAGTGTGTGGTGGAGGACGTTTATGAAGCCCCGAAAGGGCATGATATTTGTTGAATTGTGAAGCCTCGAAAGGGCATGAAAGTTATTTATGGCAAATATGATATGATATGGAAAACCTCCTTGAAAGCACACCTTCACCCTATGTTCAAGGTTCCATTGGTGAATCTTTGTGAAATACCTTGGGACGGGATTGTGAAGTGTTGTAATGTGATGTTCATGCATTTGTAAGTTTGGAATGATACCCGGTTTGGATCTTGTTTCCCTTGTTCGGTGGGTGGCTTCATAGAAGCCTAGGTTGGTAGGTGAGCCTCCATGGTTCCAAGTTTGTATTGTTTTGTGCAGGTTGTGGAAATGAGCATTATGAAGAAGTTGGGGTTTCCTCCTTGACATTGTTGAAGAATCAAGAGTTATGTCATTGTGTGGGCACTTGAAGGAATCAATCCTTTCTCATGTTTTTTTTTTTTTTGTATATGCTTTGTAAGAGTTGAACCCTCTACCTATGTTTCTTGTGTAATGCATTTGAAATGAAGGAAACCTTCACCTTGTTCACTTTTTTTTCTTTATGCATGGTTGTAAGGTGGAAGTGAAAGTATTATGGAAGAACCCTATGAAATTTTTGTTTTATTATTATGTCTCATATGCTTTAAGACTTGAAGTTGGATTAGCATTGTAGGTAAAGAGAAATGTTGTAAAGAATCCTTTCAATGAGAAAAAAAATTAATGCACTAAATGTTTATATAAAGAGTTTAAGAGTAGGACTAAATCATGCCTATTGACTTAATGAAATTTTGGGAGGAATATTGTACATATTCAAGATGATCATGTAAGTGTTGTTATGATATAGTCTAAAAATAAAATGAAATATCTATCCATAGTTAAACTGTTGTAGTATTTAAGCAGTGATTTAGTTGGACTCAAATTGTTCATGTTCAAGCATTACAAGTCTCAAATTTTATTGTTTGCAAGTTAGTAGAAGTTATTATTCTTAAGGTTAAATTTCAATAAAATTATAGACTTCAATGGAACCTTTGTTTTGATACAATAAAATGAGTATTACCAATAGCATCTCTTTCTCAACAATTAAGCAAGAGGTCATCACTCAAGTTTACATGAAACAAACAAGTCTAGAAGTGTATAATTGTTCTCTGGATTTTGTATGGAAAACAAAACAAAAAAAGAATTAGTCCCTTCTCTATTACAGTCTATTATAATATTCACAAGGAATATCCTCAAGACACTACCAAAGTCAATTAAAACAAATATATATTTATGATATTCTTTGAATAATAACCTAAACAAGAAAGACATGATTAGGACACATAAAGCTAAGAACATGGATAAATGATCAATAATGAATGTCCCGTGACTATACTCAGGTCACCGTCATAGAATAGATTAGAGATTATAATATAGATTCTTGATTGCTATTACCCATGTGAAAAGACCTGATTTTAATATGGATAAAAAGGCACTACATGTTGGAAGTTACTTCCCTAGAGGACCGACTACTCTAGCATTAGGGGGTAAGGATTCTTTAAAGAGGGCATTCAAAAAAAATAATAATAAAAATAATATAAACATAATGCATAGTCTCATTTCCCAGCGACGCAATATTATTTTTAAAGTAACACTCTTCCCAAGTGCATTGACCCATGACATTGGCTTTGATGGGACAGTCGCCCCATCAAAGCGCCTAGGAACTCATCCCAAGGGTGGTGTGGCAGAGGGGCAACGTCTATACAGCCACGAAAATGCACTTTCTTACGAAGGAGAGGACTTAGAATTTTTTTTGAAAAGTTAAAAAAAGCAATGTAAAGGAAGTGCATTTTCATGGCTGTATAGCCACGGGTTGGCAGAGGAGGGAAGCGGTCGTTAGAGAGTAGCACAAGAACCTAGGAAGAGTTTAGGAAGGTGGGGAAATTAGGAACTAGGTTACATACCCCACCCTCCCAAACCAAGCGTTGTTTCATAATTAGGTGCCTATCCAAAGGTTGTACGGCTTGCACATCACCCACTTGAATGCTAGAATTTGGAAGACCTTAGGGTCACATGGAGACTAGGGGTAGAAGATTAGATTAGTTAGATAGGATTAAGGGAAGTGGGTGGATGGTTGGGTTAGGACACAAATTTCTATGTGGTTAGTAGGTTGTTAATGATTAAGAAAAACTTAGAGATTAGATTTAGTATCAAATTTGGTATATTATTAAACATATATACTTGTATCATAGTTTATTTTATGTATTTATTTATTTGTGTATGGTTTAATGTCAACTAAGTAATACAACAATGATAAAATATAATATTTTATGTGTAAGAAAAATATTATCTATAAAGCAATATAAGTTGTATTTATCTGTAACAAATGCTAATATATAAATTTATTCATTTAATTTATTTTTCTTTTAGGAACATAAAATTGAAATAGGATGTATAAGGGTAATATGAAATTAGACATAGTGACTTCTATATTGGCAAAATGTTAATGTTTTCATGATATATATGCACAAGCACATAGGTGAAGTCATCTTGAGTATATTTTTATTACATTTTAAAATGAGTAGATGTATATCTTTTATTAGCTTTCTGAGTAGCCACCTTATATTCAAACTCAATATAGCATTGAAGTAGAATAAGTTATGTGTACTATATAATAAATGGAAACTGTAATAATTTAAAAAAAAATCATATGTTAAAGTTGGGTTCTCCCTCCTTTTATGTAAAGTGTTTGAAACTTTATAGAATGTTTTATCATTGTAATTGCCTAGTCAAAGTTTCACAGATAAACCTAATTTCCTCTTTTTATTACTTAATGTCTCATTCCAAGGTTAGGATGGTGTTTCGAAATGATAGAATGGGCAACATTCTAATACTCTCAAGGAAACATGAGTGGTTATATTGTCGACACCCCATAGTATGATGGTATATTCACAAGAAGTATAGGTTCATTTGTATTACCCATTAGTTCACCTTTCAAAAAAAAAATATTGGTTATGTTTGCCTTATAAGATTTGGGACAATATTGTAGAAACTATGTTATTTTTCTAAATAGGATTTAATAATAACTAATAGTAAAACTAATACAAATATGCAACCTAGGCCCTTTAGGACTAGGTTGTATTATCCACTTTGATAAAGGCTTGTGGATAATAAAAAGATCCAAGCCTCTAAGGGTGCTAACATATAATATAGCAGAATTAGAGGTCCTGATTAAAGGATTAATCATTAGTTTGGAATTGGGTATAAGCATTTTAGTTATGAAAGAGATTCATATATCATTTTAAATGCAGTAAGTAAAAGGAGTATGCCAAATTGGATATTAAACTCTAAACTTGAATGTGTGTTAAAGATAGTTGACAAATTTGAAGAAATGGGCATCAAAGACATATGTCGAGAAGGAAATAAGGAAGTAGATACATTAACAAACAAAGGAGTAGATGATGAATATTCTCTAATAAAGAACAATCAAATTAGCCAATCATCTAATAATTGTAAAAGTCCTCGGCGAAATAATATGAGATAAAAGCTTTAGGATCATTTTTTTACATCTGGATTCGACAATAGGTTAATATTTGATTAGTTTACTTATCACACTAAGATGAACAATCTTTTCATAGGTTCTATGCCAAAAGTAGGATTTTTGATGTCTTGAGTTATGGTGTCTTTCTCTTTTATTCTTTTAGGCCTTCTCTTTAAATAGTCACTCGCTATTAATTTGATTGTAATTTGTTTCTATATTTACATATTTCATACATGTGTATTTCATCTTCTAGATTTAGGATGGGTAGGATTCTTAGTGCCTCTTAGTACGAGACATTGCTAATAGTAGCCTTCCTAATAATTCATTTTTTTACTCTATCATAAAATAAATTCATATTTCAAAAGTGGTTAAAGAAAAAAAATACTTTCTCCATTTATAAGGAAAATGGCTATTTACATAAATATTTTTGATTCAATGTGATCTTTATGATACACTATTACTAACAAGGATCTTAGCCAAAACAGAGTATGTGGGAAAGAATATTTGGTGACTTGAATTTTGAACTTTGGAATCATGAGGACATAATAAAGAAGGAAATCTTAAAAGCAATCAAGCTTCAAAAAAAAGTTTGATAACGAGAATGCAAGTCAAATTTCAGTAATGTATAAAGGAGATAGATCGAAGAGGCAATAGTGTTGTACTAAGTTTTGTCTCTCGTGTAAGAGAAGGCATGTCTTCTCAAAGCCCTTTGCTAAAAAACATAGACAATTGTATCATAAAATAGAGAGGACGTTCGCATCCTGGGCTAGGCTGGGGGTTTTCTTCCTTGTTCTTTTCACCCCAATGCCTGTACTTTGAATAGGGATAAACGACAATGTAATATTTAAAAATTAATAAATAGTAGCAAAGGCCTTTTACTGATATAAATAAATTAATAATAAAATATAGAATATAATATAGAATAATATAATTTTACTAAATCTAATGAAAAACTAAGATATATATAACAAAGAGATGTGACTCGTTCAAATTAAGATATATAAGGGAGGATAATTCATTTTAAAGAAAAAGGGGAAGAAGAGAAGAAGATGGGAGTTAAAGAAGCATTAACGGAAGAGTTAATGTATGAGAAGAAAACAACGAGGTGACTTTTTCAAACGGTTGCAATGATGAAAGGATGCGACTCTTGGAAAGTGTTGTAATTATGAAGTGGTGTCACTCTTAGAAGGGATTGTAATTATGATGTGTTGTGAATTTTCAAAAATATTATGATTATGAAGGGTCGTGACTTTTCAAAAGGACATAGATAGCAAATAAAACAAGATTTATCAATTAGCATTGAATAAGGAAAAAAAAGGAGAATCATATCAAAAGGAGAAGCTAAAATAAGATAGAATGATATCAATTCATGTTAATATATAGAATCAAATAAAATATAGGACATGGATTTAGGTGATCATATTTAAGGAAAATGTAAAGGATTTGATAGGAAAGTCTTATAGACCTTAAGGGATACCATTCAAGGAACATGGATAACTAATCAAGGATCATTCTACATAACAAAAAGGGTCCTTACAGAGGTTGTTAGCCTCAACTACTATTGTAACTGGTAATACTATGAATCTATGTAAAAGAGTCATATTAGTTTTTATGTTGTCATTGATGTCAAGTCTTAGTTGGCTAGACATTATGCTAACTCAATAGAGTGTTATATCATTATGTTTGATCATGAAGAGGATTTGAAGAAAGTATGTTGAAGAGAGAGTTGATAAGTATGGTATACAATGAGAACTTGGAGGAGTTGGACAATGATAATATAATGATGGTTTGATTATTTTATAATCATGTAATATTGTAGTGTATTGAACTATGCAAGCTTAACTGAGTGACAAGGTTAAAGAAGGAAGATAGTATTCGTCGAGTGACTATAATATTCACAAAGAAAATGACAAAGTAAATTGGAATTTAGTATTATTCTAGTAAGTCTAGTATTAACCGAGTACTTTATTACTCGAGTGAAGTTTTATGTTCACTGAGTAATAATTGGAAGATCAAGTTGAAAGAAATGGAATCTAAGGCTGACTTTTGATGGAAATATGGAATGTTTGAGATGGTAAAAGACACAAGGCAAAGTTTGTTGCAAGATCAATGACTTTGAAAATTCAATAAGGATATGATGATGGAGATTAAAGAAAGATAAGGAAGAGCACATAGTTCTATGAAAAGTTCTATTTTTTATGTGGTTAAGTACATTAAATTTGAGATTGATGATTGTGATTAAGCGACAAAAAATAGAAAAATCTAGAAGCACAGAAATGACTATTTAAGGAGGAGATAAGATGAATTTTAGGTTGCTAATTTTGATTGTAAAAGTGGTGATTGTGTGAACTATTGAAGAAGCTGAAGGAAGATAGTTGAACCAAGTGAACCAAATAGATTGTTGAAGAAGAAAGAATTGAAGAAGTGACTCAACTAGTCAACTGAACATAGTCAAGAGATCAAAAAATAGAGATTAAACAGAGACAAGAACATAAAGGAGACCAACATAGTGCTATACCTAAATAGATCATTTTTACACTATTACTTTCTAATAATTGTAGCAGAGAATATCCTAGACCGAGTGGACCTAACAATTCTATAAAATCCTATATGGTAACATCGATTAGTGGTGTTTGTAAGTCCTTTAGAGTAGACCACTCTTTAGACAAGATCAAGGAGTGATAAGGTCTAGATGATCTTTTAGTTGAAATCCTCTAACAAGGTCACATTAACAATGTGTTGTAACCTTTAAGAAGGTTAGCTCCTAACAAAGATCACTTCAGAAGAGTGAATTTTTTTTCAATTTTTAGTCCTAGGTGTTTTTCCCTTCACAGGGTTTCCATGTTAAATATTGGTGTCAAATATGTTTATGTTGTTATGTTTCAAGTTATTTTGCATTTTTTTTTTCTCATTTTGTCGCAACTCGGTAACAACTAAGTTTATGGTTAGCAATAACTAAGTCATATTACTGTTATTTGGTTATAATAGAACATTGAATGACCAATTTTGATTAAAATGTTTGGATGAGTTAATCGTGAAGTTAAATGATTACACCGAGTGAAAGTTTATGATGATTATTAATGTTGGTTGGTACTGAAATTATTTAAAGGGATTGTGGATAACTGATTAACCCTCCCTCCCAATTATCTAATAGAGGGTTATGAAGCTTGACTTGAATAATAGTTTCTAGAAGAAAATTGAATAATCAAGGACCGTTCTCCAAAGGATAGGGCATCCTCCTAAAGGGTTGGGGAAGTTTAATTTGAAGTAATCCTTAAGGATTATGTAGAAATAAGTGAATATGTAAATATTAATTATTATAATTAAATTTAATAGTTTTTACTAACAAACCTTTGTAGGATAACCTCATTGGGAAACAACTTAAGGAGAGAGGATATTACAAGTATTGATGACATCAAAATGGGAGGCCCTCGTAATCCACCAATGGAGTTCTCAAAATTTGCCCCAACATGAGAACCACATCTCTAGGGAGAGGTATCCTTATCTTTTGTCAAACATTTTCCAATGTTTAAATGCATGTGGGTAAAAGCATAAAGCTATGTCACACTTTTGACCAACTTATTACAGAAAATGAATCTAAATTTCTAAGTAGGAAAAAATTTCATCAAGCATATGATCTAGCTAGATTCTCTCTAGCTAATGTAGATAATTCCACAAATTCTTCTATGTGGATGTTTGGTTATGTTTGTAAGAATATAGTTAATAATACACCTTAACCCATCACTCTTTGTTTAATACTATAAATAAATGTAAAGGAAGTATATACAATTAGTTGAAACTTGACAAAGAAATAAGGAATTAATAAATCTTTTCATTCTCATTTCTCAATATGGTATTTTATAATAAGAGGTATTATTTTAAAGTATGGATTGTCTCTATTTTCCTTGGAACACTAACTATGGTCAAGAAGTATAGGAGAATGTGTACCTACAAAAAATGGAATCATGCAAGAATAATAAGAACTTTACAAAAGACATGTCCATTGATCATCATTCTCTCTCAGAGGTATGGCTAGATAAAGGAACTTTCAAATAGTCATCCTTATGATTTTCTTGGTTATGAAGACTAGTTATCAAGATAGTAACAACACTTTCCTTGTAACATCTAGCCTTGAGTTTCAAGGGCTAACTAGTAGTGTTTCCTTTATAGTCTATTTGCCCAAAAGGTAACGGCTTTGTAATCAATTACCAAAAATATAAATCAAATATTTGGATATGTAAATGAAGACTTCAAAGTCTTCACCAAACTAATAGTCCAAAGTGGAATCTTAAAAGTTATAATTAGCATTTTTGGACTGAATAAGTCATGGGTTAGACTAGAGCTTTTCTTTACTTTGTTCTTTCCTATTGGTCCCTTCATTGAATGGAGTCACCATTGTAATATTTTATTCGTTAATCGATATTTTATTTTGGGCCTCAATCTTTTACTGATAAAAACAAATTCACAAATCCTTCAACTAAATTATTCGCTAAATGCATTTGTACCATACAATTACACCATATTTTGCAATGGGTATTGCCAAATTGACGGGAGGGCAATTGAGGAAATCTCAATTTTGTTTAATGCATAAAATTTGCAGTACATGAGGTCAAATAGTAGGAAATCCAACAAAGGATTTGTTATGAAAAGATAAGTGGGCTTCAAATCAACAATGCATTCACTTATTAGGATCCAAACATGATTGAAAAAGAAACCTCCAAATTAAGAAGATAATAAAGCTCCATTACCAAGAAGAGATAATATGTTTACAACATGGAGAAATGGATAGGAGGGATACATTAAGGTCCAAAGTGAAAAAGAGAGGAAGGCAATAAGATAGAGATATACTAAGGAAGATAGAGATATAGAGAGAAGAAGATAGAGATGGATATGGATAAAGAGTTAGACGAACACAAAGACAAAGACATGCACAGAGGTGGGGGTGGGGGTTGGGGTGGGGAGACGAAGGAAATGTATGATAATTAAGTTTTAATAAGTAAAAAAGTTAAACTAATTCTTATAACTTTTGATTATTATTTATAAATTAATAAAAGAATGTAAATAAATAAATAAATATTAAAATTAAATCTAACTTAAAAATAATATAGAAAAAATTAAATCCAAATACAAAATACATCAAGATTCAAATTTTGCTAGAATTAATTTTTTAAAAATAGAAATAAATAATAGACTTATTAAGTTAATAAATAATTAAATAAAAAGGTACACCTAATTTTTAAATTTGATAGACTTCAAAATTTGATAAAATATGCACCTAAAAATATAGTTAATATAGTATGACCAATACATTTATAGAATGAAAGATTTAAATTAAATAATAATTAAAAAATTAATATAATTAAATTGTGTCAAAGGTACAAACTTGCGACATCTCACAAATTGGGCAATATTCCACCATAGCACTCATAGAATCTATATATTATGATGACAAGAACAACAAGTGCCACATAGTGGCATGTACTTGCCATCAGAATGTTTTGTAATAGAAACGATCATTAAATATAATAATAATGAATATATATAGGAAATTAAAGCTAAAAAGATAGATATCTAATACAGTTATTACTTTTCAATTATATTTTTAATATTATAATATGTATTATGAACTAATATAATAGAAATTAAGTTATATGTCGAATTTTTTTTTTACCATGCACTACGTATATTGAAATATTAAAGAAAATATAATATATAACTTGGTAATTTATTTTTCATCAACAATTAATAAATAAATAAATTTTAAATGGTAATGTTTTAAATTTTAAATTGTAATGTTAAATTTTAAATTAAGAATGAATATACTTTTTTTAATAGATTATGTTGTGTTTTAGAGAAGAAAAATTGATATTAAAACAATAAATTACTTCACGGTGTTGATGTTTATAGGAGAAATAATAGAAGATGTATTCTTCATGTATTAGTTTATTAATAATAGAATACATTTGAAAAATCTTGTCGTTAAAAATGCAATATGGTGGGAGCTTTGAGAAAAGGGGTCCTATAAGACCAAATGAATTGAACCAATTATAATGGAGATAAATATTTTTTAATAACATATTACATTGATAGAAAAATATGAAAACTTTACATAATTGGTTGATATGTTGAAAACTAATTCACTAATGGAACATAGTGAATGCAATAGTACATTGCCTACTTTACAAGTACAATAATACCATATCTCAATATTTGATAGAATGCATATCTCAATATTTGTTTCAATAGGTAAATGTTTGTATTTTATTAATAATAAAGTTTTGAATTTACAATAATTTAGTATCTCAAAGCTCGCAGGTTGTGCCTCGCTGGACTACCTCACAGGCTTCGTGCCTTGCAGGTCTGAACCCTCCATAAAAAAAAATTAAAAAAATAGAAAATTCAAACCCTAGACAAAATTTACATTCCATCTACACACAAAGACATACAAAATGAGCATCAACACTTGACTCAGTATCTACCATCATTTACATTCATCAAAGGGCATATCAAAAAAAAACTATACAAACACAAAACCTAAATGGGAAATTTACACTAGGGGGAAGAATGTCAAGTGCAGTCTACATCTTGATGTTTAATTTGATTCCTTCTTGCATTGCTCCTTGATTGTCACCTAAAATGATTTAATTGCATTAGCTATTTGTTCGTCCGAGATGAAACCAGGTCGGATTATTTTCCTAACCACATCTTCAAATTTGATGCTAATTTGTAGGAAGTTGGCGATGTTGGAGAGGAAGATGCACATCAGCTAAGGGAAAATGAAACGATTTTCCTGCAAAGACACAATTTCAACACCTTAAATATTTCTAATGCTTCTAGCACAATGAGGGCACTCCATGTTGAATGGAATGTTCAGTAGATCATCTAATAGAAAACCATCAAACAACTTCTCCTAGCTACTAACTTGAATGTTTACTATGTAATTCCTTGGTTCCTACTCCATGATTTGAATATATGAAAGAAGCCCAACACCCAATTTAGGCAGAGGTTTATAAGAGTCGAAATGAGATGAGTAATGGAGATGTTTTGTATTTAAAGCCAAAGTAGAAACCATCCTCATGATTGGCAAAATATTCCTATACGAAGAAGGTAGTGGCTATGGTACAACTTATATGCACCTAAACTAGCGTTAAATAGTTTGAAGTCTTTTATATACAAAAGAAATACACTCAAAAGAGGTGCATATAAATTGCATGGTAGACAATGCCTATAAAAAATGGATGTGTGGAATATTCAAAATATGTGAGCTGGCAAAATTTTAATTAATTGCACTTGATTAAACTGGCATATGTGTGCCTTACCTAGTACTTGGCTTCAGATAAACAACTACCATCCTCTAAATTTCATAATACTACACTTTTTGAGTTAGCAATAGTCTGAAAAAATCATAACAGTGAAAGGCGGCAGATTTTTGACAAGATACCACTTTTGTATACCTATTGTATTTATGATTACAATGGTACAAAGGCTTAGATTTTGTACTACCCTTGAGATGATCTTTCACACGAAAGGCAGTAGCATTTGGTGCCACCATGTCATCTAATGAACCAAATTCATGGGCACTTGGACTGTGAGGATTCGTATCCAACAGGAACTTGTAATGGCTCCACGTAACCAAGCCCATAGAATCCTATCATAATTCCATGAAACACATTCAAAATAATGCCATTGAGGTCAGCTATTGAGCTCGCACTCTGTAATCTTGGTCATCAACCTGATCCATCGGAACTTGCTCTTGCAATTTAGGAAAGTCTGTGAGTTGGTGATTATGATGAAAAGAGTCCACTTCCATCTGATCACATCCCAAATTTGTGAGGATGGCTGCTACTAGTTATCCTCTCTCAATGTGTGTGAGAAAGTACATTCCTTGAAGTCGTCCATGATAGACCATGCTTGATTGAGGGTTTGGGTTAGTTTCTAGTTTGATGATGTGTGAAAGATACGGAAAAGATAATTAAATTTAAATCTCTTTCAATTTGGATTTTGGAAAGTTTCATTTGTTTAGCAAGAACAATCCTTGCAAGTAATGCTTGGGCTTCTACCATTTTATTAGTGCCTAGGGAATATGTGATGATTTGAAGGAAATAATTTTACCCATGTGGTCTCTAATACATATGCCAATTTATGAAGTACTAGGGGTTTCACATGACAAACCATCAAAATTGATTTTAAGAAAACTGCATTATGGTGGATGTCATTTGATTTCTACTCTACTCATAGCTTGCTTCAAGGTGCATGAGGAGGAAGGAATGAAGGCAAAAAGGCAATATATTTCTAGGATTTAAGCAATGTGTTGTCCCACTGGGAAAACATGTAGGAGCACTTAGTCTTTCAAACATAATTGTTGACTAATTCCGGTATAGCCAATTCAATGACCTCAATAACCACCTCAACTACTAAGGCTAAATTTCTAAATATCCTCTTGTTTTGTTCCCACCATAATGCTCAAACTATGGATGCTAAGATACATTTCCAAATACAAGCAAAGAAATATTTTTGCATTAAGAGAGGCTAACTTTGAAACATATTCCACCAAGTGTTTGGAAATGTCAAATGTAATCCCAATTTTCTCGTAATTGCTATCCAACATGCCTGTGCATAAGTACATTGTAGTAGAAGGTGATCTATATTTTCAAATTCCTCTTGACATAGAACACGTCTTAATGGCTGAGCAATGTTGAATTTATGAAGACGATCACTAGTAAGAACTATGTTGTTTAGTACCAACCATGCAAAGCATCTTGCTTTTGGAAGAACCACATTGTTCCAATAGAAGACAAAGGTTCTATGCCTATTAGCTCTATCATTGATTTGTTGATATGAAAAACAGCCATGTTTAATAGAGTAGTGCCTACTATTTGAAGGGGCCCAAATAATTTTATAATCATTCTTAGATAGGATGACTTTTCTCTTTGATACATTCTCAGCTCAGAGGGCCTTTCGAAGTGATGAAATAGGTATCTGTTTTGGATCTTTCCAAATGACTTCCCCTGAAATCAATTTGACAACACTAATGTAGTCCACTAAGTATCTTCCCCAGTGATCAATAAAGATATGATAAAGGGTGCTCCCCTTAATACCACAAACACATGAGAGAAACAAAGAAATAACAAAAATTTGTGCAAACAAAATATGGGTTATTTATTGTCTCCGCAAATGCAGAATCATAGAATTTTGAAATACAATATGCAAACCCACATAGGTGCCTTCCTTACAATAATTTGCAGCATAGAGTTGTGAACTATCACCCAGAGTTGTACTAGACAATGTATAGGCATTCCTTATATATAAATTTTTACACCACTCGGCAAGTTTCTAGATATCGAACACTAACCTAAAATAACATTTAGAGTTGACCCGATACACCTTTAACACTTATTTCAGAAATTTTGGTCGACCCAACATGACTTTTGAATAGTTACTCTGATTGGCTTTTATAACCCCATTTTGAAATCCTCAGATACTGATCTACACAACCTGACTCACGCAAGCTCCAGTTGACCCCATTTTGAATCCTAAAATTCTTATACCAAAATTGCACACCAAAGATCTGCAATAACTTCATGAACATTCATGATATGATACTAAGCTATTATTTCCAATATGAACATCCACCTCTAAAACTAGGACATTCTGAGCTCGTCTAACTAACTTACTAATTAATAAGCCTCCAGAAACAACAACTCTGCACTGAGACAACCCTTATTCAAAAAACAAAAATGAAATATTTTTTGAGTGATGCAAGATTGCTCTTACACCCAGGATACTCATGTATCATATACCCAAAATAATATGAGAAGTGACGCCATCATGTCTCAGGTATTCAGAGGAAAACCAAGACAATTAACCTCCTCCTTGGCTAGTCATGATGAATCTTCTATTGGCCCCCCTTTCCATTTGACTAGGTACTCTTCATAAGTTCTATTCCTTGTACTTTTTCCAACACAACTATCTAGTATCTCCTTGATCTCCTTTTTAGCCGAACTAGCTATTGGAATACTCCACTGTGCTTTTGAAACTTCATCTCCATCACCTCCTTCATGATATTTTGTCTGATTTGAAATGTTAAAAACTGGTGAAATATCTAATTCAATAGGCAAATCTACTTCATAGACATTTTTGAAATCATGCCTTTTCACTATCTTCCATGGTGCAAACTTCTTCATTTTCAGCTTATTATATGTACTCACTAGAAAACACTCCTTTCTCAAATGAACAATGACTTTGTAGCCAATCTTAAATTCCTTGTAACTCTTTTTCACACCTACCTTAGCCTTGTATTGTGTATTCATCTTAACAATGTGCTTCCTCACCTCCTCATGGATGTTCTTCAAATGTTCAATAATATCTTCTACTTCAACACTACTTATTTCTCCTTTATCCAATTGCCTCAATTCAGAAGCATTTGTATGACTACTCCCATATACAATCTAGAATGGTGATTTACAGGTACTCCTATTGACAAAATTATTGTATGCAGATTTTGCCTATGGTAAAATCATATCCTAGCCCTTTTGGTCTATCTCCAACCAAGCATCTTAGCAAATTTCCCAAACTCTAATTCACAACTTCTATTTGTACATCAGTCTGTGGATGATGGACTGTGTTGAACTTCAAATGTGTCTTCAACTTTTTTCACAATGTATGCCAGAAATACCCAACAAAATTGGTATCTCGATATGAAACTATACTCTTTGGCAGATCATGTAGTCTCACCACTTCTCTGAAAAACAACTTCGCCACATGAACAAAATTACTAGTCTTATTGGAGGGAATGAAATGTGTCATCTTTGAAAATCTATCAATTGCCACAAATATCAAATCATGCCCCTATTAAGTCCTTTGTAAGCCAAGAACAAAATCCATGCAGACATCCTTCCACGAATTCTTTGGTACAGTTAATGGATGATACAACCTAATATTCTACTTCACTCCTTTTTCCATCTCACATACTCTGCAACTCTGTACAAACTTCTTCACATCTTGTTGCAACAATGGCTAGTAATAATTCTCAATAACCAAGACAATGGTTTTATCTCTACCATATTGTCCAACCAATCCTCCACTATGCTTCTCCTTAATGAAATACTCTCTCATAGAACTTTTGGGAATGCACAATTGACTTCCCTTGAACAACATACCATCTTGGATTGTGAAATCCAACCACTTTATCCTGTCAAGTGTAACAGGTTTTGTACAAGCCTTCCAAGCTTCACAAAAATCATGATCCTCTAGATAGAAATTATTGAGTTCCTTGAACCCAACCACCTCAATATGCATCTCTATCAGCAAAAGTTGTCTTCTACTAAGAGAATTTGCAACTCTATTAGACTTCACATGTATAACTCTACAAAAACTCAACCCATTTCAAATACCTTCGATTCAATTTTCCCTAACTATTCAAATATTTCAAACCTTGATGATCAGTATACAAAAAAACTTCCTAACAAGAAGATAGTGTCTCCTCTTCTTCAATGCCTGAACTATAGCGTTAAATTACTGATCATAAACTTGATACTTCTGTTTGGAATCATTCAACTTCTCACTGAAATAGGTAACAAGTACTGCTAAAACCTTTGATAAACTTTCTATAAAAACTAGCTAGTCCATGGAAATATCTTACCTCAATTGCACTCCTTGGAATAAGCCATTCAAGGATAGCCTTCACTTTCTCAAGATCCATTTTTAGACCTTCTACTGAAACTACAAATTTCAAGTACACCAACGCCTTCCTTAAAAAACTACAATTCTTTATATTTATCAACAACTTTTATTCCCTCAACTTGTCAAACACCTTATGAATATGCATTAAATGCTCCTCCAATGTCCTACTAAAGATCAAAATATCATCTGGGTAAACAATGACAAAATTACCTAGAAACTCCTTCAGTAGATCATTCATGGGTTACATGAAAGTGCTTGACGTATTGTTTAGCCCAAATGGCATGAATAACCATTCATACAATTCTTCCCTTGTCTTGAAGGTAGTCTTCCACTCATCATCTTCGCTGATGCAAATATGAAGATACCCACTCTTTAGATCTATTTTTGTGAAATATATAGTTCTACTCAAACAATCCATAATATCATCCATCCACCACAATGGAAACCTATACTTGATTGTGATCTTGTTGATAGCCTGTGAATTTGCATATCCTCTATTCTCCATTCTTCTTTGGTACTAATACCGCTCGTACAACACATGGACTCAGACTCTCTTGAATCAACCCCTTCTGCAATAACTCATGCACTTTTCTATTTAACCCCTCACTTTCTATTGGTGTCATTCTGTGCACTTCCGTGTTTGGAAAACTCACTCTTGGAATTAAGTCCATCTGGTGATTGATCTTTCTCATTGGTGGTAATCCATCAGGTACATTACCTAGAAACTCCTCCAACAAATCTGCAACTTCTGCAGGCACCTTCTCTACTTCTTTTTTACCATCTTTTGGAATTATAGAAAAACACATATATTCATGCCTCATACCCTCTAGGAATTTCTTTCCATCAACAGAACATACTCTAGGAACACTACATACATTTTCATTTTATCCTTCAATATCTCCAGCATATGTTTCACCTCATCCTTTGTTAGTGTGTAGATATTTGCATGCCCATCGTGTACAACATGCATGTCAAATTGTAATAGTCTACCCAAAAGAATATGACATATGTCCATAGGTATGACATTACAAAGCACCTCATCTTGATAGCTTCTAATCTTGAACTCCACTAGGCACTACTCATTGACCATGACCTTGTGGTCATCCTGGACCCAGGCAATATGGTATAGATGTGGGTGTTTTTGTCTCTTCAGTTTTAACTTTGTGACCATCTTTTCTCATACCAGATTATCAATACTTCTAGCATCAATGATCACATCACAACACTTATCTTTACATTTTCACCTTGTGTGAAACAAGCTCCTCCTTTGACTAGGTTCATTCTCACCACTCAATGGGACTCTTCTATTAACTAGAACTTTTCCTCTCTCAACATCTTCAAAATGTGATGATTTGGTATCTTCATCAACATGTGCAACTCTGGCTTGGCCTTTTGTTCTCTAATCTATCCTTGGTGTTGGGAAAATTCAAATCCTTTATGCCGTTCTTCTCCGCAGTGAAAACACTTTTCATGGAAACCTCCTCTTCCATATCCTCTCCCTTTGCTTCTTCCTCTTTGATCTCTATTGTTATGATCATGGAAATGATTGAGAATATTTCTCTTTTGGTTCTGACTACTACTATTGGCCTCATCCTTTCTCTTTTGATTATCATTTCGGCCTCCATAAGACGTCCACTAGATCTACCACCACGACCTCTTCCACTATTATTGTTATCAAACTTCTTGTTCAACTTTTCCTCAACTCTTAGGGAAAACAGGTATGACTTCAATTCTATTCATTCAAACCAAACTCAACTCCTCCTAAATACTTGGCCTTAACCCATTAAGATGAGTGACTTTCTCTTTATTAGCTTCTACATGGCCGATCCTGATGAGAACTCGGTAGAACTCCTCGATATACCCCTGAATAGATCTTCCCGCTTGCTTCAACCCTTGCATTTTCTTTAGTAGATCAAGCTCATAATCCACGTGAATGAATTGTTGCTTCAATTTAGCTATCATTCAATCCCATCTAGTGATTGTATCTTTTTTTCTTGTATCAAATCTTGCATTGTTGTGTTTTTTTCATTGTGTGGTTATTTGTTGGGGGCTAGGACACCTCCTTTCGAGATTCTCCTGCTCTGCACTGCATCAAATGGTTTCCCCTTTGTGTTTCATCATCCTTGATGAACTTTGCAATTTAGACACTAAAAGAAATCCTCTCGAACACATGCCTAACTCTCACCACCAGCAATCTAATTGCTCACAACAAGATGCTCTGCAACATGTAAATCATCACCCATAACAACTTGATTATCCACAACCAAGTGCTCTGCAATTTCTGTGTCAGATCCAACCAACTGATCATGAAAACAAATCTCCATCCCAACATTAACAAGGTTAGGAACCTCTTTAGGAACAACCATAGGTTGTTCTACAAGGTTTGCATCAAACTCCACAAACTGATCAACAAAACCGACCTCTTCCTTGACCTTGCCATGTTGTCTTCATTCTCGAACAAGTCTTCTAACTGGCTAGACAACTCTCTTCTGGATCGGTCGACTCCAGCTTCAATAGCATATAAATTTCTTCTTCGGTTCCTCAACGCCTTTAGAAAAACAACATCCACAATAGCGTCCACCCGAGAAATTGTCCCATTAATCCTCGTCTCCACTATATTATGAAGATTCACAATCAACCTAGGGTCCAATCTTCTCATAAGCATCTTCCAAGATCTTCACAAACCCTCTACAACAAATCCTTCCCACGCTCCTTGTGAAAAACTTGAATTGTCTGCAACTCAGATCTCAACTTGCCACCTTGCATGAACAACCAAGAACAAATCACAAGTCCATGAACACAGATCTGCAATACAAATCACACAAACCCTCTACGATCATGCCCCAACAAGATCAACCTTCCATCTTTGCATCCATTGATCCATCTTTAAGTCCTCTACAATTGTAAGTTAGAACCATGACTTGCCACCTCACAACCAATATATCTTGGACTCCAGAAAGAACAATCCACCACAATATTAACCAGATCAAGATCTTCTCATATCAACTTCTCTAACCCAAGGTCCTGGTGCAAATTGCTTCACATTCAGCGCTCTATCCATGCTTAGGAAAAATTCACTCACTTAGCTACTCCATCTTCTCCATGTTGGATCTCACACTCAATAATGACTCAATACTCCATAAGACCCCCTACTTATACCTAACTAAGCCACAAGTCCCCTAGTATGTTACAAATTAAATAAACCCTTGCATTAAATGTACATTTAAGCCACACGTCGACTTACAACAAAAATGAAATACAACCAAATTAAATGTCAAGGTCATCTCACACTAGAAACTGAACATAGACAACTCGGGCCAAGCTAGAACCAAGACATGACTGAGCATCAAATTTTGTGTGGAGGTAGTTGATTCCAATCCTCACCCAGTGATTTTGTGTGTGGTGTTGTTTAGTGCACCTCCCTCCAAATGATTCCTCGTAGGCATAAAATTAAACTCTGAAAGATCAAATACATAGGACCCATCTCCCTCTATTGACTTGGTTCAACCTTCTTATTCTTGATCAATGGACTCTTCAACTTGAATTGGTTTTTCTTGGGTCTTTGTGGGTATTTGCATCATACTCTGCCTTTTTTTTCTCTTATGCGGCCCTTGTGATCGGGACTTCTTATTCAAAGGGAGATATTCAATTTCTTCCTCCTATTCTTCACCCCCTCCTTCAAGTATGGTTTCAAGAATCTGAGGTGGAATATCTTTCTTCAATTTTCTCTTCTTCACCCCTACCACCATCACTTCAATCTTGGCCTTCTTTGGCACTAACGGGGATGCCTATGTTTGCACAAGGGCTTCTTCGTCTCGAGTCTCTTCTAGTTGGGCCCCTTCTTCCTTAGTAACCTTCCTCTTCTTCTTCCCCTTCACCTTGTCACTATGGAAGTATGTCAGTTTCCACTCATGCTTGTACATGGTCTCTAGCCTGACTAGGGACTTCTCCTAGTATGTTGGAACGGTGACCTTAGTCCCCTTCCCCTTCATGGGCCTTGCAGGTGCCTGTAAGGTTGGTGCATTAAGGACGGGCTCCAAATAGAACGACTTCTTAATCCAATCCTTGGTCAATTGGATGACATGCCATGCCCGATGCTGGATGTCGGATGTTGTCGTTCTCTTCTCCGCCAATCTCTGCATTCACTATGGGATCTTCAAAGATTTTTTCCTTGTTGTAAAAGGGTCCCAATACATCGGATTTGTCCTTATTCCATACCTTTAGTGGTATACTCAAATTGAGAGTCTTTTCCACAAGTTGTTGACTCATCCTACAATAGTTCATGTTTCAAACATCATAATTATCTACGTAGTTCATCCAATGATCTTCAATTGTTGCATCAGTTATGAACTCCCTTCCTAGAAAATGTTGAACCATTCCAATGTTGTCGAAGTAGGGGCGAGGCACCGGATACTTAGATAATGAGTATTGGTACCATTCAATTTCATAGGTGGCAATGTCTTGCTTTTGCTTCACCTCGAAAGCCCTAATGGTGATTGACCACACCCATGTCTTCTTGTGTTGCTTTTGTGCTCTCTCATAGGCCGAAGCCAACTACCTAGCAATCTCCAGCAATATCAAATTATCTTATGGATATTGAGGAAGCTTCTTAGGACGCTAGAGGGTCCCAGCTACCCAGATGTATGTGAATGTATGTAATTGGATGTAGTATGCTCACATTTGTGTTATTCTGGAGGCTACTTCCACGGATATTATTTTTGCATAATCTCCTCCTAGGTATTGGATTATGGGGAAAATAAAAGCATTTTTACCATTCTATAGTTGGGACTCCTCTTTGGGAGCTTCTTCCTTATTAGTTGAGGGTATATATGTAAGGCCATGCATTTGGATCTTGCATACTTCCCCTTTTAACCAATCTAGGGTAGTTAGTTTGTCAGGCTTCCAACAAGTATACTATATAGGAAGTCATGTAAAACCTCGAATTTGATCTCATTGAAATGAGTTGCTCATCTAGAGAGTTGTTGATATGAGTTCCCCCATCAATCTGTAGGCCTCTCTTCTTGATGGTTTCTATAAATTGGACCATCCATGTCTCCAAATGACTAGCCACAGGGAGTCCCATGACTTTGGTCATAAGGACTATGCAGTAGCCAATATCATCCACCATATGCCCACGGGTCATATTCACTTTCCTGGCTCTTCTATTAGGAGGGTACCTAGTGAGAAGGTATTTCTCTTGCACCAAGTCTTTGGCCTCTCATTTATGTTCCCAACACCACCTGTCCACTATATCATAAGTTATCTTGTGATATTGGTATGTGACTGTTAAGTGGAAAACCTTCTCAATGTTATCTGGGCAGATGTCCAATACTATTTCCCGAGCGATGCTTTTCACTACCTTCTCTTTGGGTACATAGCAGTGGGTCAGTGCCATAATCAACTCAGAGGATTGTATGGACACAGGGTGTAAGGCTACGTTCACAAACCCACTCAGAATCAAGGATAGATCATCTCCAATCTTTTGTGAGGGTTATTGCATAAGACCAAGAATGCATTCCAATCTATGTGTCACAAACTTCTTAGTGCTTGTCCATGAATCGAGAATTCTTTGGCGCACCCTAAAACTTGAATGTTACTAGCTTAGGTGTGATCTTTGTCACCATGGACGATGATGAAGATGTCATTTTAACCTGCACAAGAGATGGACATTAGTATACTAACTTTAGGAGATCACTACGATACTTGACAACTAAGTTAGACTGGCGAGAACTGACAAAAAAGAGAAGGAACTAAAGGAATTGATCAACAAACTAAATTTAGCACACATGATGCCTAGTGTGCTATGTGGAGTAGCTCGGGTGATATGCGCAGTTGCACACATTCGCACATGTGTGATGTGCACAATTGCACAAGGCTTGACAAAAGGGTTATGCCTTGGCTAGGGTCTATGCACATTTTGGCGCACCTTGTACACCATGTGCACCCTTTTATGTGCATAAGGTGCGCTCGATCCTCACCTTGGTACTCGAATTTGGAGAAAACGCAAGTGCGAATATGTGAAAGAGCGATGCTCCGGAGTCACTAAGAGAGCGCTCAATGGGGGGAGACATATTTATAAGTGTATGGTGGCACGCACGTAGCGCACCCCTAAGGGTGTGCAAGGTGTGCTTATGCGTTGGTGCATCCCTAAAGGGTAGTGTCCAATATGGTGCACCTTTTAGAGGCATACATATGTGCCTAGTGCGCATGTCCTCACATGCACTTGTAGCTTGCCCTTTTATTTGAAATTTTCTGACTTCCTAATTCTCCAATGTGGAACATCACTAATTGACTAGACTCTTGACCTAGAACTACAAGAGGCCTGATCTTCGAGGCACTTAGAGACACGTCTTGTTCTATAGAATTCTAAAGAACATATTCCCTTGTCCTAAAAAGTAAAGAGGGGGTCCCCATTTTCAAGTAAAAAATAAGGCATGTGTTGTGAAGCCACAACAAGACATTATTAACACTAAATATATATATATATATATATATATATATATAATCAAATGCAATAATGTTTAACGAATAACCCTTAGGGGCCCATTCTTGAGTAAAAAATAAGGCATGTTGTGAAACCACAACAAGACATTATTAACAATATATATAATTGATGATCAATCAAATGTAATAACATTTAACCAATAACCCTTGGGGAGTAACTCTAGATCAATTCAATCCAATTGAAGCTACAACATTGACACTATCTTCCAAAGCAATTTTGCATCATATTAATTTCACGACACATCAACACGTACCTCCTTTCATTTCAATTACAGTGACATCATTGCTAATAATCTTTCATGCAAGTCGAGTCACCTCACCATCCCATATTTCTCGTTATCCACCTCATATTTATCCCACCTACTAAGCTAGTAGTTTAAACAGCCTTCCCTATAGACATGGGAGATTTTGAAAATACAAAAATCACTAATTTCCTTTTGATTGTAGATATGATTTTGTCTACCTTCCACACATGGAATTTCCCTATAGCAATGGCATTTACTATGATCTTGGAGTCACCATCTATATGTACTTGCTCCACCTACATAAACTTTACCACTTTGATTTCTAGTAGTGCAACATGGGCTTCCACCTCATTCTTTGTTCCACTGTCAAGCTTTTTGGATTCAATTGCAAGCATGTGCTCTGTATTGTTTGTTGTGCCTAATGGATCGAGGTTTCCTTTAGATGCCCCATCAAATTTATTTTGATTCATCCTTCCAATAAGGCCTCTTATACAACATCTTCATGCCTTTGCCTAATCTGAAAAATAAAAATTCTTTATAATATTTCAAACTATGAATAAAATTTAAAGAATAAGAATTAAAATATGCCAACTTACTTTTACCTTATCTTGGAGTGCACCTCCCTTATCAATAAACATGATTTAAAAAAATATTTTTGTTATATTCCAATATATTTATAAAATTATTTTATTTCAATATATTTATAAAATCTTTATATCTGAAAATAGAAAATGAAAAACTCCTTTTGTAATATCCTAAAGATTTGAAGACATATAAAGTAAAATTTTACCTTATCTTGGAATCCACCTGCCTTATCCAGAAACATGATTTTAAAAAAAATAAAGGAACCAAAAAAGAGAGGAAAGGGACCCTCTAGCCCAAAGGAAATAAGGAAAGATGATAAGGCAGCTTCCCCTCCCCATAACCCAAACAACAAGCCACAATGCAATACCTTCAACTCTCCTCATATCACAACCAGCAAAAACCACAATTTTATGCCCTAAAATCCCTCCTACCTGCCGGTTCCGCACTCGAATCCCTCCCACTCCAAAATGCTGCAACTCCAGGCGCCTGCTCCTTCAAGGCCCCGGCCTGCTGCTGCTATCCACAGCATTCTACGGCTCAAAAAAGCCAGCTTTTGCAGAGGAACAAGAAGAAGATGCAAAAACCCTAGCTTTTACAAAGGAACAAGAAGAAGATGCACAAACCCTAACCCTCCCAGCAAGGAGACTCGAACTGTTAACCTGCGACGAGCTTGAGATCACGAAGAAAGTGTACATGGACGTGGCAATCGACGGCGAAGCAGCAGGTCGCATCGTCATAGGACTGTTCGGAAACGACGCCCCCATTGGAGCCTCAAGATTTGCAGAGCTGGCCTCTGGAAAGCGCGGTGTAGGTTACAGAAAAAAAGAATTTGTGAAAATAACCCCGTTTTATATACAGAATGCCGGGATACGGTCATATGGCGTGGACTCCGAGATGGCTAAGCGTAGCCTTTTGGCTGATGAGTTAGTGGAGGAGAGCGTGGGGTTGGAAAAGAGGTGCACCGGGTCCAAGAGTTTTGAGGGGGCAGTGAGTCTCATTGTTAGGGACCCTTCCAAACCACCCTCACAAATCAAGTTGGTGGCCAAGGGGGGCAAGATTGAGGTTCAAGAGGAGGAGGTGAAGCCAGACCCTAATGGTACTGAGTTTGTGATTGCAACTAAAAGTGTTCCTCAGTTGGAGGTTAGCAATTTGCTTGTTGGGAAAGTGGTGGATGGGATGGATGTTGTGGCAAAGATTGCTAGTATCAAGACAATGCAAGAGAATTCGGGGTCGCCATATTTCCAGTAAGTGTACAACTATCTCTATTTTGTTGATTGCTTTATGTAGTTTTGAGTAATGTTTTGCTTTGGTTTAATGAGTTTTGTAAACATTAAGTATCTACAGTCTATGTTAATATGTTTGAAGGTTTTTAGATTTTAATTAGGTTTATCTTTTGGAGTCAATTTTTCAATTTGTACTAGTCTTTGTATTTTATTTGTGTTTGTCTTTTTGAATTAGTGCTTTGAATTATACTCTGTGACGAGCATTTTCTCTTCCCTTGCTCCCTATCTTGATGATGGGTTATGGAGTCTAAATCGAAACCTTGATTCAAAAATATAGCACATTGTTAAAATGGAAGAGTCTTTCAGCCATTTCTTGCCATTTGTATATTTTAGAAACGCTTAAGATCAATGAAATAATTTCTTTTGATTTGTATATTTAAAACACATTTAAGATTTATGAAATGTCAATCTTTCTTAGAACTTGGTTTTATTTTTTCGTGACATTCTTTACATTTCATCCTTCATTTTGTTTGAAGAACCTTTTTTTTTTTAACATTTCATTGTTCATATAGCTTGTAATTGTTTTAGGCTTTCACAGTTTTCACCTTTGTTTTGTTTCATGTTTTTTGAAACATAATTATATAGGTTGTTTGAACCCTATGTTTTGTTTGGTGATTTGCAAATTTTATTTATTATTTATTCATTATTCTTGACAATTTTAAGTTTCCACGAAGTCCAATACATTTAAGTTTAGAAAAAGAGTTTTGAGATCGTTTATTAATAATTTGTCATGAAAATAAATTTTAAATTAATTGTTTTGATAAGGAGAATAATTTGGGTTCTAATTAGTGTTTGTTGTTGAATGAATTAGGGTGGCAAAGTTGATTGGTGATAAGAGAGCAATTGTCGCTGAAAGAGGATTTAATAGACCCTATTCAAAAATTGTCATCACCAAATGTGGAGAGTTGATTTAGGAGAAAATGAAGAACCACACATTTTTTAAGAATGCTTTCATTATCAGGGATGGTGTATCTATTGGGGTTATTCTCCACACCAAGCTTGTATGTATTGGAGGTATTATCTACAGCAAACTTGTATGTATTGGACTTATCCTCCATAATAGATTAAGTAATAAAATTTGTTTATTGTTTTTTTATTAATTTCAACATCCTAGCAATAGATTAAATTATGAAATTTGCATATTTGTGTTTAAGTTTTCATATATAATTAATTTGTAGTTGTTAGAATTGTCACATTCTAAAATTTCATACTTTTGTGAAGAGATCATATATGAATCAAAGATCACTAGTAATTTTTGAAAGTTAACCATTCTCTACTTGTAAAATAATTTCTATTAGTGCTTGTTAATGGGCCTTATTAGATTAATCCAATTGTTTAGAAAATCAAATGGAAGAATTTGGAGAAGGGTTAGATCAAAATAAATTTTGACAAGGCATCGAGAGACAACTTTGAGTTATGGTGGAAAAGTT
This sequence comes from Cupressus sempervirens, assembly GCA_028749045.1. NCBI lineage: Eukaryota > Viridiplantae > Streptophyta > Pinopsida > Cupressales > Cupressaceae > Cupressus > Cupressus sempervirens. The sequence goes on along the minus strand of CM053784.1, from coordinate 650,711,341 downwards.
GATTGGTGATAAGAGAGCAATTGTGGCTGAAAGAGGATTTAATAGACCCTATTCAAAAATTGTCTTTACTAAACGTGGAGAGTCAATTTAGGAGATAATGGAGAATCGTCATTTTTTAAGAATGCCTTCATTATCGGGAATAGTGTATGTATTGGGGTTATTCTCCACACCAAGATTGTATGTATTGGAGGTATTGTCCATAGTAGACTTGTATGTACTAGATGCATCCTCCATAATAGATTAAGTAGTGAAATATGTTTATTATTTTTTACAAATCTTAGCATGCTAGCAATAGATTAAATAATGAACTTTGTATATTCTTGTTTTAAGATTTCATATGTAATTTATTTGAAGCTGTTGAAATTGTCACATTCTGAAATTTCATACTTTTGTAAAGCGTACATATATGAATTAGATGATTACTAATACTTTTTTAAATGGCTCGTTAATGGGCTCCATTGGATTAATTCAATCGTTAAAAAGATCAAATGTAGTAAATGGAAGAATTTGGAGAAGGGTTAGATAAAAATAAACTTTGATAAGGCATCAAGAGAGAATGTGAGACCTTTAGATGGTGGATTTATCCCAAGAGATTCATTGGGGAATATCATAGCACTACAAGGAAAAAGCTTCGAGACGAAACAGACAATGAGGTTGAGGCACAAGCAAATATTTGAAAGTAGTAAAATTGGATATATATGTGTATATGGGGTTCACTTAAAAGGTAATTGAATGGTTATTGTTAATGCTCTATGACATGGAATGCAAGAAAATATATATAATTAACATGTAATTATTAAGTTCTTCCCAAAATTTCAACTTAGTATTGGCAATGAGGTTGATGACACATTGTCAAAGTGGGAAATGACTTTTAATGAGAAAATGATGGCAAAGTATTAGAAGGATTTTAAGAGATTTAGAGTAAGTCGATGAGATATGTCATACGTTGCCAACTTGATTGTGTAATGATATTAGAAGTGTAACTGCAATCGAAGGATGAACTGAAGTAAATTGCATCAAATAAGGTAGCTCATTCCCAAGATGTTGAGTTTAAGGTGGGATATGTAATTGGCAAACAAAGAGAAGGCTTGGGGAAGAAGGGAGACTATTGGTTTCTTGTTAACTATTATCAAGAAAAACTTGTTTTCGTGGGAAGAATCTCAAGAAATAGATTGAAGGGGGTTTTCAAAATCCAAAGAGTTTGTGTTCTTGCATATTGTTGACATCATGTTGGGTGAAGAATTTGTGAGCTCTAAGCATTGTTAAAGGATTAATGTCAACATTGTTTTGGTGATTCTCACATGGTGTTAAGAACAGACAAGAGAAAAGGTTGGATGGGTAATGAGGAAATGTGTGGAGAATGAGTGCTTGTTTGGGCTCAAATCTTTTCTTTCAATGACTATCCCAAGGATAATTTTTATAACCAAAGAAGGTTCATTTGTCTCTTCATCATATGGAGGGCAAAAAGTTGCAAGGAGAGAAGATGCACAAAAGCCCAGATGGGTTGGGAGTCTCTAAAAGAGTTTCATCAAGAGAGAAATCACGTGTTGAGAGAAAGAAGAGGTAAACATGATGAGAAAGGACCGAATTGTGAACTATGTGACTATTGGGTTGATAGCCCTATAAAGGTACAAAATAGAACAACGAGATACAAATAGTTGTGTAGGGGTCAATCTCTTATTGTTACATTTTAAGTTTTTTTAGTTAATGGGGTTTACTAAAAAGATGTGTTTCAGGTAGTTTGGGTGTATTAAGTTGTCACAAGCTAGACCATTGTGTTGATAGTTGTCCAAATGGAGGTAAAAATATGTTGCTCTATGACATGGAACGTACGAAAATATATAAAATCTACATGTAATTATTAAATTCTTCCCAAAATTTCAACTTAGTATTGGCAATGAGGTTGATGACACATTATCAAAGCGGGAAATGACTTTTAATGAGAGAATGGTGGAAAAGTACTAGAGGTTTTGAGAGATTTAGAGTAAGTCAATGAGATATGTCATACGTTGTCGACTTGAGTGTGTAATGATGTTGGAAGATGTAACCACAATCAAAGGGATGAACTGAAGTAAATTGCATTAAATAAGGCAGCCCATTCCCAAGATGTTGAGATTTAAGGTGGGATTTATAATTGGCAAAGAGAAGGCTTGGGGAAGAAGGGAGACAAGTGTAAAGGAGGAAGTATGGAGGTTGGTTTCTTGTTAACTATTATCGAGAAAAACTTGTTTTCGTGGGAAGAATCTCAAAAAATAGATTGAAGGGGGTTTTCAAGATCCAAAGAGTCCATGTTCTTGCATATTGTTGACATCATGTTGGATGAAGAATTCATGAGCTCTAAGCATTGCTAAAGGATTAATGTCGACATTGTTTTGGTCATTCTCACATGGCGTTTAGGACAAACAAAAGAAAAGGTTGGATGGGTAATGAGGAAATGTGTGAAGGATGAGTTCTTGTTTGGGCTCAAATATTTTCTTTCGATGACTATCCCAAGGATAATTTTCATAACCAGAGAAGGTTCATTTGACCCTTCATCATATGGAGGGAAAAAAGTTGCAAGGAGGAAAGATGCACAAAATCCCAATTGGTCTTAGAGTCTCTGAAAGAGTTCATCAAGAAGAAATCATGTGTTGAGAGAAAGAAGAGGTAAACATGATGAGAAAGGATTGAATTGTGAACTAGGTGACTATTGGGTTGATATCCCTATAAAGGTACAAAAGAGAACAACGAGATACAAATAGTTGTGCAGGGTGAATCTCTTATTATTACATTTTAAGTTTATTTTGTTAATGGAGTTTACTACAAAGATGTGTTTTAGGTAGTTTGGGTGTAAGTTGTCACAAGCTAGACCATTGTGTCAACAGTTGTCCGAATGGAGGTAAAAATGTATTGCTCTATGACATGGAACGTAAGAAAATATATAAAATCTACATATAAATTTTAAATTCTTTCCAAAATTTCAACTTAATATTGGCAATGAGGTTGATGACACATTGTCAAAGTGGAAAATGACTTTTAATGAGAGAATGGTGGCAAAGTACTAGAGGATTTGAGAGATTTAGAGTAAGTCAATGAGATATGTCATACATTGCTGACTTGAGTGTGTAATGATGTTGGAAGATGTAACCACAATCAAAGGGATGAACTAAAGTAAATTGCATTAAATAAGGCAGCCCATTCCCAAGATGTTGAGATTTAAGGTGGGATTTATAATTGGCAAACAAAGAGAAGGCTTGGGGAAGAAGGGAGACTAATGTGAAGGAGGCAATATAGAGGTTGGTTTCTTGACAACTATTATTGAGGAAAACTTGTTTTCATGGGAAGAATCTCAAAAAATAGATTGAAGGGGGTTTTCAAGATCCAAAGAGTCCATGTTCTTGCATATTGTTAACATCATGTTGGGTGAAGAATTCATGAGCTCTAAGCATTGCTAAAGGATTAATGTCAACATTGTTTTGGTGATTCTTACATGGCATTTAGAACAGACAAAAGAAAAGGTTGGATGGGTAATGAGGAAATGTGTGGAGGATGAGTGCTTGTTTGGGCTCAAATCTTTTCTTGCAATGACTATCCCAAGGATAAGTTTCATAATTAAAGAAGGTTCATTTGACCCTTCATCATATGGAGGGAAAAAAATTGCAAGAGGAAAGATGCACAAAAGCCCAAATGGGTTGGGAGTCTCTAAAAGAGTTTCATCAAGAGAAATCATGTGTTGAGAGAAAGATGAGATAAACATGATGAGAAAGGACCGAATTGTGAACTATGTGACTATTGGGTTGATAGCCCTATAAAGGTACAAAAGAGAACACCAAGATACAAATAGTTGTGCAGGGATGAATCTTTTATTGTTACATTTTAAGTTTTTTTTGTTAATGGAGTTTACTACAAAGATGTGTTTAAGGTAGTTTGGGTGTAAGTTGTCACAAGCCAAACCATTGTGTTGACGGTTGTCCAAATGGAGGTAAAAATCTATTGCTCTATGACATGGAACGTAAGAAAATATATAAAATCTACATGTAATTATTAAATTCTTCCCGAATTTTCAACTTAGTATTGGCAATGAGGTTGATGACACATTATCAAAGTGGGAAATGACTTTACATGAGAGAATGGTGGCAAAGTACTAGAGGATTCGAGAGATTTAGTAAGTCAATGAGATATGTCATACATTGTCGACTTGAGTGTGTAATGATGTTGGAAGATGTAACCACAATCAAAGGGATGAACTGAAGTAAATTGTATTAAAAAAGGCAACCCATTCCAAAGATGTTGAGATTTAAGGTGGGATTTATAATTGGAAAACAAAGAGAAGGCTTGGGGAAGAAGGGAGACTAGTGTGGAGGAGCCAGTCTGGAGGTTGGTTTCTTGTTAACTATTATTGAGCATTACTTGTTTTCATGGGAAGAATCTCAAAAAATAGATTGAAGGGGGTTTTCAAGATCCAAAGAGTCCATGTTCTTGCATATTGTTGACATCATGTTGGGTGAAAAATTCATGAGCTCTAAGCATTGCTAAAGGATTAATGTTCACATTGTTTTGGTCATTCTCACATGGCGTTTAGAATAGACAAAAGAAAAGGTTGGATGGGTAATGAGGAAATGAGTGGAGGATAAGTGTTTTTTTGGGCTCAAATCTTTTCTTTCGATGACTATCCCAAGGATAATTTTCATAACCAAAGAAGGGTCATTTGACCCTTCATCATATGGAGGGCAAAAAGTTGCAAGGAGGAAAGATGCACAAAAGCCCAAATGGGTTGGGTGTCTCTGAAAGAATTTCATCAAGAGAGAAATCTTGTGTTGAGAGAAAGAAGGGGTAAACATGATGAGAAATGACCGAATTGTGAATTAGGTGACTATTGGATTGATAGCCCTATAAAGGTACAAAAGAGAACGACGAGATACAAATAGTTATGCAGGGGTGAATCTCTTATTGTTTTTTATTAAGTAAAACAGGTTTTGAAGAATGCCTGAAACCATGTACAATTCTAAAGATTTTCAATGAGTACAGAAGCAAAAGAACAACATCCTTTATTGTTACATTTTAAGTTTTTTTTGTTAATGGGGTTTATTACAAAGATGTGTTTTAGGTAGTTTGGATGTAAGTTGTCACAAGTCATTTCAATGTCATTTTTGGAATTTTTTAGTGATAATTTATGCAAAACGAAAAATGTATAAAGATTATGTTATTGATGGGGGTATAAAATATAAGGTGACTAAGATTTATTGTTTTCTCGATGAATTTTTTCAAGGGATGGTGTAATTGACTATTTGTTGGGGTTGGTATGAGGCTGAAAGGTGAAAGCTGAATTTATAATTCTAATCTAATAATTGTTTTTTTTTAATAGTTAAAAATACCTTTTTCATAGATCAAAAAAATACTTTGCATTATTTATTTATTTTGTTACTACAATTTCAAAGAAAAACTAAAATGGCATACAAAGCTAAATTATAATTGTATTGGATAACAACTTTAAGTGAGATGTTGGCCAAACATAATCATTTTTCATAAAATAATATATGAGCATTAATATGATATTTTGTCAAAATTTATTAAAATATAATATACTTGTTCAATGTTGTAATTGGATTCACTAGAACCTTATTAATAATTTATAATGTATTTTGTAATGATATCTTTGATCTCCAACTATTACGGATAAAGTTGTTGGATAATTAACATTATACAATCTTTCATAGACATAAACTTGATTTAAGTGGATCTATCACATGCTCCTTATTATATGAAGATGTAGTTGACTTCTACCCATTTGAAGTATTTTAAAATTACTTATCCACTTACGAACAACAATATGATGTTGTTGTTGCAAGCTATTTATCTTTGAGGGTTTCACTAGTGTCTCTTTATTGTGGAGACACTCTCGGACAGTTGCTCGTCAACGAAATAAAAATCACTCTACTCTTATTTCCATTCCTCCCCAATTTTGGGTGAGTTGTCTATTTGCTCTTCATATGGCAACTAACTATGTTGCTAATTTGTTGTCAATGGTCTAATTATGACCTCATTGTAAATTTTTATTTATTTAATGCCTTCAAGTTGTGTTTTATAAGAGTCAACACCCTTGTTTGTGGCTTTTAATATCAAAAATAATATATATTACATATCAATATTGAAAAGGTTCAACATGCATGTCATTTTGTAGATACTTTAGAACATAATATTGATACATGCATGGACATGAGTTGATCAACATGTGTTTTCACTAAAAATACTAAAATATAATTTATCTATATTATCATAATAATAAAATAATGCATCTCATTTGGTCATACAAAGAAAATGTACACAAATTTGGTATATAAATTCACCAAAAGTTTGTATGTCAAATTGAAGCTATAATTTTCATGACATCGAACAACCTATATGCTTATTTTATCTAGATTGGACTTCTCATTTTGTAGAAATCTTTTTTTAAAAATGAAATAGCTTTGCTTCCCGCTTATTCTAGTCCAATAGCTTTGCCTCCATTTCATTCTAGTCCAACGAATCATCATGCATTATGTTTAGGTAGTGTTACTATTGATGGGGTAGTATCTAAGGGTTGTTGGGTAAGTTTATTGTGACCAATATTTTGCTACAAGGGATTTCTTCTTCTATCTTCCTTCCTGAGCGTCCTCATGCTATCTCTGAGGGGCAACGGGGGGATGTTATCCACATTCCTTCCACATTTTCACTGCATAGGTTGAAGTTGACTTTAAGGGGTGCTATTATTCTTGGCATTGGCGATGGAGGGGTCTCTCCTATAGGGTTGTTATAGATTGGGACCCCCCTCCCAATCTCCGAAAAAAAATATTGCTTCTAGTGGACAAAACTACACGATTACCACCAAATCAATTGCTACTATTTCTCCAAAGGTGGAAGTTCAACCCATTTCATGTGCCTAGAACTCTTATGTAGTGGTTTTTGGACCAAATGAGGTGGATAATATGGATTTATAACAACATTATTGGTTGGTTTGTAGATTCAGTAGTCTTTGGCCTTCTCTTTCGAATCTGGGCCATTGGGTAGCAAGTTCCTGACCACTCTTAGTCTTTGAAAATATTGAATTTTTCCCTTGTGTGAAGGAGTTTTTTATTATTGCATTTTCTTCCTTTGAAGATTGTGATCTAGTGTTGAGCAAGTTGTGGGTTTAGGGGAATAACTCTCTCTCAACCAAACCCTAGATAGTCTCCTTCAACCCTCTTACTAGATCACTCAGTGTGTCTCTATGTGGCTTCATCTCCCCAATCTACCACTTGGGAGATTTCTTTATTTGAGGTCATTGAAAATTCAATTTGCAATTTCCTATAGGTGGATGAGGTTATGACTTTATTGGGTCACTCTTATTTTGCTTGCATTTTGGTTCACATGCATGTCTACACTCCACTACCAAGAGAAGGTGCTCATAGTTGGGGATAAACCTCTGACTCAAATTGTTGGATTATGAGTTCCTCCCCTTTCGGTATTGGTGTTTCTTCTATATTGGCCATCTAGCTACAGGATATTCTCTATTTTGTTGGAAAGGTGTTTCTACTTGTTGTGCAAATGATGATCATTTGATCATCTAAGCATTTGATTATCCCTATGATTATGCCTCTAAGGACTCCTTACATGATGATGATGGCCCCTTAGAAGATTTTCTTATTATTTTTTCCTCCTGTTATTTTTTGGACTTGACTCCACATCTTGTTGTTGGTGTAGTCCTTTTTGGCCATATAGATCCTTCTTTGATTGTTACTCTTGATCTTTTCTAGTGTTTTGCAATTGATGTACAATGTTGCCAACACTATATTCTTTGTGTTGATGGCCACATAATGGGGTTTCAACTACCATGTAGTGGAGACCCTAGTGAAAGTATCACTTGGACTTTATCTACTAGAAAAGGAAGAACCACTCTATCACGTATTCTCCTCCCCCCAATGAGAGTGTGTTATCTTCCCACTCTTGATGTGGGTTACTAATTGTGTTTCTAGTGTGTCGTTGATGACATATTCTTGACCTTATTTTAAATTTATGTGTATTTTCCAACACCTTTATTTTTGTGTTGCGGTTGTGTAATGATCAACCCCTTTTGTTAGGGTGTTGATTTAATCAAAAAACCTATATAATTATTTTATTAAAAGTTATTAAATTCTATACTTACAAACTAATTTATGATATAATTTTTTTAAGCTTAAAAATATTTTATTATTTTGCCATGGTATCACTTATAGTAAATTATAATACCATTATAATTTATCATAAATTACAAATGATCATTAATGTTATTATATTTTAATTGATTGAAACTTCTTTACCACATTTGTCATGGGTTTCTGTTTTCTAGATATTTGTTGATAAGGGAAAATCTCTCTCTTATTAGGGAGTGATGACTTTGTTCAAGATCCCTAAAACTAACATATAAATCAAAAGAATGGAAGTGGAAAGAGTATGTCATCCAATCTAGATGTACATGATCCAATCTAGATGTACATGGACATGAAGATACATCAATGCAAAATAAAAAGCTTGCTAGTAATCTAAAAGTCAAGAAAAAAGGCAACTTCCACTAGAGACACTATGTTTGTTGAATCAAAATATCAATATCCATACACATTAAATGTTTCAAGTGATAAGATGATTAGAAATAGTAGAAGTATTTGATACAAATATGGTAATTCCTATGAATGGAATGTGTATCAAGATGCATCATATGAGCTTCACAATAAGGATGTTATCTTATATATCCCTCTCTATTTGAAAATTATGAAGATATCTTATAGGATAACTTCCCCACTCCCTCAAATAGAAATCATCCATAGCAATATCATATTTTTCATTGTGCCAACACAAATATATAATTAGAAAAATGAATGTGGGAATGGAGAAGTTAATGAGGAGATTGCTTTTCTTAACCAAATCAAACAAAGGAAAGCTTAATTGATTGCTTAGGAACATAAAGAATTTCAAATGTGTTCATGTCAAGCTCAAATAGAAAAGGCCCAACATCATATGCTAAATATGATTAATGATTGTCAAATTAAATAGTAGCTCCAAAGTGTTCCCAAAGAAAATTATATATATATATATATATAGGTTTATCTACTTCCAATTGATATTCTTTGTTTATAAAAAAAATGTATATAAATAGTGGGTTCTCATTTATTTCTCAATTCTCACTCTGTAACAAGTCAGTTAACATGAAAAATCCTATCAAAGTGAAGCACATGATGCAATACAAGGTAGGAGAATCCCTAAAGGAGATGTCCTAGCCCTGAACAATTAACCACACAATGGAATATAAATGATAAGACAACTCTATATATATATATATATATATATATATATATATATATATATATATATATATATATATATATATATATATATATATATATATATATATATATATATATATATATTCCTCAATTTTTACTCTATAACAAGTCACTTAACATGAAAAATCCTATCAAAGTGAAGCACCTGACGCAATGCAAGGTAGGAGAATCCCTAAAGGAGATTTCCTAGCCCTGAACAATCAACCACATAATGGAATATAAATGATAACACAAACATTTAGATTCAAAATAAAGGAAACTCTCATAATAGAATCTAAACTTGTGCTCATAAGCCAACAAGCAGCCTTCTTGTTTCCCAAGCCCACACTTAGCTACTAGCTCTGATCAACTTCGCTCCTCTCAAATACTCCATGTTGAATGATTAATGACTCTAGACTCCACGAGACCCTCTACTTATACTAAACTAATCCACATGTCGGCCTAGCATAATAGAAATTAAATAAATACTGACATTAAATACACCCTCAAGCCACAAGTCAGCTAGGCAACAAACATTAAATATAGGAAATAATTAAATACTTAGGACAAGCCCCAAGTTTACAAACCATAACTAACTCAAATGACAACATGAAATTGTGCGCCCTTAGGCATAGGTCCATGTGCCACCCAACGATCCAAATCCAAGAGCGCACATGCCAACTCCCTTAGATCGAAGTTTACAGAAATAATCTTCAAAGTCTGCCAGTAAATTAGGAAATGTGACCAACAGTCCCAAAAATGGCTCTAACTCCAAGATGATAACTCCAATCATTATGGGCACTTGGGACAAGGTTTCCCAATGTGTCTCAAACACAACCCCAACTGCACGAACCATAACTCCACAAATACAAGCCCGAAGCCCCTACATACAAGATTATCGACTTCCCTAGGATGCTCTTGCATCACAAAGCAACCATTGCAGCTCCTCATAGTGTAAGTGTTAGTACATACACAATGCACAAAGATAAGAATGAGCCCTCTTTTAGTTCATCTTACCAAGGCTTAAATCCAAGAGAAATGTAGGTACATGAATAACAAAATAAAATAAATATAAACATTAGAATCCAACCTAGTTTAAGAATAAATTATCTTTATTGGCAATTTAATATTAATTGAAAATTGTGATTTTTACTCAATTTATATCAATTAGAGAGAGAGAGTGTGTGTGTGTGTGTGTGTGTGTGTGTGTGATTTAAAAATTAGTAATAAATTTTTTAGCTAGTTTTGAGAGGTAGTCTTATTATAGTGAGATTGTCATACATGAAAAAAAATCATATGGTAAGTATGGTTATTTGCACAATCCTTATTTTATATTTCTTACTTAATTTCTATGCATTCTTGCTCTTTGACTCTAAATTTTCCTTGTTAACACCAATCCCAAAAAATTGATGTTATAATGAACCTAAATTTACATTCAACTAACACCTAATTCAATTTCCACATTCTTTTTCCTAGCCCATTTCCACTATGAATAAGATTAGTATTGCATGGTGTGGGTTCGATGTAGAATTAAAATTGCTAGCTCTTACCCTTTCCTTATAGTCATTTGGAGAAAACTTGATAATTGTTTGTGCGATGATTCATTTAGTCTTGGTATTTAAAGGCATTTATTTGATCTTTAAAAAATATATATACAGCATTCATGTTGCAAATATGGGTGAGCTTATGCTACAAATGTGGGTGATGCCCCCATTGTAAACCATGGGAGTACCACTTTGACTCCTACTAGTGCACCCCTCTTTGAACATGAGGACTTTTCTTTTCCTTTTACTTTTATTATACTTCAAACTTTAAATAACAATGTGCTTCTTGCTCAATATCCAGACCATTGTGTTGATGGTTGTCCAAATGGGGTTTTATTAGTTCCTCCCCCTTATGGTTGGGAGCCTAAGGACACCATCACCTAAACAATCATCCATATTCTTCTCCACATGTGGTGAGTGAGTTTCTCTCCAACTCTTGAAGAGGGTTACTAGCCATAATGCTAGTGTGTTATTTTTTTTATGTATTTATTTCGTTGAGACCTTTGTTCTTGTGTTGTTAAATTATTTATGGCCTCTACCTATAAATACAACTCCCTTATCTATTTAACACCTTTGGGAAGTGGTTTTGGAAGGGTTAACCCCCTTGTTAGGCTATTGGTTTCAATTTTTTTTAAATTGAACATCATTTAAATATTGTTTGAAATATCAGAGGAAAACTAGCATTCAATAACATCATTTTAACTTGGTATGCTAAAAAAAATATCAGTTGCATTAAAATATGCATGTAGTAACTCACTTGCACATCAAAGATTTTTTTAGTGGTGAATCTTTGCCAATTGGCGATTTTGTCTCCTCAGCCGATCATCATTTGGAGAATAGAACATATATAGTTGGTCAATAGTGTCGCCAAAACTTTACAAAATTTGGGTCTAAAGCTTAGGTCAATCACCCTTTTTTTTACACGTAATTGGTCAAAAATCTCAGTCCAATCGCCAATGTAATATACCTTTATGATACAATTATTTTAAAATTTATGCCATCCTTTACGTATTGTTTTGTTATTGGACAATGTTATTTCGCCCTTAGTATAACAAAATATTTTCCCTTGGGTTGGGTGTTACCTATCATTTTACCGACATGCGTTGCCAACTAGCTTCGTTTAGGCAACTATTTTATATTTTAAGATTACATAAGAAGTGTTATTTTGCCTACTTATGACATTCTCGCTTGCTAATCCCACACAATTTTCGAACCTAATTTGGCATATATACATTCATAAGATATTATTATTCTACAAATTCACTCTTTCCTAGTCTGGAATTTCTTATTGTTGTTGATGTTTTAGAGTGTTGAGTGCATTTCCCATTGAGCAATCATGAGTCATGGTTTTCTTGAGAGGTAAATGATTTTTAATTTATTTTTTACACTATTTTTGTATTTTAAGCTTACATAGGAAGTGTCATTCTGCCTACTTTTGACATTCCCGCTTGCTAATCTTGCGCAATTTGCCAACTTAATTTGGCATATATACATTCATAAGATACTATTATTCTTCAACATTCACTCTTTTCTAGTCTAGCATTTCTTATTGTTGCCAATGTTTTAGAGTGTTGAGTGCATTTCCCATTGAGTAGTTGTGAGTCATGGTTTTCTTGAAAGGTAAATGATTTTTAATTTATTTTTTTAGTGTCCATTGGGAGTGGATAGTAGATACCCTTTGGATATCTCACATGCTCAGATAGGATTGCGAATTTTATTGGTTAGTACCATAGTAGGTATGCCTTTTTTATGCAAAAAAATCCTATTATTTTTATTATATAGTCTAAGTAGTCTACTATCACAGTCTTTTGTTCAACATATTGATATTTTTTTCAGTGTTTATTGGTTTGCAATGTGAAACAAGAGGGGTTTTGATAAGATCCCCGAAAGCCAAGAGAGGCCACCAAAACACAAAACCTTATTAGCATACTTTGGTATTGGAAATGTTGGAAACCTATAAAATCTACAACCTACATCTCCAGTGCATATTGAAAAAGGAGATTCATCACAAGTTGGAGACCATTTTGAAGAAGTTCAAGTTGGTGAAATTGATATCTCAATCGAGGATGAACTTGAAGATGATTTTGAGGAAGTTCCTTTGAGTAGGGAGTCATAAATGATATTATATACTTGGATGGGAAAATAAAAAGTGACACCATAAATGATATTATAGACTTGGGTGAGAAAAACAAAAGTGATGCCATAAATTATGTTTGTGCACAGAAGGGGAAAAGAAAATTGGAATATAAAAAAGTTTGATCTCGCTGGGATCTATCCAAAAGGAATTTTCAATTAGAATGGATGCAAAATTTTTGGTTCATTGAACCAGTGCCCAATCTAATTGATGATGGGCCTCGTATAGAATGCAAATGTAAGATTTGCACAGAGATATCAAAGAAGGAAAACAAGTTGCAGCTTAAACTTGATACCATAAAAAGTATGTCAGTAATGTTTACAAAAAGGAAACTATAGATGGAGTTGAAAAATCTGTGCTAACTTGGAAAATGAAATACAATTGTCTACATATCAGGAATGTTGAATTATACAACTTACACAAGAAATTATAGGAGAAGCATTCTGTAATAAAAGGTTCTATTGAGGCTTTCCTTAGGAAAGCAATGGAAGTGGAAAATATGGGAAAAGTTGTTCAGTTAAGTGTCACCTTTTATATTTTGAGTAGAGGGCATCCTATGATAACTACCCTTCAATTACTAGTTTATTGAACTTTTTGAAAGTTTGAAACTATTCAAACTGTCATTGGTTAGTAAACAATGGATGAGAATGGGCTAGTTGTCTTGCACAAGTTGAAAAGGAAGATATGAAGACAAAAATAAAATAGTCACATTTCATTGCATTGTCTCTAAATGAAGTTACAACAATTGGTAATACTTCTTAGGTGTGCATGCATGTTTATATTGTAAACGATATTTTTCGTCAACATGTTCTACTATATGTTGCTAAATTGAATTGTAGTGCGATAGCGAAAAATTATATGATTTATTAAAGAGTACTCTAATTGACTGTGGATGCATGGATAACATGGATATTGCCAAAAATATGGTGTGTGTTGGAGGAGATGGAGCTTCGGTTATACAAGGTCATAAAGCAGTCTATAGTGACAACTATAGCAGCTTCTCTGTGAGTCAAGTTGTAGGCTAGTAGCTCTGGTCTTACCAATTTTAATTCAAATTAATTTATGTGCTCTGGTCTTACCAATGTCTAAGACTCTATCTACTAATTAATTTTGTTTGTAGAAGTCAATTTTGACCCTTAACTGTGCTATTGTAGATGCTTTGTTTTTTTTAAACATGTCACATGTTGAGATTTTTATCTAAACTAGTTGTTAGAGTCTAGACATGTTGAGATTTTCATTGATTCTAGTTTCTTAAAGAAATTGTAACATAATACATTTTAAATAATAAACTTTCTTTCATAAAATTGTATTATAATTTATAAATTTATAAATTTGCATGTAACATAATACATGATACATTTAACAATTACAAACATGATGCAATGTACATTTAAATCTTAGACAATAGAATTATACAAATTTAGAGCCTAACGAAGTAGAATATTAAAACCCTTTGCAAATGATCCTAAATTCTCTTTTATAGATACAAGGGAGCAACAATAGCTACAGGTCGGTTTGTAATTGTATATATAATATGATTACTACTACATTATGTGTGTACAATCACATTGCCAATTGTACAATATTTTCAAGTAGGACTAGGAAAAAAAATCCATCTGGTCTAGGTAGGAGGTTGTCCACCTATCCTAATAGGTTGGTTCCTAATTCCTATAACAATTAACATTAAACAAAGTTGAAATTAACTTCAAAATTTAAAATTAAAGATCAAATAGTTATAAAATGTTTATATTACTATCAGTTACGAAGTTGTTACTTGTTAGTACTATAACTAATATTGATAGATTGAGTAGATGACCCAAGGATGTTCTTTAGGGCACTTCATTCTGCATCATTTGGAGGTTCAATTTAATTTAGGTTATACATAAATAGTTGTAACGTCATCAGCAGCAAATACTTCGAAGAGATATTTTTATATGAATCAAGGGATTTATCTATAACTACATTCAATGTTGATAGTGGTTTGATGCAACTTGCAATTCTTTCTAGAGTGGTTTCCTCGAGCAAGTTGCCTAAATCAGAGTTCATGATGTTGTACAATTGTTTCATGTAATCTTCTTTTCCAAGGAATTTTCCTTTTGAGTTAGCTGGATTTGAAAATCCATCATTTAGCAAGAGGAGTATGTTGTGATTCATCTTCATCAAGTCTCTAGAAGCAAATTTCACAGCTTCATCTATTTCCATTAATTTTTACAATTTTAGCAGACATGTAAGGCCATTATAGAGGCATTGCAGAGGTTGTTTATTCCCTGGCTTGCCAATTCTCTATCACTAGATCTCTGTACTTTATACAAAATTTGTTTTGCAATATTTTCTAAGGAACTGGGGAAGATACTTTTTTTTCCTCATTTTTTTTTGTACATTTTCAAATACACCTCTGATATTGCTATTTAAATCAAGCCATTCAAACAAGCTATCAGTGTTATGTATTAATTTCTCTCATTTTTTGTGTTTTATAAACTTAATTGTGTTTCTTATAGTATTCTTGGCATGATGGTCTTTGGAAGATGTAGTTATATTTTGTGCAATTGCATTCTCCATTTTTTTTCATTTCAAAGATCTCCATTTCACTCTTTTTCATATTCATATGTTTTCCCTTGCCAATTAGTTACTCTTTTCCTCTCATCCTCCAATTCCTTCTTCAAATATTGGATTGTCTTTGCAATAGGTACCTCTTTTTTCTTCTCATCCTTTAATTCCCTTTTCAAATCATGGATTGTCTTTGTAGTAGATTCCTTTTTCTTCTCATTGTCCAATTCCTTCTTCAAATCATGGAGTGTGTTTGCAGTATGAATAGACTCCTCTTTCTTTTCATTCTCCAATTCCTTCTTCAAATCAAGGATTTTCTTTACAGTTGACTCCTCTTTTCTCTTTGTGTTCTCTAATTCCTTCTTCAAATCATGGATTGTGTTTGCACTAGACTTTGTTATCTTCACATTCTCCAATTCCTTCTTCAAATCAAGGATTTTCTTTGAAGTAGGCTCATCTTTTTTCTTCATATACTCAAATTGCTTCTTCAAATTATGGATTGTGTTTGCACTAGACTCCTCTTTTTTCTTCTCATTCCCCAATTCCTTCTACAAATTATGAATTTTCATTGCATTAGACTCCTCATTTTTCTTTTCATTCTCCAATGTCTTCTTCAAATTACTAATTGTATTTTCAGTAGAGGAGTACTTTTTCCTTTCATTCTCCAATTCAATCTTCAAATTATTATTTTCCTTGATAGAAAAGTCTAGGTCATTTTTCAATTTATTTTTTACCTATGCACTATTATCTACAAACTTGAACAACTGTGTAGTAGAGGATTTTTCATTCTCAAATCTTTTTTCACACTTATATAATTCTTTAGTTGTATTTTTTTAGTTGTTCATTCATCTTTTCTTGTTGCACAATTGCCTCTATAGAAGAAGAATCATTTATCCTATTTTACAATTCTTTGAACCTATTGTTTGATGCTTTCTCCTTGGTCTTCACATTACCAAGGTTTGCATGTAACTTTTCTATTTTCTTTACAAGCCTTCTATTTTCCCTCTCCGCTTTCAGAAGTGTAGAATAAACCATTTTGTTGGTCACATTTGATATATTGATTGTCAATATTTTTCATTTTTGAGAAATCCATATGAAGACTGGTAACTTGTATATCATTATGATTTATTAGAATTTCTGGTGGATTATTATCTCTAGCTAAGTGCATAATAGCCATGAAGTTCATCATTTCAGTGTTTGGGTCATATGTTGGAAATATATTGTTAGTCTTAGATGCCTGATGTTCAACAATTGCATCACTTTTCAACATCCTCATAATTTGCCTATTTATTTTGTTTGTCTGATTAAATTTTGTTGAAAAGTCATTTAAACTAAAATTTGGGTTTGCTGACACAAATGAGTGTTTAAAAGGTGAATAATCACTTGTATTTTTGTATGCTCCTCCGACTCTAGTTACACTTACTCCACCTACAATTGTATTTTGAGGATTGCCAACAACCTGATGATGACCCATCTCAAATTCTGGTGTTTTAAGACTATTTGCGGGGTTTTATCTAGAAGCTACTAGTGCATACATTGGTGAAGTAACCACTAGCATTGCTTTTGTTGTAATTGTCATGATTTTTTTTCTTTTTTGCACTAGGTTCACACGTGCCAATGTTAGTGCCAGTGCCAGTACCAATCAGATCAACTTAAAATGAATTTGAAGAACTAACAAATATTGTATTGGGATGACCTTCAAAAGTATAATGTTTTTTTTTCCTTTCTAGATGAATCATCGTTAATCTCATTGGAGAGTCTAGTGACTAGATGACTTCCTCTTTTCGGTGGGTTTGGTACTGCAATTGGATTCCAAATCCCTTTTCCACTTGCACTAATGAGCCTTATACCTGCATAACCCATGATTTGTATCATAGTTTCCCCTTTAGTATATGTTTGTTTAATAAAATCACTCATTTGAAGTTAACCAATATTTCTTTGAGGCTTGATTGACCCAGGATCTTGAGTACCTTGAATGTCTTCATCAGAGTTAGAGTCATTATGTCTTTGACTATCACTATCACTGCAAGTACCAAATTGATATACTACATATGGATGTTCTTTATTCCAATAATCAATAAAACATTCATCCTCCTCAATTTCCCCCAAAGGTGCTGAGGTCTTTGGGTCACCCATATTTTTCTTCATTTTCCAAAAATCATTCATTTTGGTTTGAGACCATAATTCTAATCTACATGCCTCTTTAATTTCTTTTGGCATAAATCTCTTAGAATGTTCAAAGGTTTTCTTGTGGAAATTGAAGTATATCATAGGCTTTGATTTGTTTGACTTTCATATGTGAAATGTCATAATTTGGGATGACAATTCATTGAAATATTATTCTTTGTTGCATGTTTCTCCATCTCTTTTTGAACCTCATCCCACGAATCCACGTTTTTAAATTTTTCTATCAATGGCATCTCTTGATGTTGATATTTGCTTTTAGATTTCCCATTGGTAATAAGTCTTTCTTTTATTATGTTCATTGGATCATAATTTTAGTGACTAACAAGATCAAAGCTAAAAAAATCACCAATTCATTTGCCACCTTGAAATCCTTTCTCTCAAATGTGAGGCCTCCCATTGCGAAAGGGAAGAAGGAAATATCATTTTCTGATGTTGTCCACTGAAAATTTCATTTGACATACGTATTCCAATGAAAAAAAAAATCTATCACATGCATTGGAAGTTTGTACGGTTCAACCATTGAACCATAAAACATTAACACAGTGTAGTCTTCCAGGAAGAACCAATCAACCAATTGAATTTGACTTCCCAGTTGAATGTAATCTTTACAAGACACAGGAAATCTAGGCATTAGAGTGCCCATAATTTTTTGGTAAATAGTTGCCAAAAAGAAGTCTACAAAATGGTTGTAGTTATTATTGCTACTAGTAATCCTCATCTTATGTGTCCACTCATATACTTGACTTGGAGTCTCTGATTTCTTCTAGATTTTCTCATCAAACTTATAGACCTCAGTATCAATCTTCTTGTTCTCAGTCCCAAATATTGGGTGATACTTTGCTAAAAGAAGGTAGCACAAGTTACTTGTGAACCTAAATGTCTTCATCTTGCCTGTAGTTGTACTTTGTTTAATCATTAGTAATTGTTATTGCATAGATTCAACAATGTGTTGAACATAATTATATCTTACTTCTACCTTGTCAACTGAGTGACCTCGACAATGGATATTATAAATCATTTCAAGAACGTTGGCCCCCACTTCCTTGCTACTATCCAATCCCAGAAAAATGATAACAAAGAAGTAGTATTTTGAACCCATGGCACAAAAATATCACATTGAATAGGAGGCTTATGATCTTTGTCCAATGTAATAGTAACACTAGTACATGATTAGTAGATAACCTTGAGTTTATTAAACTGTTAATATATGAATCTTGAAAAACTCTCTCTAGTTTTTCATAAGCCCATGCTAGTTTATCCAACTCAATGCACTTGTTAAAGCTTTCTACTTTAAACCCTAGCCCTAGGTCTAACAGAGCAAAAAATCACTCTAAGTTATGGATAAAATTTTATCTTGAGTGTTTTAGTTTACAATTGCCTTTCTATTTTCATCATAATTCTGAGCACATAGCATTGCAATTTCTAGGAAAGGAAATACTTTGGGTATAGCCAAGTTTGCTAATCCACTAACCAAAGCAATTAGTTTATTTGTATATGTGCCAATACTTTTATTAAATTTGGAATATTTTCTCCTGATATGTGGATCCTTCCACTTATTAAATAATTAATGTCTAATTTCCATGATTCCCAAATCTCTGTGGATAATAGGATAAAAAAAATCATGATATTCATCAATGAAACTTGGAGTTTTTAGCACTTGCCTGAGTTATATAATGTCTTTCTTTTGGCTTGCACTCATACTGGAGGTTTCTGACTTTATTTTTCCCATGCATTCCACTGGTATTAGTTATTACACATAATACAACTTCAAGCCCTAATTAAAAAAATTATAAAGTGTAAACCTAAGATAGTAAGACTTTTATTGCTATAAGTGCACTACAATTTTTTTTGAAAATTTAATAGTTAAAAGTTAAAACATAATTAATTAATGGTTTAAAGTACTATAGTTTGTGTAATGTACATGTAAGTTAAAACTATAAAGTTATTGTAGTCAATAATGTATATAATGATAATAATTAATAATTAATTACATTATACATTTGTGCATTTTCAATAAATTAAATAATAAAAAGAAAAATTAAAAACTGATGGTCCGATATGATTTTCAGGTCGATTTGTGGAATGTTATTGCTATTAGCAAGAGTATCTAGAATTGCACCACATGTCACAAACACATGTCCATGATGTGTCTCATGATTTCAGATGACTCTTGATAGCAGCTATAACATTCCCAAAATTGACCCAAAATCTTATCGAGTCGTCAATCTTTCTTTCAATTAATAGTCGAGATTAAAAGAGACTAAAGAGACTCTTGTTAAACGAGTACAACTAACATGCTAATAGATGCAATGCCATCAATTGTTAACATGAAATTTGTAAAGTTTAATTGACACTTAATCGAGCAATGACTGGACACGTGTCACAATTCTAGATGAATTTAGGCACAAGGGAAAATATTACCCAAATCAATTTGAAATTCATCTTGGGTCGTCGATCTTCCTTCTAATCAATGGTCAAACATAAAAAAGACTGTAGGTGTCCCATTGACTCTTGAGTGATTTTGGGACATGTGTCCTGATTTTGGGTAGAAATAGAATTTAACTTAGATATTGTAAAATTAGGCAGAAATAAAGTCTTGGTTGTGTTGAAAACAGATTGATACAAGTATGAATATGTGTTTCATTCATTATTTTGTCACTAATGTCAAACCTGCTACTTGCTGGTAAGATAATTTCTTACATAATTTAAGTACTATCATTTATTTTATTGATAAAGAGGATTTGATCAAATGAGGTAACAATAGCACTTAGAGAAAAGGTTGAGTTATGATATGGAAAAGTACAACGATCAATTAAGATAGTGATATTATAGTGCATTAATAATCTACTTAAGGTTGCAAAGGATGGTTACACCAATTAAGTTTAGAAGAACAAGTTAAACAAAGTATGTCTGCCAAGCTTAACAATATGCAAAGTAGGTGGCAAACAAAGTTATTACAAGCCGAACAGAAAATTAATTGGAGCCGTGCAAAGTCAATTTTTAGTGTAAGCCAAGTAAAGTTTAGTTGATGTCGAGTACCAATAAACTTTAGTTTGTGCCGAGTGATTTGTAAGTGGATGTCAAGCAACATAGTTTGTGTCGAGCATCAGAAGATAGTCAATGTTGAGTGTTAGCATTATGAGAAAGATCAAGAATTTGATGAATCTGAGCTGACAAGTTTGATTTATTGAATTGTGTGAACCGTGTGGAAGATAAGCTTGTTGAGCTGGTGGCACAAAATTCAAGATAAACCATTTTGAGGCAAATTCAAAGAGGATTGAAGGAGAACTTTCTAGAAGGGGATGAAATGAAAAGAATGGTAGATTCACTGAATCCTACCTAATCTAACCTAACCCTAAAATAAACTAAGGAGAATAAATGACAAAAGATCTTAATTTTCTATTTATAGAGATGGCTGGTCAGAGGAAAAGGTTGTCAAGTGTGAGAACCTAAGGAAGACAAGAAGTCTAGGGTATTTCTTCATTCAATGACCTAAGAGAAGAGACTACATTTGGCAAGCAAAGCAAGAAGGCTTAAGGGTATGAATGCCTGAAGACCAAACCAGCTATCAGAACTAAAGTGTTTGAAAGTAAATCAGAATGGAGGACTAAAATAGAGATTTGTAATTTGCAAGTGTGTTGTAAGTTATTATCAAATCAAACCTTACTGTTACTTTCTAATCATTGTACCAGTCTAGGGTAAATCCTTTGGATTAAGTGTCACCCAACAGTCATTTGTAAATTCTTTAATCGGGTGACATTCCAAGTGAATGAACTAAAGGCCTCCAACAAGACTCACTCCTAATAAGGTGATTGAAATCCTTTAACCGGGTCACATTTAGTAGTGTGCATTGTAACCTTTAATAGGGTTGACCTTTCACAGGGCATCACTTCAGAAGAGTGAGAATTAGTAGCATGTTATTGGTGGTTTTTCCCAAATTGGGTTTCCACGTTAAATCATTGTGCTAAATGTGTTATTGAATCTATTATGTTTCATGTTTACATTTCTACAAAGTTGATTTGACAGTAACCTACAAGTTTAAGTGATTGCATAATCTAATGGATGCATGCATGATGAAAATGTTTTATGGATATGGGTTCACTAAGCTGTGACAAGTTTTAATTGTACATCTAGACCTTGGATAATTGATTCACCCCCCCCCACCCTCTCAGTTATTCTAAAAGTATTCTAACAATTGGTATCAAAGCTTCTGCAATACAAGAACTGAGATGTATGCCAAAGAATGATCTAACTCTTGAAGGTCTAGTAGGTAGGCTCACTGCTTTTGAGCTATCTAATTTTGATGAAAATATTGAATATGCTTTCAAAGCTAAGTTGTCATTGAAGGAACCTAATGAGAAGAAGAAGAAATAGGTAAAATATGTGTCTAGTGATAGTGATACAGATGAGGAAGATGTAGATCAACTTGAAGCACTACTAGCAAGGAGATTTCACAAAGGTAAAGAAAAATTTGAAGGTAAGTTACCTATCATGTGTTTCAATTGCAATGAGGTTGGTCATATTGATGCTAGATGTCCTGAGAAGAAGAATTACAAAGGTGGTGACAAGTACAAAAGTAGACGAGATGAAGACAACAAAAATTACCAAGACAAAGGCAAGAAGTCTTGCTACATTGTTGGAGATGAAACAAAGGATAGATCTGATGATCATGATGATGAAGTGGTGTATGTTGCAATGAAAGATGAATCTGGTGAGGATGAGGCAACTGCAATAGTGTCTTGTGTGAACAAGAATGACAGATTGATCATTGATAGTGGGTGTTCACATCATATGACTAGAGATAAAAGTAAGTTTATTACCTTGAATTATTATGATGGAAATAGTGTAAGATTTGGTAATGATGCACCATGTTTGAGAAAAGGAAAAGGTTCTATCAAACTCACAAAAAAGATTTTATGTGTCAATGTTTATTATGTTGAAGGACTTAACTACAATTTGTTGAGTGTGTCACAACTGAACAATTTAGGCTGTAAGGTTGAGTTTGAAAACAAGATAGCTAAGATCTATGATACGAATGGAAAAATAATTGGAAAAGGTAATCAAACTAGAGGTAATCTATTCTATCTTGATATAGAGGATACTACTTGTTTAATTGTTGAATTTGATGATGTGTGAATATGGCACAAGAGGTTATGTCATGTTAATTTTGATAACTTGGTCAGTATTAGTAACATGAGAAGATTCAGAGGTTTGCCTAAGTTGAAGAAGCCTGACAATATAATTTGCAAACAATGTCAGCTAGGCAAAATGACAAAGTCAAATTTTAGGAATAAGACTCATACCTCTAAAGGAATACTAGAGATTGTTCATACTAACTTGTGTGGACCAATTGAAGTGCAAAGCTACAAAGGAGATAACTACATTATGCTACTTGTTGAGAATTATTCTAGAATGATGACTGTTATGTTTCTAAAACAAAAATCTTATGTTTTCCAAATGTTTAAGTGGTACTTAGCAAGAGTTGAGAAGG
The DNA here is from genome assembly GCA_028749045.1 of Cupressus sempervirens. Taxonomy (NCBI): domain Eukaryota; kingdom Viridiplantae; phylum Streptophyta; class Pinopsida; order Cupressales; family Cupressaceae; genus Cupressus; species Cupressus sempervirens. The sequence goes on along the minus strand of CM053784.1, from coordinate 650,688,145 downwards.
AAATAGGTAAAATTTGGAAATGTTTGAGATCTGACAAAGGAGGAGAATTTACATCAAATGAGTTTGAAATGTTTTGTAATGACAAGGGAATCAAAAGACAAACATCTACTCCTAGGACCCCTCCACAAAATGGAATTGTTGAAAGGAGGAACATGTTTATAATGGACTATGCTAGGACACTCATGATGGAAAAAAATGTTGCTTTGAAATACTAGATAGAAGTTGTAAGTACATATGTCTATATTTTAAACCGTGTGCAAGTCAAGAAAGGTACTCATTCAACACCTTTTGAACTTAGGTATGAATACTCACCCAATGTAAAATATTTTAAGGTATTTGGAAGCAAGTGTTATATTCTAAAAGATTTCAGGAATGGTAAACTAGATGCAAAAAGTGAAGAAGGTATATTTCTTGGTTATTCCACAAGAAGTAAAGCTTATAAGTGTTTAAATATTAATACTAACAAAGTTGTGAAATTTGATGAATATATAGAAGTATATGAGGTTGAACCTACGAAGGAACCAGAAGAACACAAATCATTTGTATACTTTTATGAAGGTATGCATGTGGTTGAAGATGTTGTAAATCAAGTTGCAAACCAACATCAAGTTTCAGTGACTGTCGAGTCACATACTATGAATGTCGAGTTGCATTTAGATGTTGAGTTACAGAATGAATTTGAAGAACATTTTGATTCTAAGATTAGTGTACATGAAAGACATGTTGAACTACCTAACAGAGATATACATAGTCTTTTGCAAGTTGAGAGACCAAGTGAAGAAACCAGAGCTAAACCAAGATTGTCTAAGTATGTCAAAAGACATCACCTTGCTGCACAAATCATTGGAGATAAAGATGTTAGACCAATGACAAGAAACAAGCTGAAAAATGATACATGTTTGTTGAGTATGCAAGAACCTAAAATAGTGAAAGATGCCTTAGAAGATGTTGAATGGAGTAAAGCCGTGGAAGAAGAGATTGAACAAACTAAGAAAAATAAAACATGGAGTTTAGTTCCTAAACTAGAAGATAAAAATGTAATTGGTACTAAGTGGGTATATAGAACAAGTTAGATGAAAATGGCGAAGTCACAAGGAACAAAGCAAGATTAATTTGTAAAGGATATGAACAAGAATAAGGGATTGACAATGGAGAAACATTTTACCCTATTGCAAGATTAGGAGTAAGAACTCTGCTTGCTTACTCTACATACAAAGGTTTCAAAGTGTACCAAATGGACGTTAAGTTTGCATTTCTGAATGGTTTATTAGATGAAGAAGTTTATATAGAACAACCAAAAGGATTTGTTGATGCAAACAATAAGAACATGGTATGTAGATTACACAAAGCTTTATATAGTTTGAAGCAAGCACCAAGAGCATGGTATCAGAGGCTTCATAATTATCTTGTGAAGATTGGATTTGAGAGGACTGATGATAACAACAATCTGTAGTTGAAGATAGAGAAGGGCAAAGGTATTTTACTATCTAAAATTTTTGTTAATGATATCATATTTGGATGTCAAGATACTTTATGTAAGGCTTTTGCAAATGAAATGAAGAAAGAATTTGAGATGTCTATGTTTGGAGAAATCAAGTTCTTTGTGGGTTTGCAAGTACATTAGATGAAATATGGTATATACATCACTCAATCAAAATATTTTAAAGAGATATTGAATTTTTTTGGATTGGAGGATTCAAATCCAATAAGCACACCTATGCTAATAGGATATAAATTATCGAAGAATGATGATTCAGCTGAGGTGAATCAAATATTATACAGGTCTATGATTGTCAAATTATAATATATAGTACACAGTAGACCTAATATTGCATTATCTGTAGGGATAATTGCAAGATTCTCTGCTAACCCCAAGGAGAATCATTTGATAGTAGTAAAGAGAATAATGAGATTTCTGAAAGGAACAGAAGACTATGGTCTATACTATAAGAAAAATGTGAAATTTGAATTAAGAGTCTATATTGATGCTGATTGGGCTGGAAATATTGATGACAGAAAGAACACCAATGGAGGAGCATTTTTCTTAGGAAAAAGGCTACTTACATGGACCAACAAGAAACAAAACTGCATTTCTCAATCCATTGCTAAAGATGAATGTATTGATGTTGTAGTAAATTGTACATTGTATGGATCAAACAACTACTCAAAGGTATGAAAGAGGAAATCATTGAACTTGTGATATTTTAATGTGATAATACAACTGTTATAAATGAATCAAAGAATCATGTGATGCATACAAAGACTAAGCACATTGCAATCAAGTATCATTAATTAAGAGAATTAGTCCAGGATAAAAAGGTGAAGATGGAATATGTTAACACAAAGAGAAAATAGTTGATATCTCACAAAAGCATTACTTAAGGATGCTCATGAGTATCTAAGAGGTAAACTAGGGGTGATACCCCTATCAAAGGCTATCTAAGAAACATGAGGAGTGCCCTACATCAAACAAGATTGATTGACATATGTTACACATTGATGTAGTGGATCTTACTTTAGGAGCTACCTAAAGTAATCAAAGAGCTGGAGTTACAAATCAATCACAAGCTAGGTGATAGAGGGAGAAATTGAGAAAGTTCATATCTACATATTAAAGATGACAAGTCTTTGGCATTGTTGTCAAAGAGGCAGAAAGTTAACACCAGAGTTTACCAGAGGGAGATATTGCTAAGGGAGATGATGGAGAAATCCTGATCCTCTTGATTCTGTTGAAGGTGATAGAAGATACAGATAAAGGACACATGGAATATCTTCTCAGAGGGAGAAAGTGTACCTATTGATTACATTTACCTAGTAAGAGGGAGATATTGTCAAGGGAGACATAAGAATTAATCAAGAGGGGGTCATAAAGATGAGTTGACTGATTGTCTTTTTATCATAACATAATTTTGTAACCTATTCAGAAAATGAAAGTTGTTGATAGAGGGAGAGCTTTCAATATAAAGAATTATTTTCTTTTTGGTATTTTGTTGGTTGAACTGATTAAGTTTTGTCAGTTTGGTTTGCCATCAATGCCAGAGAGGGAGATTGTTGAAAATAGATTGATGCAAGAATGAATATGTGTTTCATTTATTATTTTGTCATTGATGTCAAACTTGCTACTTTCTAGTAAGACAATAACTTACATGATTTAAGTACTATCATTTATTTTATTGATGAAGAGGATTTGATCAAATGAGGTAATATTAGCACCTAGAGGAAAGGTTGAGTTATGATATGGGAAAGGAGTACAAGGATCAGTTAAAATAGTGATATTATAGTGCATTGATAATCTACTTAAGGTTGCATAGGATGGTTACACTAATTAACTTTAGAAGAAAAAGGTAAACAAAGTATGTATGTCATGCTTAACAATCTGCATAGTAGGCACCGAACAAAATTAATGCAAGCTGAGCAAAAAATTAGTGGGAGTCGAGAAAAGCCAATTTTCATTGTAAGCTGAGTGAAACAGTGTAAGCTAAGTAAAGTTTAGTTGATGTCAAGCACTAGTAAACTTTAGTTCATGCCGATGGATTTGTAAGTGGATGTCGAGCAACACACTATGTGCCAAGCATCAGAAGATAGTTAATGCCAAGTGTCAGCATTATGAGAAAGATCCAGAATTCGATGAATCTATGTTGTCAAGTTTAATTTCTTGAATTGTGTGAACCGTGTGGAAGATAAGCTTGATGAGTTGGTGGCACAAAATTCAAAATAAACTGTTTTGAGGAAAATTCAAAGAGGATTGAAGGAGAAGTTTCTAGAAGGGATGAAATGAAAAGAAGGGTAGATTCATTGAATCCTACCTAATCTAACCTAACTCTAAAATGGACGAAGGAGAATGAATGGCAAAAGATCTTAATTTTTTATTATTAGAGATGACTGGTCAGAAGTAAAGGTTGTTAAGTGCGAGAACCTAAGAAAGACAAGAAGTCTAGGGTATTGCTTCATTCAGTGACCTACGAGAAGAGACTGCATTGGCAAGCAAAGCAAGAAGGCTTAAGGGTATGGATGCTTAAAGGGTGAACAAGCTACCAGAATTGTAGTGTGTGAAAGTCAAGCAGAATGGAGAATTGAAACAGAGATATGTAATCTGCAAGTATGTTGTAAGTTGTTATCAGATCAAGCCTTGTTGTTACTTTCTAATTGTTGCACCTGTCTAGAGTAAATCCTTTGGATTAAGATTGACCTAATAGCCATTTGTCAATCTTTTATTAGGGTGACATTCCAAGTGAATGATCTGAAGTCCTCTAACAAGGCTCACTCCTAATTGGGTGATTGAGATCCTTTAACTAGGTCACATTCAATAGTGTGCATTGTAACCTTTAACAGGGTTGGCCTTTCACACAGCATCACTTCAGAAGAGTGAGAATTAGTAGCATTTTACTGGTTGTTTTCCCCAAATTGGGTTTCCACATCAAATCATTGTGTCAAATGTGTTATTGAATCTGTTATGTTTCATGTTTTTATTTCTGCAAATTTGATTTGACACTAACTTACAAGTTCAAGTGATTGCATAATCTAATGGATGCATGCATAGTGAAAATGTTTTATAGATATGGGTTCACTAAGTTGTGAAAAAAATTAATTGTACATTTGGACCTTGGATAATTGATTCACCCCCCTCTCAATTATTCTAAAAGTATTCCAACAGGTCATTGATCTATCTTTCATTTGACAGTCCAAATCAATTCGTTAAACATTTCGCATAACAAATATTAAATTGACTTATTGTTGCAAATTCAAATATAAAATGCATTAAATTATTTCACAAGTTTAGTATATTAACTAGTATTTAAATCACAAAGTGCATACATTTAGTTATTAACTTATTTGAATTTCTTGACAAATGATGATGTTATTAACTTATTGCCCAAATAATTTAATAAATATTAAAATACTTATATTAATATTTTAAATTTCACTACTTTAAAACTTTTGTTGAAACTTGAAACTTGTAATGTCAAATCTAAAGACTCTAAACTTTATTTAATCATTTGAGGATATAATAGATTATAGAATTTAAAGTTTTAAACAATTTTTAAAATTCTTTGATTTGGATTAGAGTAAAATTAAACATGAAAAACAAATGAAAATCGAAAATATAAAATTATAATCATTCATCGATCAATAATTGCTTGATAATGATAACTTAATCTAAATTTTAATAACCGTAGCATTTTTTAGATAATTTAAAATATGATTAAAAATATTATGATGATATTTAAATATATTTAGATTTGAAAATATGAAGTATTTAATTAATAATTTAATATTCAATATTTTATATGAATATTTATAAATAAGTTATAATTTGAACTTTTTATTTTCAAATCAAAATTCAATATAATTTATACAATTTAAATTACATAATGTTACATGTATAATAAGTTTATCTTTAACAAACTATTTTTTAATTTATTTAATGTTTTTAAATAAATTACTATTGATTAAAACTATTATAACTATTAACTACAAATTAGAATAATTAATCATTATTATTATATAACTTGCATGGTCATGCATTCATCTTCCATGAATTATAGAAATTTACATGTTTTAAAATTTTAGGCCATACATACATACATACATACATATATATATATATATATTACAAATTTTCATTGGAGAATTTTCAGTTGAATAATCTTTGACTATAATTCATGAATTAAATATGAAACCACAAAGGGATTGTTGAAACCATTTTTTTGTTTCTAAGAGTCTAACAGTTAATTTTTATAACAGAGTTGCAAATTAATATTTTAAAAGTGCATTTCAAAAAATGATGATTCATTAGTATCACTCTATAACAATTATAGTTGAAACCAAATAATTTAATTTGTAAAAACAAAATTGAACAACAATCCACATGTTTACAAGAACAATGAATTGAGAAGCCAAAAACTATTATTTTCATTGATTAAGTTTGAGATTGTATAATGTACATATTTGTAGCATAAATATTCAAAATAGCTGATTAAATCAACCTAATTTTACTATTTCATAATTTACATGCAAGGGCAAAGCCCAATCCGAAGTAACTATTAATCATTTTTATCAACAACGACAAAATTCTTAAAATGATTTTTTGTCCAAAGGGCACGGGGCAAGGAACAAGGTTTCATTGAATAGGAAACAAGGAATAGGGAACAGGGAACAACGAATAGGGAATAGGGAATAGGGAACAAGTTGAGGGTTTGAAGCCTTCAATCAGAAAGGTCTTCAAGCCCTCCATTAGGAATCTCTTGGAGATGATAATTTCCTTGAACTCATGCAACATGTGAAGTCATCGTCATTGACGTCGTCCAACAATAACCACTTCTGCAAAAAATCCCTCCTAAGTTGCGCTCACTTCCGATGACAAGTCAATTGGCCTTCATTCAAGCCCAGTAGGAAGGGTTGCATCTGTACAATGCTCACATGCCTTGCTCCCAACACTTGTCTGCTACATTTGCAAAAGGGATGCCAATGCCTAACCAATACAAGGATTTTGACATTGTCTTCTAAAAATGTTTCCTTAAAAACATTATGCAAAAGTATCAAAATGTCTACTTGATTGCCTCCTAGATCAAGAAGAAACGCGAGGAAGTAGAAATTAATGTCCGTGGGCATGCGATACCTTTCTCATTTCTTAAGAATTCATGGTTGAGGACCATGAATAAATCATAGCAAAGAAAAAGACCAGTGGAATCTTCCTTGCAAACCATAGCTAGCACATCCTCAGATATCATGCCAAAAAATGGATTTTGTAGACCCATTGTACTGCATTTCAACCAAATTGGTGTAACCATGACAATTACAAACCTAGAGTCTACAAACAAATCTACACATTCTACAGACTACACCTAAGAAACTCTACAAACTAACATAACTGAGACCCAAAAATAGAATTGAGAATTCAAGAAATGATAGTGAAAGAGGAATTGAAGAGACTCTTTAATAGCAATTGAATTAAATTGTTTGTGATCTTTCATATCTTTTGTTTTAGTATTCCTATTAATTTGCAAGTGTGGGGAATGTACTCGCATTAATGTTAGAGTGTTTGCCAAGCTGGCTAGAAATGGAACATATTAATTGTAACTATTAGCCCCACATTTATGGTTTTAATCTTGATATGACGTTCATTACATTTTAGTGAGTGGTTATCATGCAAAAATTGTCACGTGTCTCCATTCCAAAGAATTTCATGTGGCTCCAAGTGTTTTTGAGCAACTAGCCCCGAAATGCATCTTTTGTCATTGATCTCTAATTAATCAATGGTCAATAAAAGTATTGTATTAATGATACCAATGTGACGGTGGACAAGTTGGTGATGGTGACATCGACATTATTAATAATAGATGGCACACTAGGCAACCCTAAAGCCTTAAAGGTTGCTAGATAATACACTTGGCAAATTCGCTTCCAAATTAAACAAGTTTTCAATTTACCACTAAAGATTAGCCAAGATCGTTATTATTCATTTTCCTACAAAAAAAGTAATTCGCCTTTGACATTACAAACTAAGTTTTGGCAAGAAAAAAAAAACCAACATTTATTTATGTGTCAACAAGAATTTTTTTAATTTGCCAAATTTTAAATGATTTTTGTTAGGGCAAGAAAAAAATTACCAACATATAATACTTAATTTCCCTACATGGAACAAAAAAATTGCCCTTGACATGAAATTTGTCTCGCCCATAAAATGTTGGATTCGCCAATATTTTAGGTATTTTTTTCGGAGGGGTTCCTTAAAGTTATCCATGTTGCACATATGCTTGTTTATCCACATTTGCAAAGGTTGTACAAGATATAATATTTCTAACTATTCCCTTGACAAATAGAATTCACTCGTAAGGGGCAAAACTCTAGGTACAAAACTATAGTTGCAAGGCTCTTCTCTCACATAAAATAAATACCCTAACTCTTTGAATCAACATGTATCATATTTCTCCTCTCAATATAATAGGTACCTCTACTGGTACAAAGTGGAGCCTCATGGATAAGGGAAAACACAATTAATGAGGGTGAGTCTGACCTTGGCTCAAAAGTTAATGGTCAACTAAAGACTTACGTTAGAACAAGGATCAATTTTGATGCTAGGATATAGAATTAATGCCAAGAATTCTATGAAAAAAAATATCTATTTGCTCCTCTTCTCTATTCAAGGCCCCCTTGTCATAACTTACATCCCTAATTCTAACACTTGATAAGATTTTAACCCTCATCCCAAACCATAATTTAGTTATATCCATAGAAAGTGGTAAGGGAGCATTGGGGCTCACCCATATAAGGATGAGGCATCAACCAAGTCTTGAGCTTCAACTTATGACTAGAAGAATTGTCATCAAATTCTTCAAATGATTTAGTTCTCCCAAGAAAATTATTGTATTGCATTTGGTTCCTTCATAATAAGAAATGGATTTTGAGGTACAGTAGTGAAAATCCTTATCATTGATGTCATTTTTAAGGCATTAACTACCCCTTCCAAAATAGATAGATCTAATACATAGTTAACTATAACACAACAAGTGGACATGGCTCCTTTTGCACACCATCAAGGATCATCTCTTTTTAAGGGATATCCTTTTGGGTTCTTTTCTTCTTTCTCTTTATACTTGTCTCTTCTCGTCTATGGTTCCTTCTTGCTAATTGTTGTTTAGTTCCTTGATAGTTGTTCTTTCTTTTTCTTTTTCTTTTTGTTTATTTTGTTCGGGATGGTGGGTTCTTGAGTTTTTTTTTCTTAATTTTTTTTTTTCTGAGGTGGGGGTGGGGGTGCTATTTTCAACTCTCTCCCTTTGGTTATTCCTCCCTTGTCCGCCTTCTTTGACTTTTTCCTCTCTTTTTGTATGCCCCTTCTCTCCTCTTCCTCCTTTTTATACCTATTAAGAATGGCTTTATCTATAACTTGCATTATACACACCCTTCTTGCTCTTTATTCAAACATTGATGAAAAAAATTACACAATCAAAAGCCAAAAACATGTATGCAATATTTAAATGGATTGTGAAAATCTGATAAATTTGATGTTACAACTAGTAAAGGAATAGGCATTTGATTAGTTATGCTCCATCCATATATGTATTAACAATCCAACCTCACTTTTGTTTGCATGTTTTTTTGAAGCAATACTGCATGTCCAAAAATGAATATTTAATATTTCTATGGACAAGACAACTTACAATCTTTCTTAATGTCAATATTTTTAAATATCATTGGCCCTTATGCTAGAAAAACTATAGGCTTTACATATTTGTATGTGACAAACTTGGGCTATGCTTGGCTCTTTTCCTAATCATTGTCCATCTTCATTAGCTCATGTTCACACATTATAATCCATAGGATCTACTATATGCCTTATTTATATGTCCAATCTCCACACATTCAAGTTATTATTTGTCTAGACCTCCATATAATTCATCCTTGCCATGACTTTTGTGTTCACTTGTCTTGGATCTTTTTCACGATATACAATAATTCATGTGGAGCATGAGTTTGATTGAAAATCAAATTGTCAACTTCTATACCTTCCTCATAATTATTGGAAGCCATCTTGATACATGTTTGTGTGACTAGTGTGTATGTCTTCGTTTTTAAAGACACACATTTGATTAAAACACTTATTGAGTATTATTTATTCCCATTCAAATTCCCAGAGCATTAAAGGTGCATCTAATAGGATTATTTGGAATAATTAAATAAGAGTAATAGTACTTGTATTAAAATTTGCATAGTAGATTGCCCACACACATGCTTGTCATCTACCATAATTGAAATGAATAAAAAGGTGACTATATTAGGCGAGGACTAAAGAGAATGTGACACAATTTAGCAATCTCCAAGGTATTTTTACATATCATCAGTCCTTATATTAAACCAAACAATATAGATTACATAGCAATATGTGCCACACTCTTGTGCTAAGTTTGATTCCTTGCTACATCCTTGTCCGTGCTCATTTTCTATCATTCTCACTCATCTAATATATCTTTTCCCTTATTACTCTGATCCCCACACATTCAAATTATTGTTAGCCTAGATCCTTATGTGCACATTAGATCACTTTCACACTGCATGAGATGAATTGTACATGGCATGGATCTAACTCAAAATGTCAAACTACCCACTTCCAACCTTTCCTCATAGTTAATGGTAACCAATTTGAAACATGCTTGGGATGATTCATTATGTATTGGTATTTGAAGACATTCATATAATTATCCAAAACACAAAAGCACCATTGAATTACCATTTGGAATCCTAACGCATTAAAGGAACATTTTGACTTGGTGCACTAAGAGATCAACGTGTGCATTAAAATTTGTATGTAAAAAAAATTTCACACATGATTGTGATTTCCCCTAATTTGTAAAGGATTTGGGAGATAAGTGAGAGTGAGAAACCTTCCAATTCGACACTCTCTTAAAGACTTCTCTTTATTCTTATAGTAGAATAAATAGTAGAGATTAGAGTGGACAAAGTTTTTGATTAATTAAAACAGGTTTTGAAGGTGCCTGAAACCCTTTACACAAAATATTTTCAATTTGAACAAAAGATACCATAGACAAAAGGAGAAATAGGACACCGACTAACTAAAGGTGGCCCTACAGATATCGCAATACGTTTCTACCACCAATTACAACTCAAAACAGTTAAGACCTCCTACTCCCAAAAGAGTGAGATCTAAGAAAACGGTCTGAGGACTATTGGGAATGTTTGTATTTTTTACCTTCAACCTTTATCCAACCTTCCTCCACCTGAGAAGCCTCCTTCTCCCAAAACAAAGCTTCCCCATCTAACCCAACCGGAGAACCAGGCAAGATCACATCCGAAACTTTGTCCAACGGAACTCAAATCGTAGAGGGAGGGGTAACCGCTACAGCCAAATCCAACAACAGATCAAGATCTAGTTTAGTTGGTGCAGGGCTACTGGCACCAACAACATCCATTGGCAGGGGGGCATCTTTAAGAGCATCATCTTTAAGGACAAAGTAATGCCAAACCAAAGCCCCAAACCACCAAGAAGGTCTTTTCTTTGATTTCCTAACTTCCACAAGATAGCGCACAGCAATATGACCAGTCCTGGAGTAGACCCTACAACGGAAAGGAATTCCTTCATAGTCTAGATTCTGAATCCAAGAACCATTAGGGGCCTCAAGTTTGATCTTCTTAGGTAGTCCCTTCGATGTATCCACCACCACAAGGATGCAAGTATAAGTGGACAAAGTTACAATGTATACATTTTGTCCAATCAAATATGTGGGTGATGTGACATGTCCATTTAGTGCATAATTGATTCAAGACCACAAAATCAATCCACACAAAGTTTCAATTCGACATATAATCTTTTGGTACATGTAAATTGTATTTATTCATCTAGTACCCATTTTATTATGATTGTGTTGTCATTGAGAAGTTATTCAATTGAATTTTAAGATGTTGGTTGATTTTAATAGATGCTTCAATGGTTATTGCATATTCGACAAGTGCATATAACATTTTTTTGTGTAGGCAAAAATAAAATCCCAGTTGTCAATCTGTATTAGTTGGATGATGTTTCATAATGTTTAGTGGATTCAATTTTTGGTTGAGATGGTTGTTATCTTGTTACCTCATCACATCTTTGTTAGTTATTTGAGGGTTTTGTACATTCACCTCATCTCTATACATTTTATTTATTGCTAAAAAATCATCTAATGTGTTGATTCTCTCTCAAATCATAGGCTTTGTCTACAAATTGGTTAGTGCATAATTAATTCAAGACCACAAAATCAATCCACACAAAGTTTCAATTCTATATATAATCTTTTGATACATGTAAATTGTATTTCATCTCGTACCCATTTTATTATGATCGTGTTGTCATTGAGATATGAAGCTGAATTTTAATATGGTAGTTGACTTTAATATATGCTTCAATGGTTATTGCATATTGGACAAGTGCATGTAACGTTTTATGTATAGGCACAAATAAAATCCCAACTGTCAATCATGGCTTTTTGTTGGTGCATGTGATTCAATCCCACTTACATTTGACATTTATACATTACCGGCTATTAGCTGAATGATGTTTCATAATGTTTAGTGCATTCAATTTTTGGTTGAGAGGGTTGTTATCTTGTTACCTCATCACACCTTTGCGATTTATTTAGGGTTTTTGTACATTCACCTTATCTCTATACACTTTGTTTAATATGTGCAAATATGATTAAATACTATTAAAGAGATATTTCATGTTAAGTTATAGACTATCTTTTGAAAATATCTATGTTAAATAGGAAAAGGAAATGCTCACTTTTGCTTTAGGTTTTGATTATATGTAAGGTGATTTTTATTATTTAGAAAATAAAAGTATTATTTTCGCTTTAGGTACTCAACCCATATTCGAGATTTAAATTTTACTTTCAAAGTAAAGTGATTTCATTAATTGATCCTTATTATAATTACCTTTAGTATTAATAGAGTTAATTGATCGTTTCCTTGTTACATAAGTGTCGTAGTTTATTTGAAGTGAACTTTTTTGAAATTACCCAAAATTAAAATATCTATCTTTTGTGAAAGTTATGATTTTGAATACGATAATTAAGCATATTGGGATAGCCCGTGGCTATACAGCCACGAAAGTGCACTTCCTTTACATTGCTTTTTCAAATCACTCGTCTCTCATTAGTGCCTCTCTTTTTTGTTGATTTTTCATACAATTTAATATGCAGAAATGAGATAGACTCGATGAATATAAAATTTCAATTTGTTATAAAGCTCCAAATAACTTCCCCATAAAACTATTCAATTTTTTTAATACAACGCAACCTAGGTCAAAATACAATCAGTGTGGTGAAGATTTGAGAATTTCGAAGTTTTACAATATAATTTTTGTGTCAAGTGCGGTAAATGATGGACCAAGGATCCAATCAACAAATAGCCAACGCTGCTTCAAGTTCCTTCTCATCATCACAGTTATAACCCAATAAATAAGCCCGTGTGGTATGTCGAAGTGTGGGAAATGATGATCAAGGATCCAATCAACAAATAGCCAACGCTGCTTCAAGTTCCTTTTCATCGTCACAGTTATAACCCAATAGATAAGCCCGTGCTGCAAAGGCCAGTTCAAAATAATTAGATAGAAACAACGAAATATTGAAGATCAAACACTACATAGAATAAATATCCTACTACTTGACATAATGGATAAATTTGACCGACACACCGCATAAGCCAATATTACATGAGCTCCTGAGCATCTTCTCTTCGGTTCCAGTTTCACAAATCTCATATTCCAATGCTTAGCATATGGACATACACTGAAGGCTGCAGACTGTGGACAAGCATGCCATGTGTTTCCTACCATCCCCACTACACCATCTGAGGCATTCCCAGCCACCTTGAGGATGCCCAAGCATGCCCTGTGTTTCCTATCATCCCCGATTTCAGGGATTGATTATGTTTCCACATTTTCTCGAATTGAAGATAACAGCTAGGGGACATCCCCTTAACCATCCCAAAATGCCTCGGGGAACAAGTACAAGGAGGGGGGTTAGAGGAGTGGGGACACATCCCTGTGTAACACAAAATATGACAATTTGACCATGATAGGAGCTAAATTATGGGTGAAGCTTTAGGATTTAACCAACCAAAAAAAACCCATTTAATTTGTACTTCACATTGGAACAGAAAGGCTCCTATTTAAGTCGCAATCCAGAAGTTACATCCTTCCAAGTGAATGAAATTCCTAATGAAATGAACTGGCAGCACATAAATACAGAATTTGCATCATCTTCTGATATATATCAAACTTTCATACCTTTGTATGCATTTATGCCCTTTATGAAAAGGGATTATACTTACATCATGCATTGCACACTGTAAGGAGGCATGGTTTATTATTATTAAAAGCAACAAAATAAGGATGTTAAGTCCTGACGCTTACAAGACTACAGCCCAAGAGCGTAGAATTACAGAAAGACCAAACCAGCCAAAAAAAAGGTCAAGAGCAGACCATTAACAGCACATTAGCAGAACCGTATGCATTTATGCCCTTTATGAAAAGGGATTATACTTGCATCATGCATTGCACACTATAAGGAGGCATTGTTTATTATTATTAAAAGTAACAAAACAAGGATGTTAAGTCCTGGCGCTTACAAAACTACAGCCCAAGAGCGTAAAATTACAGAAAGACCAAACCAGCCAAAAAAACCAAGGTCAAGAGCAGACCATTAACAGCACCTTAGCAGAACCTTATGCATTTATGCCCTTTACGAAAAGGGATTATACTTGCATCATGCATTGCACACTGTAAGGAGGCATTGTTTATTATTATTAAAAGCAACAAAACAAGGATGTTAAGTCCTGACGCTTACAAAACTACAGCCCAAGAGCGTAAAATTACAGAAAGACCAAACCAGCCAAAAAAACAAGGTCAAGAGCAGAACATTAACAGCACATTAGCAGAACTGTTGCAAACTCACATCAAGGGTGGGTAGGCAACTCACCCACAGCATGGAGGAGAGTGAGACTCAGAAACATGATTTTTCCTATGCCTGCAGACCACTGTCCAAGCAATACTATAGCCAGGATCCCACCGCAAGCAAGTGGAAGAACTTGCATTGTGAGACTGTTAGCACCAGGGGCAGAGTGCAGGAAGGCTTCACATAATCAAGCAGATAATGAAGCACAATGGAAGCAGCAAACAGAGGGTCAACACAGCCAGAGAGGGTCGCATCAGCAACAAAAGGTGGAGTAGGATCTGCAGGGGCAGAGGAGGGATCAGCAGCAGGAGCCTCAACCAGAGAATCGCCACCCTGTGAAGAATCATCAGAGGAAGAATCAGGAGCCAATATCATCAAATGATCATCAGCAGCATCCTTCCACCAAGGAGCAGCACCTTTCCAAAGCATGAGATAACAATCTGTAGTCAGATGACAAGTAGAGCAGCACTAGCAGATCGAAAGAGGATGTCCTCATAATCCACCGATCGCGTCCATGGTCTATCCCTCGTCATGAGAAACGCATCCTCTGGAAGAGGATTGGAGATGCCAAGATCAACCAGAATGCGTCCAAAGGTAGAGGCGATCAAGGAAGTTGTGGCATCATACCCCTTTAAAAAACGGCCAATAAAGTTACCATAGGCCTTTAAAAAGAGTTTTCCCAAAAATGGAGGGGTAGATTGGGAAGGGGAACCCTCACTGGATGCACACTTAGTGGTTCAGAAAGAGGGTTGAAGGAGCCTGTCCAAGGTTTGGCAGAGAGAGAGTTCCCCAAGCCCACAACTTGCCTATCACCAAATCGTGTTCCTCAGAAGAAGTCAAAGCAACGAGAGAAAAAGTCCCTTAGCACAAAGGAGAAGCTCAACATTACAAAAAACCAAGGGTCTCCAAGAATCCATTGCCCAACATCTCTATAACGAGGCATTGTTGTTTATGATAATATATTAATAAGACTTAGAGGACTTTGCATAGGGTAAGATCAAATGTTAAGAATACATTAGTTGGGCTAATAAAATATGATAAGACACATTTAGCGAACACCTAGTACTTTTGCTACTCAACTTTTTGGAAGATTCTAAATTTAAGTTCACTACCTAGACATCTAAAACCAAATTACAGTTCCAAAAAAGCAATAAAATGATAAGTACATGAAAAGGATGTAATACTTAAATACTATAAGTATATTATAACTGCCACCCAACTGTTAAAGGGATAAGAAACGAGTATATTCATGAATTGGCTGAATGGTCCCCTCTTTCTTTTTGCTTTCTCCAAGCGATCATTTAGACTTTATACAAATCAAGGAGTTAACTAATCTTCTTGCTAATGTTCGAGTGACCAAGTTTCCCCTTGGTAACAAACCCATTGTTGGAAGATTAGGATGGCCTTAAACCTTTTACCCTAGGGTCATGCTCAACTCTTGAATCAAATTTTTCCATCAAGATCTTTGAAAGCATTTAGTACACACTAAAATTGGAAGCCTCTAATTATTCTTTTCTTATATGAAATCCCCAAATATCAGAAGCAAATTAGAGCACAACTCATGCATTGTTATTTTAGCCTTCCACATACCTTACGGCATTGAGGCTAACAACACAAAGAGGTAGAAGCCCATAAGAAAAAAAAAATTGTCCAAGTTCAGTGTTAACTTTGTTGGGTTGTAATTAGAAAATTTGACTTTCAAATTTTTATGGTTTGGATTAGGCTTTATTTATTATACCTAAAGGCTTTGTTACCGAAATCAATAGTGGGTTCCATAGGCTAGCGGAGGGGTTCGGATAAGTAAATTAAATAAACATGTAGAAGACATAAATATATGGTAATATTATTCAAATAATATAGCATTAAAAAATATCAATATGCATATATAATTATGATTCAGTAATAATATTGATACATACTATATCTATTAAAAATGGTCACTGATAATAAATTTAATACTTACAAACTTCAGATCTTAATCAAAGTTGCATGGACATGGATACAAATACAAATATGGATATGCCATCAAATGCAGATAGAGACATTTTTTTAGACTGTCAATATGAATATGGCTAGTTATGACATTAATTAAAAATATTTTGGTATTTGGCAACTGACCATCCAAGTACTAAATATTCATCGTGTATCCTTGCCAGGGTTCAGGGGCAGCCCTAAGCAGCCCTAAGCAGGGCTTTGAGGGCAGCAGTCCCCAATTATGGGGATAGTTATTTCTCTAGTGGATGGAGCCCAAAAAACGAGTCACTGGAATAAAAAACATTTCAATATTGAGACACACTTCAAACTTTAAGCTGCCCCATTTGCAAAAAATATTGAGCAATGGTATCAAAGCTGTTGAGGCAATGGAATCAAAACTGTTGCTCCAACTAAAATTGTCATCATATATTAGTTGATGCATCATTGTTTCAGTGGAAGCCACACCCTGGTTAAATTGTGCTTGCTTTTGGTGGTCAAGACTCAAGACATCACTCAGATGGATCTACATGCACAAATAAATAAACAAATGCTGATAGCAATGTTATTTAGGGTTTTCCAATACTTAATAAAATATTTAAATGTGTTGAAAACTTCTACAGAAAAGCCTTTGAAGTGCCATAGCTGACATGGAAAATTCAGTATTTGTTCTTTGCCGGTTCTAAATTAAGCTGAAATGAAAAAATCAAACCCTACCAAATACATAGGCAATTCAATTCAGCCACTTTTCCTACTGATTTGGTAGCCTAGCCTAAAGGCTCTCATGCATTCATATATGATTTCAGCTGATAATGCCAAAAGAAAAAGATCTTGCATGGACCTATTGCAATCCAGTGATGAACTCATATAAGCCTAAAATGTATTTTTTTGTGGAAATGAAAGTGATTCGACCATCAACATTTTTAAATGACACTTGACAAAGTTGCTTAGGTATGACAATGTGAAGACTTCTAGAAACAGCCTTGGTGATATCCCACCAAGAATTGTTATCCTTTGAGAACTTCGCAAAAAGCAAAGTTAAAAAGGGATGGGCTACCATTGGATGCTCCACAAGATCATCTTGTGGCATCACAATTCAAGGAACTTCAAATGAAGAATTTTTAGAACAAACTTATGCTGAGATTTCTACAATAAATTGCTCCTTCAATAAAAACCTAACCATAGGTGGGGCCAAGGTGAATTCTTCTTTGGTGCACCATATCACAGCTAGAGCCCAACCATCTTTTAATACCATGGGATGGAGAAAGAATCTTTAGTAACTTCTGTGGGAGGCAGAGCCTACCTCAAATAGTTGAGTGCATCATATTTCAAGGAACTTCAAATGAGGAAGTTTTAGAACAAACTCATGCTGATATTTCTACCATCAATCGCTCCTTCAAAAAAGCTAACCATAGGTGGGAATAACATGACTTCTTTTTTGGTGCATACATCACAGCCAGAGTCCAACCATCTTTTAATACCATGAAAATTTGGAATGTAGAAAGAATCTTTTGTAGCTTCGGTGGGAGCCACAGTCTACCTCAAATAGTTGAGTGCATACGATAGATCCACACATTTTTATCTATGGATGAGGTAGTCACTGAGAAAGGGACACATTATATGATCCAATGTATCATATGAATAATAATATGAATAAGACAGCTAACTTATTGACAGCAGGGAAACTTTTAATGAATATGTGGCCTCACATTGTTTTGGAGCTCATGCATGGTATATTTTCCCTAGAAGATAATGTCAAACTTCTATGGATCATATCTATGGTAGGCGGGAGATTCATCAATAAGTTGACAAGACAGCTAACTAATTGACAGCAGGGAAACTTTTAATGAAGATGTGGCCTCACATTGTTTTGGAGCTCATGCATGGTATATTTTCCCTAGAAGACAATGTCAAACTTCTATGGATCAAATCTATGGTAGGCGGAAGATTCGTCAATAAGTTGATATACAATCACTCGAAGGTGCTCTACAAGACAAGATCTTTTCTCAAAACAAAGTTCACTCAACCGTGTGTGAATAGATTTGCTGCTCACTTCTTTGTATGGTAGACTTTATGTGCACAAAAGATGAACATGAAATGTATGTATCGTATTGGATTGAATCTAGCTTTGCCAATCACTTAGATGGCATCATCACTGGACTCCTGGTTTGTGATAACTTGTTCTGCACAGATGCACATAAGATCATGTAAATTTCATAACCCTTGGCAAAAGGAGTGCAATTGGTTGATGGGAATGTCCCCCAATAGGCTATTTTTATTAAGCTATGGATAGAATTCAAAAGGCAACAAAGTCTAGAATATAGAATTTTGAGAGCAAAGCATGCTGATATGGGTGATTATAGATGCTAGATCGGATCAGCAAGTGAACTGTTGTCACGATACTGGGTATTATTCAATCCATCATTCTTTCATTGTGTACTTTCAAGTGGATTGCAACATTTTTTCCTGATATAAAAGAATCAGCAAAACACTGTTATGTTAAGTGTAGCAAGACATTTGCAAGCTATTTTTAATTTAGTTATTTCCTCTAAACAAAATACATTTCAATAAAACACAGATGAAATGATTCATGGTAACATAATATTTTCTAATTTCAGTAACAACTAATTTGAAGCAGACAGGAACTGCAAAACTATCTCTGCAGATTACGAACAATGTAGATTGAAGCAAAATGCTAGCAGATGGCATACATAACTGCTTTTGACATAAAGATTACTGCTGACACAAAAGTAGCATGCCATAAAATTAAAAGAAGCATGAAACAAATAAAAAGTGAACCAAAAATGAAAAAGGGTTACTTGTCACAAAGCTAGGACCAAAAACATTTGAATGAATTCTTGGTACTTACCAAAGCGACCTGACCCCATGAAAGGTTCTGCTTCATCCACTGCTGCATTAGCATCCAATGGTTGCTCTCCCTACAATGTCAACAAAAGCCTAATATTTGAAACAATACTGAGATCTGATTGACCAATTTTAAAGCCTTTGCATGGCATAAGGTAAAAATATATGTTATTGTGCACTGACACAAGAACAGAAATCAAAAAATTCAGTCCTTACAGGATCCAATTCTTCTTCTGATGGTGAGAGCCATCTATCAAAACAGCGTCCAGAGATTGTACAAACCAGAAGTTCGCTTGATGGATCTAAAACAATTTCTCGGCATGTATCATCACATACTGCAAACATATACAAGTCCTAAGATCAGAAAACAAAATGGCTTCCCCAAAAAGACATCAATGACCAATTAAATGGAATTACAATGGTATAACATCAATTCTAAAAGCTAAAACTGGTCGACCCACTCCCATAACCAGCATCAATACATAGTTAGTAAATTGAAATCAATGCAATGGTTGTTCACATGTGGAACCTGATACCACTGCGATCAACCGATGCATAGACTCCAACACACCAGCAGTTTAAGCTTTTCCTCCCATAACAACAAGAAAACCAATTAATGAAAAAACTATGAAACATGTGCAAGCAACTAACTTGAGTACAAACATCAAGCCCACCACTAATGAAGAAGAAGAATAAGCTCCTTAACATAAGATCAATTCAGAAAATGCCATACCATGCACCCGTCCAGTTTTTTCACATAAAAAGGAATCCCCAATTTGAGAGTAGGTGCATGTCCTTCCTGAACAAGCATGTTCTGCTGTGAATTCATCAGGCAAACCTCGACTATGTTTCAAATGAGTTATTTGTTCAGCCACTGTTGTATCAAGTATAAGCATATCATCATTTACCTATTACACCACCAAGAAAAGCAGAATAAATATAATGCTTCTTTATAAGTGAATACTCAAATGAGCACGGCAGCAATTTTGGTCACCTGTGAAGGAAGAGGAGCTTGGCTTCGCTTGGCACTCTGCATTTGAATGTAGTATTCCCGAAATTCAGCAGGTGTGTTTCGAACAAATTCAATCATATCTTCTTCATCACGCTGCACAAAAAATTTAATTAGATGTCTATCGCTCGAACACTCTAGCTAATTTAAAAGAGCACAAGGAATAATTGAGGCCAAAAAAGTATAAACATAAACATCATTAGATTGCAGCAGTGTAATAAATTACTAAGACATGCAGCAAGGCAAATGAAGTGACTGTGCCAAGGAATCAAAATCGATGCATCAGATGCAGGAACATGAATTTATAGTTTCATTCTGATCACAGTATTGTGCTATGAGTTTTAGTGTCATTCATCAAACATGGTACTTTCTCTTCTTTCATTAACAGAAAAGCATCTCTGCTAAAATCCATATTTACAGTCCACTGCCTAAATGTATCAGACGAGGATGTTGTTAGTCCTGAAAATTACTATGTCAGTAACACGTAAAAAACAAACATTACTGTTGGAAAAAAATGGACATCTGAATGCAGTTTTTTGCGACTGCAATTTATGAAAATTCATTTTATTCGTATATATGAAAAAGCTGCGATGATAATGAAATTTGTGCATACTTTGAATGTTGTTCCTCATAATGTCTCTGAATAGATATAATGACAGTACATATTCCCAAACAGCATCTAAGCTAATAAAAAAAGTATATGCATTCATTGTTATCCAAGCAGATTACAAAACACCCATACTCTGGCCTTAAATTACAGAAAAGTCCTATCAAATACCTCAATATATAGTCGCTTCCATGCACGTGCACGTGGCTTTCCTTGCAATTTTGCTGGTGAAGGCAATCCCCAGCGCATACAATAACTGGAAAATGTGAAAGCCTTTAATAAGTATTAAGATGTGCAAAGTTTCTCCCAGTAAAATATGGGAAGACAAATGCCCATTGTTAGTCATTACAAGATCCACAAGAAGATCAAGGAGGAGTTAGAATGACATCCCCAAAAAACAAGGCCAAATGCCCATTGTTAGTCATCAGTGCAATGACTGTTGACATAGATTCATCTGGAATACATGAATGGGCAAAGGCAACAAGAAATAGAAAATGAAATCACTGTCTTTACTATGTTTTGGGTTTCGCATATGCAGCCTGGATTTGCCCAGTTATGCACATGTACATACCTAGGCATATTTGGGATGCAACACCCAGGCGAATCTGGGCTGCAAATGCAGAAGCATACCCACTCATATATCTATGTATATTTATATATATGTTCACATG
Organism: Cupressus sempervirens; assembly: GCA_028749045.1. Lineage (NCBI taxonomy): Eukaryota > Viridiplantae > Streptophyta > Pinopsida > Cupressales > Cupressaceae > Cupressus > Cupressus sempervirens. The sequence goes on along the minus strand of CM053784.1, from coordinate 650,666,575 downwards.
AATGTATGTATGTATGTCAAGTATGTGGATATGTATGTATGTTTGTGTGTGTAAAGAGAAAGCAAGCAAGAGAGCGAGGGAGAGGAGGTGAGGAGGAAGATTGTAATCCAAGCCAACCATATTGATATTAGAAACACTAAGCAATTCCCAAAGGAAAAATATTAAATTACTTACAGTCGACGCCATAGAGATTCATCCGATGACGCAGAGTTCAAAAAGCGGCAAACTAATGCACAGGTAACAAGGTCCTGGAGCCAATATTAAATGTTGGTAAACTGAATAAAGAGGACACTCGTCAAGTATGACTTGCAGCTTATATTGAATAGTTAAATTAAATTTTAATCTTCCTGTCAGCAAGATTTTTAGAGCAGCACTATCCTTACCTCTGAAGATAAAAATTTAAGAATCTTTTGAAATAGCTCTATGGGAATCTTGCTGAAAACACCATTTTCTATGCTTGTTTGAGTTCTTGGACCCTGATTATTTCCGCATCCTTCTGCTTGACTTTGAAAAGTTGGCCTTAGTTTTGTGATGATTTCACTTTCACTGTGCACTTGATTCCCATCGCTGGCAGCATGAAAACATTTCTGAAGTGTCATTCCTGGGCTGTTTTTGATGTTTTCGTCCACATGGCGCCTTTTGGAGGGCACTGAGGTCATATCTTCCTAGTAAAAGGTAGAGTGCAAAACCGAATCAACACAAAATCCAAAGAATTTACTGATTACTAACGTGTATTAAAAGACGGACTGAACTGTTTACATTTACTTGTGTTAACGTGCTTCAGAATTCCAGAGTTTAAAAGAACAAACAGAAAAGAATGAAAAAAGAACAAAAAGGAAATGTCAATAGGAAAAGCAACCCACTAATGATCAGATATTTAATTCAATTGACTTTTCTTGATGAAAATTAATTTCTAATGGCAAATCTTCCAATTTTTTGAAATATATATATATTCTCATTGACAATTATTTTTGAAACACAGTTTTTTAAGAAAGAGAATTTCAAACAATAGCAAGAAATTCATTAATCACCATTATAAAAAAACTTTCATATTTTCAAAAATAAAAAACTTAGCTGCATGTAGAAGTCTTTGATGGGTTTAAGGGATAGACTCCATAATATTTAGTTTCCACCATTTACTAAAATGTAACCCAATAAGCCCCATTATATTGTGTGAGATAAATGTACTGATATTTCTAAATTCTAATGAGAGCCAAAAAAAAAATTCAAGACTATTGCTTTTGATTGAGATCAACATTTCAAAAGAAATTTCAGCCCCAGGGAATATAATGAGGATCGCTAGATTATAATTTGGTTTCTCAAATTTCAAATATTAGCCAATTGGGGAATATTAGCTTTCAAAACTTGTAACAAAATGATATCCAAATTCAATATATGTTCACTCATACAACCTTATAACTCAATAGCTTTTAGAAGAACATAATCATAAATACTGTTTGCACATTTGGATTTTTGTTGGGAAAGTACTTGCAAGTTTAATTGACACACAAAAATCATAGGTAAAAATATTGATGCAGGTAAAATGTTAGTTAAAAAGTATTTTTTTTTCATGTTTTTGCTATCAAACCATACATTTTCTCTTTCAAGATGTCAATTTTTAATTTAATACATTTTATAATTGAATTTTACAAACTATGCACATATCTACCACGATAGATTAAGAAGCCCAACTTTGTGTATAGTAGATACATTGTTATTTATTTAAAAAACAGTCTGAACGCTCATAAGATGCAAACCATAGAAAAAGACTTAAATTATACAGTGGAGCGTAGAGTGAATCGAAAAATAAATCCATGGATATTTCATCTCATGAAAAGTTTACCAAGTAACAGGAGGAATGGAATTATTAATGTTGCATACCAGTATAGGGTTCCAATGAAGATTTCATAGTTTAATATTAAGGAATAATCATAGTCAATAAGATTCTTTGGTATATGGATGAGGGCCCTGGCATCATAGCTACTTGTAGTTATGGGGATTATATTTGCACATAATAGAGCTAGCTGTACCCTTCTTTGTTCATTTACGCCCATTCCCAGATAGGAATGGCACAACTTTCCCACATCTCCAAGCAACAGTAGATTTGAGCATTCAGTGTTTACATTAAATAAGAAAAAGTAACTGCGTTTATTCACAGAAGCACTAGTACCTAAAATGAAAATATATGGTGAGACAGTACCAAACTATCAAAACCCTAACCAGAAATAGCCTATTGTAACGAATTAACTAGGGTCCAAACCTAAAGAGAAAACTGAACCCAACGTATAATTCAACTAAAACTGTGAGTCAAGTGGAATAAGCTCAATTGAAATCATTAGACCTAGCACATATATGGCAGAAGGCCAAAATACCACATCGTACTCATTGAGCTAAGTCCCCTTGAACAGATGAGAATGGCTTGAAATCATAGAGGGTAAATTGTGAAATCTAAGATTCTGCAGCAAAGGTTTTCCCTTGTAAAGATTATATTATCCAACCCCAGAAAGTAAAGTGAACGTAAGAGATGGTGCCTTCTATAATGACCACCGTATGAAAGTCCTATGAGACTTATGAAGTGTATGACATTATGTTAAATATAACATAAACTCATCTAACATGGCACGCCCATGGGACAAGGTCAGGTGCGAGCTACTGGTAAATTTAACAGGGAAGATAGTTATGTCATAGCAACTGAACTGCAGACTACTTTAAAAGTAAATTTTGCAAATTTTAAATATAAAAGACAAGAAATCAGCCCCACCTTAAACAAATAAACTAATAAAAAGATGTTATAGGATAAAGAGGAGAATTTTTAACATTTTTTTCTCACTAAATTTAGGTTAAGAAAAGTTACCTGGTCAGAGTCTACGGCGAGAACCTCGGACTCCAGAAACTCCGCCAGCAGGTCGTCTTCGTCGTCAGCGTCATCTCCACAACAGGAGACGCAAGATTCTCCTCCTTTATCCATTTCCTCCTCTTCTGAACTCAAAATTTCTTCAAACCCCACCATTCTCGAAACCCTAACCAAATTTAACCTAGTTCAGCACAAACTCTTCTCACGCTCTGGAAACTAAGGCAGCAAAGCCACAGATTTCAGAAAGCGATCAAAGCTTGAAGATTGATCGAAGGAAGCCTGGATTTATACTGCAGATCGGGATGGCGCGGACAGGATTCGAAGCTCGAACCAACCCACATGCGTGGCATATCCGCATCGACTGGTGAGGCCGCTTTGACGTTCACCTGCAGGTCACATTGGCATGGTCACATGGGGTGTTGGGGGCTGAGCTGACCAAAAAGTTTGGTATCACTTATAGCCCTTTGTGTCCTATGCCATTAGTGTTTTCTTTTATGGATGATATTTTAATTTTCCATAGTCTCTATAGATATTTGGGATAAAAATGTCATGCCACATTTCTCTGAGACAAAACACGACTAATTTTTTATTTATTTCCACTTCCATAAATGTGAGGTAGATCCTTATATATATATATATATAGTATTCTATCCACTATGCAAAGGCATGTCTCCACAACTTCCAACTATCCAAAAACTCCAAACAAGTACCTGCAATAAGAGACAACATGACGAACCATGGAGGCTCACCACCCAACTTAGGCCTCAAGGAGACCACCCCCGCGCTAGAGGAAACAAGGCTCAATCGGGTTTCATCCAAACATCATCACAACACATAGACTAACACAATCACATAGTTTGCAACACATTTACAACCCCAACCAAGGTTTGCACAATGATTCACACATGGAATCATAAACATTGGGTGAAGGTGGGCTCACAATTAGGAGATTTGCCATATCCTATAAAATTTGTAACAACAATTTCCATGCCCTTTCAGGGCTTCATTGATCAATGATTTCCATGCCTTTTGGGCTTTCACAAAACAATAATTACATGCCCTTTTGGGGCTATTCACAAGCATTCTCCCTTCATACTATCATCAACTACAGCCACCTTAAAAACCATACTTCATCAACCTTCTTACCACACCATCACTCTCCTTACTATCCATAACAAATTATGAAGGCATATGGCATACAATGGAGGCCATTCTCCAAGGTTCTCAACTATATCTCAAGCCCAACTAACCCCTTCACCCAAGGCTTGCTCTTCCCTCCCAAGGGTGAGTGAAGCCTGCACACCCATAAACAAAATTCAACATCCAACAAAACAAGAAAATCTAACAAAAACCAAGACAAGTTTCACGAACCATACATACACTCACAATACACCACAACATCATACACTCACAATACACCACAACATAAGAACCCCAAGAACAATACATAATGCCTTATCACTTACACAACCCTGCAAAAGACACTCTTACCATTTCCAATATAAAGAAAGCATGGCATGAAGCACTAACCTACTTACAAGCTATGGCAATGGAATGAAGACCTCTTCCTGCTTGGCTTTCAAGCTTCTCCTTCTCAATCCCTGGCTATCTCTAAAATTAGAGAGTGGGTGAATGATCACCAAGGTTGGCACAAGCTCCCTATAAAGACCTTCACTTTCATCCTCACCTACCCCTCTTACTTTTTGTATCTTTCCACCAATGAGAACTTAACCAAGTGGTGTAATGAGGGAAGAAGTCATGTGACAATATGATTTTCGAATTGGCTTGGAAATGACTCTTTTTTAGGGTCCCCTAGATCCCCTAGACCCACTTATGATTATATTTAAACCCCTAACCCATACTATGACCATGTGGGTAACTTATTTTCACAAAATTAACACTTGGAAATCACTTCAGGCTCTCTAAGGTTCCTATCAAAAAAATAACTTGAATTCCATCAAGACAGTGACTTTTCCTAACACTCTCCAAGGTGGGTTAATTGATTTCATAATGAGGATTAGGCTTAGGTTAAGTGACTTCATGCCAAAGAATCCTATTTGACATGTCATTTACACATAGACAATACAAGTGTCAAAGGACACACACACACATTAAAACACTTTACACATCACGATGACATGTCTCTAATTAATCATGCTCTCTGACTATAAAACTCATGCACAATCACATTACAAAATAAACACAACACAACGAGGTTTCAAATCTTCCAAAGATTCGCCTTGGCTTTACCATGTTCACATAAGATTGAACCTTGTTTCCCCCAATTATCTCCATGGTTCAACTTTCCTGCACACTCAACTTAAACATTAGTAGCCCAATAAAGTAATATCTAAACACATATATATAAGTGCAGAATAAATCCAATGTCTCAGAATTCATATTCACATATACATTTAACTCCATCTAGTCATTTCTATTGTAAATACTATGAAAGGAAGCATTGCAATGTCATATTCATTTAACTTTCATCTAAGTGCATCTATAATTAACTATCATTTGATTCATATTCAAAACATTACAATATCAACATATGGGTATCAACATTGATCCTTCTTATCCGTAGGAAATTACCGTTCTAAGTACTATCACCACTCTTATAATCATTAAACGATCAAACATATGAGTTGGGTTCGTTTGCATATCTAAATCTATCCTTTGGTGCTAATTTTCATTTGAACATTACAATTTGACATTCAAGTATTGATGCAATGCAGTTCCTATTAAAGCAATTTAATTAATTTAGAACATGAAATGAGACCATTAAATATATCAAATAGGTTCTAGTAATCGCAAATCACTAAAATGCTGATATTAAAATGGCATAACCCTATAGTCTCGAAACTATATCAAAACATCAAATTAAAAGTACCACAATGCAATTGTCATCTATACTACAGTGGATTGGGTGAGGCCTCACAAAAAATTTATAAATTTTTCTTCAATGTTAAAATTTATTAGTTCCTAGTTATGGCATGCATTAGATGCAAAATTATTTTCCAAGGGATCAAACAAGATTTCAAATTTTGTTAAGTTTATGTCAATTTTTAAAAATTAATCATTTCAATATATGGTAAATATTTAAATAATAATGTTAATTTATAATTGTATTTGTTGTTGGCTAAATAGCAATGAGAAAAATTATATTTTAAAAAAATAATTACAAGGAAATTTTAAAAAGTACACGGTTCATTTTCATTTAATGCAACTTTAAATATACACATAGTTTCTATGGTGAAAGATCTTGAGGGTTCTAGGTTAAATAGTTGTCTGACCTTGATATCCACCATGGTAGTGGAGGCCTCTACTTTTCCATTGACATCATCAAAACTCACCTTCAACTCCACTCCTTGTCGAAGGGCTCGTTTCATACAGCCCTTGGGATCATCTGATAAGAAGGTCGTCCAGGTCTCTACAAGAGCCTTCCACCTACACTTCCCCACAACATTTTCTACACCACAATTTGTATATTTTCCTACAAGTAGCTCCTCAATGGATTCTTCTTAGACCAAAGCGATCAGTTCATCGTCCTCGGGTGAGCACTCCTAGGTAGTATCTCATGGATTCTTCATCAAATATGAAAATTATTCACACAACTTATTTACCCATCTTATAGTTTTACAATATCTATTATAATTTTCTCTTTTCCCCTAGATTTGTTAATAACGTTAATGTTCCACAAACGCATGCCTATAATTTCGCTTTTGTAGGTAAATATGTATTTGTAAAAACCATCAATGTTTTGCATATGTGTGTCTCTAAAAAGTTAATTAGAACATCAACTAGTACAAACATTTCTAAGGATGGACAAGGTATGTGTCTGAACATTTAGCAATTGAGAAATTTAGATTGTGAAAAAGTTAAAGAAAATAGCAATGATAGTCCAATTACTATTCTTTGCTCAGAGTTCATAAAAAAGAAACCACCCAATTGTCGCTCTATATTGATAAAAGCTTCGAAAACTATTATGAGCTCAAGAAAATACTTGCAAGAGTGGTGAGAATAGTAGACTTCACATATTTTACATAGCCCATAATCACAATGAGGGTATCAAAAACTACATAACTTGCAAAACCCTTTGTAACAAGCTATGGGTCATACTCAGATCTGCCATCCTACAACCAAGATCAACTAGGGTTCTACATGATCCAATCTCCACAAGGATGAACCTTTCTCTAATACTACCTAATGCAAGGGAGGTCAGATAATTAGGGCCAAAGGTACACCTAACTATCAAACCAACTTGTTGAGTAAACACAACGGAAACAAAACATAGAGAACAACACCATGGGGGGGGGAGAGAGAGAGAGAGAGAGAGCAATATCTTATGATTCGTCAAATGATCCATAAACATTCTTGAATGTAAGGCCTTCTGGGTTGTGGCCAACAAAATTATTTACAAATTACAAATCGAGCTCCACGATCTCACTGTCAATCTGACTCTATACACTACTCCTTTTTTCCCTCTCTAAAACTCTTCCCTAACCTAAGTCTAGACACCTTTATTTATACTTGCCAAAGTAGATTTTAAAAGATTCTAGATTTTTACACTGGAGATGGTCAACCACATAATGGTCTACACACATTCCAATGCATGATCCTTACATTAAATGCATAAAATCACTACTTGAAATAAATGAACAAGTCAGCTCACAAAAGAACCAACACACAGAGCAACTCAACCAACGAAAGACTTAGACACAACCGAGCATCAAGAAAAATGACCACCGAATAGGCTCAACCAATATAGCACTTGACAACCATTGGAACTTGACTAATATTGGACTCGAACTCAGTCGAAACTGCAACTCGGCCAACAGTGGAACTTGAACTTGATTGAAGCTATAACTCGGCCAACACTAGAACTCAAAAAAAAACAAAGACAAGCAAACAAAAAAGCAACCCAGGATGCTCCTGCATCAAATGGCTAGGACTTGCAATGATAAATTATATAGAAAGTCTAGCTTTGGGGGTGTTTCCCTTGAACCTCCATTGGGGCATACATGTCCTAGACTCCCATTACGGGCCATACCACTTAAACTCCACAAGAGAGTTACTAATCCTTGTAACCCCCATTTTCAAATATTAAATGTAACATTTTTATAATCATAAGTTTGATACAACATTTTTCTATTATTTTAAACCACTAGCATTGCTGGCCAGTATGACCAAGGTAAATTAAGTATCAAGCATTCCTAAGAAAAATCAACAAAGGAAAATAGTAAGCCACACAAAGATTATAAATGTTCTCCATTGAATAGGGTGTTGAAGCATGAATGTCAATGATACTTCTATGGGGGAGTATTGTAGAAACATGATTAGATCATTATCATGGTGATATGTTACATTCATGACTGTGTTTGTCATTGATGTCAACATAGTAGTTTTTTGTGGTATCTGACAAAAGAACAAGGATAAAGATCAAGTTGGTATGGACAGATCATTGAGTGCTTTCACTAGCAAGGTTCAAGGGAGATTATACTAAGTGCCTAGTATATGTAGCTAACCTCAGAAGCATAATATATTAAGTCTAGAAGAAGTTATGCAAGTCTTGATGAAGATTGTTTTGTGATAGAGTTTACATAAGCTTGTTTTGGTAAACTTGTTATATCTCTTAGCAGAGTTGTTATTTTGAGAAGCTAGCATTATAGATGTGAAGAAGACATTCTGAAGATGATGTAGCTAATCTTGCTCATCATAATATTACATGTATGAAAATTTATTTGAGTTATTGTTAGAAACAATAGTCCACCGAGATAATCGAGAGGGGGTGTGAATCAGTTATCCAATAATTAAAACATTTATCAACCTTAAGCAATCTTATACATTCAACCAAAGTAAAAAAAAAAACCATAACAAGATGCCACATAGACAATCATAACATATATTTTAACTAGGGAAACCCTTGATTAGAGAGAAAACCCTAGTGGGAATGATGCGTGCAAGATGATGTACTAATATAAATATTCCTTGTTAGATGATGGACCCTGTTAGGAATCTATTACAACATTTAGTACATATGAGTCCCTGTTAGGAGACTTTGAATCCTTGTTAGAAGATTCCAACCCTATTAGGAGTTATAGAAGACAAAAGGACCCATTGTTGAAATAGCTTTTGGGGCAAGACCACTGAAATCATTGTCCAACTAATCTCTCAACTATTCTTTGAAAAATAATTGTGTGTACTATACTTTAAACTTCTTTCCTCTATTCTGTCAACTAGACCAATCATTGTCAAACCTTTTAGACCAGGTCACAAACCTCAAATCCAAGTATCCAACTTTGGTTCACACAAGAAAACCTTGGCAATGAAGTTTCCTTCACTTTCACTCTGTACTACTTATCTTCCCATTTTGCTCTTCAATCATTCGCATTCATCCATAAACTTCATGCATGATAAAGTAAAATGTCCTTCCTTTATATTGAATCCATGAAACAATTCCCTGTGTTAGTTGTTACACCTTCTCAATTAATTACTATAGGAACACATTATACTTAGCGATAACATTAATCTTTCACCTTGCAACTTGAATAACTTTTCGTACACGTAACATTATGATGAGCGAGCTTAGCCACAACATCATAAATATGTCTTCTTCACATCTTTAACTTTGGCTTCTTAGAATAATAACTCTGCTAAGAGATATAACAAGTTTACTAGAACATGCCTCTGTAAACTCTATCTCAGAACAATATTCACCAAAACTTGCATAACTTCTTCCAAACTTAATATCTTATGCTTCTAAGGTTACCTTCATATACTAGACACATAGTATAATCCTCCTTTAACCTCGCTACTGAAAGTACTCAATGATCTGTCTGTGCCGACTTGATCTTTTTGTTGTTCTTCTGTCAGATACCACAGAAAACTGTTATGTTGACATCAATGGAAAACACGGTCATGAATGTAACATATAATCATGACAATGATCCAATCATGTTTCTTCAATACTCCCCCAAAGGAATATCATCAGCATTCATGCTTCCAACAGTTACAAGGCGAAAGATTAATGTTATCGCTAAGTGTAACGTGTTCTTAATGTGGTCCTATAATAATTAATTGAGAAGGTGTAACAACTGACTTAGGGAATTATTTTATGGATTTAGTATAAAAGAAGGAAATTTTCCTTTATCATAAGTGGGAAATGAAGAATGATTGCAAATAGCACAAAGAGCAGAATGTGAAGTTAAGTAGAGCAGAGTAGAGTGAAGGTGAAAGAAACTTTGTTGTCGAGGTTTTATTGCATGATCCAAAGTTTGATACTTGGATATGAGGTTCATGACCTAGTCTACAAGGTCTGACAGTGATTGGTCTAGTTGACAGGACTAAGGAAAGAAGTTAAAGTACAATACAGACAATTATTTTGCAAGGAATAGTTGAGAGATCAGTTGGACAGTGAGTTCAATGGTCTTTCCCTAGAAGTTGTTTGGACAGTGGGTCCTTCTATCTTCCACAACTCCTAACAAGGTTGGCACAACTCTTAAACAAGGTTGGAATCTCCTAACAGGGATTCAAAGTCTCCTAATAGGGACTTATATGTACTAAATGTTGTAATAGACCCCTAACAAGGTTCATCCTCTAACAAGGAATATTTATATTAGTACATCATCTTGTGGACATCATTCCCATCAGAGTTTTCCCTCTGATCAAGGGTCTCCCTAGTTAACATATCTAGTGTAATTGTATATGTGCATCTGGTTATGGTTGTTGATTACTTTGGTTGAATGGTTAAGATTATTTAAGGATGATAAATGTTTTAACTATTGGATAATTGATTCACTCCACCCCTCTGAATTATCTTGGTGGACTATTGTTTCTAACAATTGGTATCATATTATCAGGTCCTTGAAGATAAAGTTTAACAACTTTACGAGATCCATGGAAAACGTATTTAGAAAGGATAGTCTAAAGTTTGATGGAATAAATTATGATAGCTAGAAGGAAACAATGAAGACACATCTGTTATGTATGGGTCCAGGATATTGGATCTTGACAAAATCAGCAAAGACAATCATTGTTGAAAAATATTTGGAAACTTGTACCTAGGAAGAGAGAGAACTTTTCATGTGTGATATGAGAGCTAGAGAAGAATTGTTGTCAGCACTTCCCAAAATTGAGTACAACCAAGTAAAGTCACTTGATACTTCTCATATGATTTGGAAAGCTCTGGAAATTAGTTTTGAAGGTGATGAACATTCTAAGAAATTGAGGCTACAAAGTTGGATTCGTGCATTTCAAGATGCTAAAATGATGGAAGATGAATCTATAAGAGAATATGTAGGCAGGATATCAGAAATTACTACAGGTATTAAATGTCAAGGAGGAACCAAAGAAGATGATGAGGTGTGATCTAGAATATATTGAAGAGTTTGATGCCACCATTTAAGCAAGTAGTTCAAATGATACAATTGTTGATATCTTATACCAAAGATTTCACAAAGGAAACATTGCTTGGGAGACTTAAAGTAGTTGAGAATGAACTTAGATAGTTTAGAGAATTGACCAAAACAAAAAAAACTTTCAATGCCCTGAATATTTGACCTAGTTTATCAAGGAGCACAAGTGCTAGAGGAGACTTTGCTAGCAGTAGTAGATTTGACGAGGACCGAAAGTTAGAAGGAGTAGCCCTTTTGGTAAGAAGAGAAAGAGATGGTAAGAAAATCTTTAAATGTTGGACTTGCAATGAATTTGGTCATTATGCATCTAAGTGTCCTAAAAAGGAGAAAAAGTATAGAGGAAATTTCAAACCTAGAAGAGATAGAGAGTGTTTATATGCAAATGAAGAAGATTTTGATGAACGAGTAGTAAGTGCTAATGATGATGAAATAGGATTTGTAGCTATTAAAGAAGAAAGTCCAAAAAATTTGGCTTTGGTATGACAAATTGAAAAGAAATCTGATTGGATAATTGATAGTGGTTGTTCACATAATATGACTAGTGACATGAACAAGTTTTTTGACTTCAAAAGTCACGATGGAGGCATTGTTAGAGTTGGAAACAATGCAACGTGTCATGTTAAAGGTATTGGATCTATAACTCTTGATGATAAAACTAACACTGAAGATGTATATTTTATTGATGGTTTGAAGCACAATCTTTTGAGTGTTGGACAACTCATGGATAAAGGTTATCAGTTATAGTTCACAAAGAAGACATGCATGATTAGATACAAAGATGGAAAGGTAATTGGAACAGGAACTAGATCTAGAGGTAATGTATTTTAGCTAAATCCTACTAAAATGACATGTTGGGTTGCAAAGGTAGATGACAGCTAGTTATGGCATAAGAGATTTTGTCATATAAAATTTACCAGCATTGTGAAGACTAGTAGCATGTTTGCAATTAGAGATTTGCCTAAGATTGTTAAGCCTACTAACACAATTTGCAAGGAGTGTGTATTGGCAACGCATACTAGAACTTCTTTTCCCAGCAAGAAGTTTACTACTACAACAAAATTAGAGATTGTACATACAAATCTTAGTGGTCCTACAAATACTAAAGGATTCTATGGTGAGACTTCATGATTTTCATTGAGGATTTTTCTAGAATGATGTGGCTTGCATTTCTTAAAGAAATATCTGAGGCATTTGATAAGTTCAAAATATTCAAGAATAGAGTTGAGAATAAATTAGGTATGAAGATTAAATGTTTAAGATTAGATAGAGGAGGAGAGTTTACTTCAAATGAGTTTAACATCTTTTGTGAAGCTAATGGAATCAAAAGATAGTTATCAGCTCTGAGAACACCTAAACAAAATGACTTAGTAGATAGAAGAAATAGGTTACTAACAGAAGCAACAAGACCTTCGTTAGCTGAGAATGATGTATCCAGGATGTTTTGAAGAGAAGTTGTGAATACAATAGTCTACACTATGAACAGAGTGCAAATCAGAAAAGACACAAACAAGACCCCTTATAAATTGTGGTCTGTTCACTCACCTATAGTTAAGTATTTCATAATTTTTGGTAGCAAGTGTTATATCAAAAGGGATGATGATGTTGGTAAGTGTGATGCTAGAAATGATGAAGGTATGTTTCTTGGTTATTTATTGAAAAGTAGATCTTATAGATGTTATAATCTGAGAACTAAGACTATTGTTTCTAACAATTGGTATAAAAAATTATTGGGTAAGAGTTGATGAGAAATTCAGGATACAAGAAAGAGTAGTTGATTACAATTCAAATGATGTTGTTGTTACTAAACCAAGGAATGATGAAGTATTCTTTGAAACTAACAATGATTTGCAGAATAAAGGAGAACAAAGGCTAGGACAAAGCTTGGAACCTTTAACAGAGCTAAGAGTTGAGATAACAACTCCTACTTCCTGTAAGAGAATGACAAAGAAACATCCACTCGAGCAGATCATTAGAAGTAGAGATAAAGGTGTGATGACAAGAAGTAGAATCAATGAAGAACTATGTTTGATATCTCAAGTTGAACCAAAGAATGCAGATGAAGCATGTAAAGATGACTATTGGAAGCAAGCTATAAAAGAAGAATTGGATCAGATAGTGAAGAACGAGACACGGGAATTGGTTCCTAGACTAGCAAACAATAATGTGATAGGAACAAAATGGGTATTGAGAAACAAGATGAATGACCAAGGTGAAGTTGTAAGGAATAAAGCAAGACTGGTATGTAAAGGTTATTCACAACAAGAAGGAATAGACTATGATGATGTAATGCCCCGCTCGGGAACCCAAGAGAAATAAACCTAACATGTTACAATGTTTACTGAACTATATATATATATATTTTTTGAAGTTTAAACAACATCAAGATAACATTAATGCGGAAGCAATATGAACATACACAACAAATACACATATGCAAATATAGATACAGTTTCAATTCCTCAAGAGTTCCTTTACGTTGAGTCACATTTAATGATTTTAAATTAATTAGTTTAAGTTTCCAAGTACAATATCTCATAATCATAAAGAAATAATAGATACATAATCGCATAAGCAAAGCATAAGTATAACTAACACAATGAAAGTACATCCACTAAATAACATCCACTGCACATGTCGCAGGGTATGAGAAAATAGATACAATACATCAGAATACATGATCACATATATATACATCATCTGAAAAGAAGTCTCTGAGATAAGAAATAAGAATGATAAAGGTACATCTTCTGCAACGAACATCCAATAGCTGGCAATGTGAGGGGAACCCAAATGGTAAGAAGGCACTACCTCCCGACCGCGTGGTTACCTAGTCAGGCTTCCACTCCCACCGTGCAGGGAAGATAATGAACGATCCACATACGGCTATCAAACATAAAACATTCCTAAGCAAGGTACCCCTAATAGTCAAAACTACCTCAAAGGTAACACATGCTACTCAAGAAGATAAAATAATCCAAAAGTAAGAACACTCAATCCAATACCGACACCACATAATCAAACATCATACATGAACCAAGTATAAACCAAAGACCAAGATCATAAGATAAAGTCAACAAAAGACAATCACCTCAAGTCAAAAGCCACATGTCAAAAGTACATCATCCATGAATCACCAATCATCATCAATGAAAGTAAATAACCATAATAAACACATCCGACAATAGATACACCACCAACAATAAGTACACCACCAGAGATACACAAAATCTACAGAGGAGACTCAGACTACATACTAGGGAGTGTCATCACATGGCTGCTTGAGTTACCCTGGACTGATCTCTTAATAGACCTCGGACCCTCAAGCGTTGAGTTACCCTGGACTAGTTACTCTGAACCTCGGACCCTCAACATCACACATATGGAAACTAGAAAGCCCTCTCAAGAAGACGAGGCACTCATCTCATTCCCATCCTTAGTCTATACAAGCACTAAAGGCATGGGTAGATCAAAAATCTCTAACTTATCTTTTTAGTGTGTTTCCCCCCATAAATTTTAATTACTAGATTATCACTTATTACATAACTTGCATTAGGTTACCCTGGTACTGACCACTTTGGGTCTCGGACCCCTATGCAAGCCACTCCCAAGTCACGTACCTAGACAACCTCTCCTAAGCACATAAAAACACAGTTGTGTCTCATACCACAACACCCATAAAAATCAAACTCGGTTCCTTAATAGGCAACCTGATAACAAGATGGTTCTCCCATTCGAGTACACATAAAAGCTCCACAAATAAAACTCATAAATATAATCTCCAATATGAATGTCAAAACACATCATGACATCCAATCACATCAATAGTATAAAATAAATCTCACAAAACCTCTGGTGTACTCCCTAGACTGGTCGACATCTAAACAACGCCAAAATCTCAAGCATAGGAAGTACAAGTAAAACCATACAGATACTCAGAGTAAGTTTCATGTTTGGCTTAATCGAACTCACGTAGTTAAGTTGAACATAAGGTTTCATTTTCAGTTAAACACATGTTTGAGGTAATAAGTTTTTGCAATCATTCCTTTTTAACTAACCCATTTCTATATTTAAATGATTGTTCAATTACCTTATAACTAAGCTAAGGATAATCATTTATTTATTTATGTTATAAAAACAATCCTTAATGATTTTAAATAAAACAAATTCGACTTTATTAAAATCATTAAACCCTCATTAATATCTTCCATTAAATCAATAATCTATTTTTACAATTCTACAAATAATGTCCATTATTAATTAACTTTAATTAAGCTAATATTAATTAAATTAATCAATAATTGTTCATTTAAATACTTATATTAAAATCTTCATTGATTATCAATTTATTAATATTTAACTAAAACTATTAATGATTATGAAAACTACATTAAAATATATTAATATTTAAATTATTAAATATTAATAAAGATCATTTAATAAAACATTATTAAATCACATTTATTAAATACATTTTAAAAACGCATTAAAATTTATATATAAAAAAAAAAACAAAATATAAAAATGTATTTAATTCGGCATGTTTAAAGGCCCGTCGGCCTGGTACTTGCGACAACAGGTACCCTGCTGCGCGCAGCAGTGGTACCGGCTGCCGCGGCAGTCTCTGCGCGCAGCAGGTACGGGGGGGTATATCCCCACCCTAACAATATTATTATTATTATTATTTTAAATTCAAAATTATATGATTTCGAAATACATTTTTTTTATTATAATTTATAAAATTTTGAAAAACGTTTTTATTATTATAATAATTATAATTTATAAAATTTTGAAAAACGCTTTTATTATTATAATTATTATAATTAAAAGCTTTGTGTATATATAAAATTTATTATATAACTTTATAATAATAAAAACTTTGTGTATATATAAAATTTATTATATAACTTTCTTTTATCTCACTTATATATATATATATATATATATATATATATATATATATATATATATATATATATATATATATATATATATATATATATATATATATATATATATATATATCATTTTTACACAATACTTCTTCCAGTTCATAATAAAATACGTATATATTTTTAATCCATGATTGAAACTTTAGTCTAATAGGAAAAATAAATCAAACCCTTTGAATTTTCCATCCTAAGATTTTCATTTCCAAAAATAAACCCTTCCAAATTTAAATTTCTTAATTTCTTCTTAATCCAAAACTCAGATCTTGATTTAATACTAACCTCTTTCAATTGAAGAACGAGGTTATCTAAATAGTTTTTTTCAAACCCGATTCCCAAAAGAAATCAAATCGCAAAAGATTCAGAAGAAAGGTAGCAAGATTCATTCAATAAAATTTGAGAAAGCAATTTCCAACAAGCACGAAGAAGACAAAGATCCGAAAGTGTTTCTAGAATGGTTCACAAACCCTACCTTGATCTGATGCTAACAACCTGGTGATCCCTTGCTAAACCAAACCCTTCAAAACTTCCAAAGATTTCTTTGTTCCTCTTCCAAAAGTGTGTTCCCTGAAACCCGTGTCTGAAAACTTCTCTCCAATAATGACCCGGAAACCCTCTAATAAAGAATCTAATTATCCTTTAGGGTTTCCGTCACCACCACTTCTAAATTAGAATAATTTTATTTAATTAATTCTTTCTTGCACAATTAATTTGCTTTTAATTAAAATATTATTTTATTTTTCCTTCATGCACTTTAAGTGAATCATTAAATTACTTTATTTAACTTCCACTCAACTTCTATTTTAATCAATTTATAACTTATAAATCTCATGCACACTTAATGCGATTAAATATTTTTATTAATTTCACATGTTTAATCTTTTCAATTAATTTCTTTTATTTTCAACTCATGCATAAATCATGTGAACTATAATCTTTATGATAATTAAATATCTTTTCACTTTTAATTTCATTTTTAGAAACTTAATTGATAAAATATTTATTAACTTAAATAACAATAATATTTAGCATTTATTTAAAAATGCACTCTAAATATATTATTATTAAATTAAATAAATATAATCATGTTCTAAATTTAATCTTAAAACTTTTATCTTCCAATTCAATTCTTTATATTTAATTAATTTCTCAATTAATTAAATATAATTAAATATTCAAAATATCATAATTATTTTCCATTAAATTAAGTTATTAATTTAATCTATTAATTAGACTTAATTAACAGAAATTCATCAAAGACTCACAAAACAACATACGCACAAAATACTCACGGGTTTAAAAAAAGTAGACAGTCTATTACGAGTCCTCCTTGCAGGACAAGTATTATAGGCTATGGCTAGGATTGGACCTGATCATTATCTTCCCATTCTCACCATTTGAGTATTTGTAATAGGGCACGCTCATCCTGGCAATTCAGGGAAGTCGATGCCTGGTACCTGCATCCTGCATAAAAGACGAGCATATACCTATATATAATATATCTAAACTAAACAGACAATGGTGAGGAGTGGTTCATCGTGTAGATCCCGACTAGCAGGTGACTACGACTCCCTCCCTTAACCACATCAAACACGTCAGACAGAAAGATAAAATAAACACACACACCATACACATGCAAGTATGGGGTAAGTATCATCAAATGCGTACATATAATAATGCATCTCTATCAATACAACATAATCATCATTAAAGACATCATGTTAACATTTTTATAAAAGAAACCACATTTACTAACTAGGATCATTAAGATATCGTTAACAACACATGAATGAAATGAAATCAACAAGTATATATGTAATCCAAAACATGAAATAATATCATAATATTGTAAATCCAGTATCTCTAAAACTAATCAATGCATAAAATCAACCTAAAAGAATTTGACAATGATAACAGAAATGCGATCTAGGGGCAGGCACTACAGATGAAACCTATGCTTATGTGGCCAGAATAGAAGCAGTAAGGTTATTCTTAGCCGATACAGCACGTAAGAAATTCAAGGTGTATCAAATGGATGTCAAGTGAGCATTCTGAATGAAGAACCTAAAGAAGATGTATACATAGAACAACTTGAAGGTTTTCCTATAACAGATGACAAAGACATAGTATACAAATTGAAGAAAGCATTGTATGGCTCGAAGCAAACACCCAAAACTTGGTATGCAAGGTTGGACAAGCATTTGACAAAGCTTGGATTGAGCAAAGGTATGACAGACAACAATTTATACTGGAAAGAAATAGATGATGGATTGATGATTTTGGTAATATTTGTTGATGACATCATATTTGGAGGAGATGATAATGAAAGTGACAAGTTTGCAGAACAAATGAAGAAGGAATTTGAAATGAGTATGCTATGAGAGATGAAATACTTCCCAGGATTATAGATTGTACTAGGAATCTTTATTTCTCAAACTAAGTATTTGAAAGATTTACTAAAAGGTTTGGTTTGGAAACATGTAAACCAGTTGGAACACCTATGGTAACTAGACACAAGTTACCTGTAAAGGATGAGACACCTACTATTGAGTAGAAGAAGTACAAATCTATGATTGAAGGATTGCAATTTGTGACTTACACAAGGCCGAATATAACAACTACAGTTGGAATTGTTGCAAGATTTCAAGCTAATCCTAGAGAAACACATTATGCAATAGTCAAAAGGATATTTAGATACCTGAAAGGAACACCAGAGTTCAGATTGTGGTATGACAGATCTAATGATTTCACTCTATATGCTTATATTGATGCTAATTGGGCAGGCAGTATGGATGATAGAAAGAGCACCAGTGGTGGAGCCTTCTTTCTTGGAGGAAGATTGGTTTCTTGGCTAAGCAAGAAGCATGCTTGTATCTCACAAAGTACAACAAAAGCAGAATATGTTGCAACAACAAAAAATTGTAATCAAGTTGTTTGGATGAAGTAGATGTTGAAGGATATAAGGATATAATTTGGCAAACCTATTGTCATACACTATGACAACACAAGTACAATAATTATATCTAAGAATCCAGTGTTGCATTCTAAGACTAAGCACATTTCTATCAAGTATCACATGTTGAGAGAGAAATTTGTAGAAAAGGAAATTAGATTGGAATATGTAGACGCCAAAGAGCAGATTGTAGATATTTTCACTAAGCCTCTTCCCAAAGATACTTTTGAGTATTTGCAAGGTATGCTAGGGGCTATGACCCTTCGTACATCAAAGTAGATGATGCAAGAGTGCATCAGTCTAGTGTAACAGAGCATTATTATTTGTCTGGATTGAATGTTGATGCTTCCTGTATGGGGAAGTATCCATGATGTAAAAAGTCATCTAGGATTCTTTATGGACGTGATTTTTAATAGTGTCTTTGGACACTTGAGCAAGTTAGAGGTAGTTGTTGCAGAGGTTGATGGTTGCTAAAACCTTTAACATTGATGTCAATGGGGGAGACGTACAACATGATAAATAGTTTGGAAGAGGTAACAATTTGATATAAAGCACATTGAGGTATATCAATGGGGGAGAATGATTGATGAAGAGGATTTGAAAAGAAAGGTTAACAGTCTTTTGCAGTTGGTATTTTTGGAACTAGATGTTTTTCATCTATTTTGCCATCAATGCCAAAGGGGGAGATTGTTGAAGCATGAATGCTAATGATACTTCTATGGGGGAGTATTGTAGAAACATGATTAGATCATTATCAGGGTGATACATCACATTCGTGACTATGTTTGTCTTTGATGTCAATATAGCAATTTTCTATGGTATTTGATAGAAGAACATCGGTAAAGATCAAGTTGGTATGGACAGATCATTGAGTACTTTCACTAGCGAGGTTAAAGAGAGATTATACTAAGTGCCTAGTATATGCAGCTAACCTTGGAAGCATATGATATTAAATTTGGAAGAAGCTATGCAAGTTTCAGTGAAGACTATTCTAAGATAGAGTTTACAGAAGCTAGTTTTGGTAAACTTGTTATATCTCTTAACAAAGTTGTTATTCTAAGAAGCCGAAGTTATAGATGTGAAGAAGACATTCTGAAGATGATGTAGCTAAGCTCGCTCATCATAATATTACACATACGAAAAATTATTCGAGTTACAAGGTGAAAGATTAATGTTATCATGAAGTGTAACATGTTCTTAATGTGGTCGTATAATAATTAATTGAGAAGGTGTAACAACCAACTCAAGTAATTTTTTTATGGATTAGGTATAAAGAAAGGACATTTTCCTTTATCATAAGTGGAAAATGAAGAATAATTGCAAGCAGCACAAAGAGCAGAATGTGAAGTTAAGCAGAGCAAAGTGAAGGTGAAGGAAACTTCATTGCTGAGGTTTTATTGTGTGATCCAAAGTTTGATACTTGGATTTGAGGTTCATGACCTAGTCTACAAGGTTTGACAGTGATTGGTCTGGTTGACAAGATTGAGGAAAGAAGTTAAAGTATAGTACAAATAATTATTCTGCAAGGAATAGTTGAGAGATTAGTTGGACAATGAGTTCAGTGGTCTTGCCCCATAAGCTATTTGGACATTGGGTCCTTCTATCTTCCACAACTCCTAACAGGGTTGGAATCTCCTAACAGGGACTCATATATTCTAAATGTCATAATAGACTCCTAATAGGATCCATCCTCTAACAAGGAATATTTATATTAGTACATCATCTTGTGGGCATCATTCCCACCGGGGTTTTCCCTTTGATCAATGGTTTCCTTGGTTAACATATCTAGTGTAATTGTATATGTGCATCTTCTTATGGTTACTAATTACTTTGGTTGAATGGTTAAGATTATTTAAGGTTGATAAATGGTGGACTATTGTTTCTAACATAGGGTATTATGTAAGAATGAGAAGCTCAACTAGTACACATATTGTAATAAATCAAGGTATGATTAATATCAATGTTGTTCAAAATAGGTTTATTGAGCTTGGAGAATCTCTTGAGAACCAAATCAATTAGCCTTCAATCATGTTAGGGGGCTCTTCTTCTTCTTCTTCTTCTTCTCCTTCAAATTTAAATATTAAAAGTGCACAACGATTTTATGTAATAAAAGGTCGTAATTTGGGGATTTTTATATTTGATTATAAAGCTTCATATCATATTACTTCTTCAAAAGTGTACATTCTTTTCTTTCAATTCATGATCATTACCACACATTTTGATGGTTAAAAATATATGTGTATTTGTCGAAATGATCTACTGAAATGCATGAGGGATTATTTAATGATGTTTTTTGTATGCCTTCATGGTCAACCAATATCCTTTCTAACTGTTAGATACACATGGTGGGGTAGGGAAAAGTGTTGATCTCTAATTGAATTATATGGTTGTTTAGGATTTACAAAGTTGAGATATTTTATATTGGCTTTGTCTTTTCAAATGAAATTAATTGCAATAGGATCATGGAATGAGAATTAGCATTCCTCCACATTTGTGTTTGATTTCTCTATTCAGCTAGGCATATGTGAGTATTTTATTTTATTTTGTCATGAAGATTTTGTAAGTTGTGGCAATGTTATGCTTCCATATTTTGAATGTGTCTGGAAGTTGAATTTTATTTGACTTTTGGGATTTTGGGCATGTTTTTGAGTGGGTTTTTTTTATTTCATTGAATTCTAAGATTTTTGATTGTGGGGTGTTTTCAATGTTGCCTCATTTTATATGCCATCCTATCTTTTTCTTGTCGACTTGTTTGGTTCGATTGGAGTTTTGATTAGATATCCTCTATTGCAAAGAGTAGGATCATGAAGTTGAAATGATTAGAGGACATTTTGGGGTATTTTATATCCCAATCCAAAGATGTTTTTTTAAATTGGATTTGTGGACTTTTGATTCTTGTTGACATTGTCGTTCTTGATTAAGAACTCTAACCATGAATTTTATTAGACCCTTGGTCATTTGAATATGTTTTAGAAATGGGTTTTCATTTTTATTGAAATGTTAGAAGTTTGAATTTCGAGCATTTTATCTTGCCTCATTTTGCATGTCACCCATATTATGTTTAGATTTTGGCAGCATATGTTTGGATAATAGAAATGGATTTTATTCCATGTGTCCTTTCCTTATTTATATTTACTTTTTGCACTTGAGGAATCTTTGTTGAATCTAAACTCCCAGATTCAGGCTAGTTGAGTGAGCTTATTGTACTTGGCAATTTTATTTCATAGTCAACCCTTGCATTGGTATTAGTTGATTACATTTGTGAAGTTGGTTGTTCTCATACATGCGCATATGTACGATGGGGTCTGGTGAGACTCTAGTTTTAGGTCAATTGAGAGATTGTTCATTTGGGGATTGGGTTTGAAACTTGCATTACCCATGAGCACTCATTGTGTGATGGACATTAGTATGTAGGATAGATGTGTGGATTGGCTTCTCTCATGTACCTTGACTTAAAAGTGGTCGACAAGGTAGCATGAAGAGGTTCTAACAAGTGATAACCAAAATTACCTAATGTGATAATAAAAAGTTAATGATAAGATAAGAGAAAATCTATACAATTAGCAAGTGTACTGAGGGAGATGGTTCAAGGGTGTGTTTTTGTATGGTAGCTAGCCTTTTGTGGGAACTAGTAAAAGGGAATGATGTGAGACCTCCCATTGGTGTTGAGTTACCATACCAGATATGTGGCCTCCCAAAGGAGTTAAGTTTCCATACCATATAAATCTTGGGCTTGGTGATGCCAAGTGAATTACACTCCACTAGAGTCCCTATATAGTTATCCTATAATGTGTTTGGCTAGTGACTTGATGTATTGCATTGTCTTCATGATCATTGAGTTGGTTTCATGCACTGATTAGCGTGTATGTAATCCTTGTATACTATGTCTTATGTAACTATGGTCAAGTCGCTATCTCCATAAGTATGATGGGTGTGGGCCTAAGGGTTTCACATGATTGGGAGACATAGCTACCTATACAACTATTGGGGATCAAAGTATAGAGATGGTCTTGTTCTAGCTTCAAGATTGGATCTTGATGTTCACTTGGTTCTTTGGTGTACCCAGAGTATGTGTAGTGTCCTAAATAGGGATGATAACTTGGAATAGATATTCCTTCACCCAGGGATCATACATCCAACTAGTAGTTATATCTTACTTAGGGACATCATTTAATTATCAACCCAGGGACATTAAACTTGAAATGGGCCTACATAATTTATGCACCAAACACCTCTTTCAAGCATGAGTTCTAGCCAGAAGATTATCATACTAGAATTGAAATGTTGGAAGTGAAATTATTCTAACTACCACTATAGAAAATTGAAGCTACTCTCAGTATTAACAAAAGGAGCTACTTTATCCTTAGTGGTTGTAAGAACAACAAACAACTATATGACTTTGTTGGTTGTAACAACAGACACACTAAGATGTTGGAAAAATGATAACAAAAAATACAAACAACTAATCTGCTTGTTAAAACTGAAAGAACTAAAACTTCCCTAAGTGGTCCTCCTTAAGAACTGTCTTAGAAACACAATAGATTAAGAAACCAAATCCATAATCTCTTTAGTGATGTGATATTGAAAAGTACATGACACACTTGCTTGTTACTACAACTGAAAACAACAATAAACTATAAGCACAAATGTCCCTATGATAGAGAGAATGTGGTTATTTATTCATTCTAATTATAAAAACTAAATAACCATTCCCAAGAAATAGGAAACCCTTTATTGCATGTTTTGACACTTTACAATGGGAAATAGACATGAGGGAGAAACCAAGTCAAATTAGTTTTAGAGAAGTAAATATACCACTCTCCTATATTGGTGTGTCATTAAGACTTATGTTGCTAGATTTATGGAACTTTTAAGACTTCTTTTGTTACATTGATAAAGAACTCCCCCAGATGACAGATGTCCTTCTAGTGCTTCCCTCATATTATGTTGTTGGTTTAATCCACTTGAGATAGTCTTGCATCAATCTAGTGTTGGCTATATGTCCTCCTTGAAGTTTGGAAATTGCACCTATTAATAACTATTCCTATGTCAAAGGGTTAGCTTAATATCATTTCATCCATATGTTCATTAGATATTTAATAGGAATCAAAGAAATAATTCCCCATGGCTACAAGACAATTAACAGTAATGGTTGCAAGAAGGTACTTCATTTTATGGACTCAAAACAAACATCTTTCTCACAAATAAAAATCATCGAGAAATAGAGATGGAAATATTATAAAAGATATATCATAATAGTATCTTATACTAATCATAAAATTCCACACATTATCCCATAACCATTACTTAAAGTTTGTTCAGGGGTATAAAAAGGTATGAAAAAATCTTGAAAACATGAGAGGAATATTCAAAATATGAGCCTAAATTATGACAAAATTGAGGCTCATCATCCCCTCAACCTATTATCCTTTTGGTCCATTAAACAAGTCTTGTTCTTCCTTCGTACAAAATCTCAAAAATTAGTATTCATTTTTTGTCCATACTCTCCTTTAGCAAAGCTCCATAAGTGAGCCCTCATCTCTTTTAAATGTCTTTATCTTTTATCTATTGGTTCCCTGTTGTAAGTATTGTATCTCCTCTTATGGAAAAAAGTGGTCATAGGAGAATAAGTAATTGGATAACCATGGGTAGTAAGTTGTCATTCCTTTACCTAACATTCCTCATAAAATGTTCTTTTCTTCTAGTAGTTGCATATAGATTATTAGGAGCTTGTAATTTCTTCCTTTGTAATATTACTAGCATATATGTCCATCTTGTCATGTTATGAATCATAGTAGCATTGAGATATTGATTGATAATTTGGTTGTACTAATCAAACACCTACCTCCTCAATAGTTCTATATGTGGTCAAGCTCTTTTATCAACCTTCATCTTCTTCCAGTCAAAGTATATTCTCATTCCATTCCTTGACTACTTTCTATCTGGAAGAGGGTGACTTGCTTATGCATACTTATATTTATCAAGTTTTTCTCCCTTGCTAATCTCATTCTAAATCCAAGAGATTGAAGTACTAATATGGATATCCCCCACATAACATAGTGGACTATAGTCTATGTTGTGCGGGACAACTAAATTATGTGAATAAAATTTATAGAGGAGATGTTTAATGTGCTCTATAGATTTTTTATAGACATCATATAATTCATTAGGAGTCTCAAGTGAATGATTCTTCCCTTTCCATAACCTTATCATTTCAAAATTCAAATATGACTCCTTAAGATAGATGACATAAATTAGAGATGGTGATTGACACTTTAGCATTTGAGGAACAAGTTTAATTACCTAGTCAAAATTGTCCTTCAAATTAGCAATTTCCACATCCTTACCATGGATTACTTTCTTCAACCTTCTAATCTCCATTTCATAGGAAGTTTGTTGATCATAATTTCTATTTCTTCATAACACTCTATCCTTATAACAAAATCAATCACACGAAGAGGAGGCGTAATAGTGTCTTTCTTTTCTTCCTTTTCTTCTTCCCTGTGGCCCTTTGTTTGTTGATTATCTTGGCCATGTGCTTCTTATGTTTCTATATTAGGGTCTATTTGCAAGTGTTTCTTGAATTCCTTTAGATTTATCAATATTATCTTGATGTGTTGTGACATCAACAAGTTTTCCATTTGTTCATGGTATTTCTTCTTCCTATGGTCACTCAAGAATGACATATCTTGTTTCACTACCTTGAGGTTGTATTTTAGATGGTACTTGAGGCTCTTATACCTCTAGAATAGGTTGTACCTCATTCATTTCTTAATTTTCCTCTTGATCATTTCCTTCGTCTATATGTTCTTCTTTTTCTTTACTCTCCTCTACAATCCAAAGTACTCCCTCTTGCAAAGGTTCATTTGGCAGTCGACCTACATATTTTTCCAGTACCTGTTTTTCTATTTCTTCCTACATTTGTTCCATAGGCTCATTACGCACTCCTACCTATGTCTGAGCATATACTTATTCTATTATTATCACCTTAAGAAAAAATTCTTTGGTATTTCTAACATTTCCTCTTTCTTTTCCTATATTTTCTCTTGCAGATTTTCAACCAATTCATCCTAAATTCCTCCCACACACGCTCTTGTGGTTCTTCCATTACCTCATCTCATAGTTTTTTTGTAACAACTACTAAATCTCCAAGTCCATTCTTTGAATACTTTTCTATACTCATAGACTACCCTCCTTCCTCATGCAATGTGCTATCATAATGTCAAGGTGTAGTTTCGAATGTAGAGACACTGGGTGAAGACTATGCAAGAGAATAACTAGGAGATGAGGGACCATACTCAATTTCCACTATGGATAGAGTAGCTATTATATTATTTTGCAACCTAACACTTCTCTGCTAAGGAGTAGGGTTTACTTTGGGTTTCTCACTAGTACATCAGGCCTTAATTTTTTACCTAAATTTTTGACCTAAGGCTAATTTGGCTTGTCAAATTCACCTTTTTTTAATATGATCCTGATATGGTCAAATTTTGACCATGCTTAAGTTTTTTGTCATAATTTTGATGTAACTTAATTTTAATGTCAAAATTTTGACATTATCAAGATATAAACAAAAAAAAGAAAAGTGAAACACCACTTCATTCTGTTTTGGGAAAATTGTGGGCAAGAAGGTGGGTTCAACTGCACGTGTGTGCTAATCACTAGTTTCAGGTAAGAAATTTTTTCTATGGCTCCTAGTAAATAGATGGATGCCCTAATGTTGATAATTTCATGGCTCCTAGTCATGGCTTTTGAGGGATTTGTTTCTCTAGCTTTCACAATGTGTTAATGTCCTCCATTCTTCTACAACCCCTAACTTTCATTTTTGTGGCCCTTGAGAGCTTTGTTTATAAAGCTAGATTGGATTTGATGAGAAATATCTAGGATTTTTCCAAGGTGGGTCAGAATATAAATAGTCATGAATGACCATGCACTCAATAATGCAATGCCTTGATGTATACGAATTTGATGTGGTGTTTTGACCGTAGGCTCTTCACTATCTTCTAATTTACACACACATTAATCAATGATAAAGAGAAATTGGGGGCTACATAATGAAATCTTTTATTTGTTGGGAGAATGGAAAGGAAACTAAAAGTCATTACATTTTGATTGATTGTGTTATAACTTCTTTCCCCACCTAAATTTTATATTCATTCATTCCTTTAGGATTAAGTAGTGAATATTTTTTTTTGTGTTGTTGTGCCCTTGTTATCTATGTCTTTACAATGATCTTTTTCAATGGGAATGGACGAAAGGGAAAAGGAAAAGGAAGGGTCTTGTATACACAATGTAGTACAAGTGGCTTACATACAACCACTTTTAGGGCTAGTGGGAGGAGCAAGAGGCTAGGTCAGTCAATAGTAGTTGTAGTTATATTACTTATTATGTCATACTATACTATACAAAGGTAGACTATACTATGATCATAAATAATAACTAGGCCTAGGCATGTTCATGTCCATTATATGATCATGTAGCATGAAATCCAAATAATCATTTATGGATCTTAGCTATAGCCCCACAAGACTCCTTTCTGTCCCCCTATGACCTATGTTGCATTCACTTACTTTCTCCCATTACTGACAATACACATATGCACACATTCTCTCACTTAAGATTTTGAGATACATCTATTGCCAACTTTTAGTTTCTCCTTTTTAAAGTTATATTTGTTGGTATTCATTGAGTTTCTATTCAAAATTACATGTCTAAGTATCCTTTGGGTAACTTACTTCTCATCTATTCTCAAGGCTCTCACTTTGTATCTTTTTCGGGTCTCCTTTGCCTTGCCTTTACCTATTCTTTCATGTGGGTTTCTTATTCCAATGCATTCGAGGTCTAGGTGATTTAGGTTGGGATGGGATGTGTTTTGAGCATCTTCCCAATGAGAAGTAATTTATTCTTATTTCTGTATCTTCTATCTCGCTTTTCCCCTTTGGCAAAGTTTTTCGAGCATGTATCCAAGCAACAAAGTTGTGAAGATATCAACAAGTTGTATACTTTATCATCTCATGGTTAAAAGATCCAAGAAAGTATAGGTCAAAGCTAAGAAGGTCTTGAATCACATTTCAAAGGTAAAATCCATTTTTATGAAGAAAGACATATCTACAAATTTCCAACTACTCACTAATGGAAGTGTAGGTATTTTATTCTACTTTCAAAGCCAAGTTGGTTGATGCTCAAATTCAAGTCTTTATGTACAAGTAGGATGAGCATGATGTTAAAAGGAACTATTCTAAGCCCATAATGAATGATCCATGCTTGAGACCCCACCCTGTAGCCATTAGATTGAGGTCAAAGGGAAGATGTCGTGAACTTTTTCTCTCTTTGGAAAATGTTGCTTTTAGAGGGATTTACCATCCCTAGATAATGTAAAAGGAAACTTCTCCAAAGGCTCTGAAAATAGAAAGTCAAGTCACTTTAACAGGTGAATATTCTTTGGAAATGCCCAAAAGATGCTTCTAGTAAAGTTAGTTGTAGAGGTGTAAACCCCAATATAAGAAAATCAAGTGTAAAGTACTTAATGTGAAGAATGAAAGAATGAAGTGCCCAAGGTATTAAAGGGATCATTCCCCACACTACAATTCCAAATCAAAGTAAAATTGGGCTCTTAAAAAAGTTGATCTGTGCTCTCTCCCCTGCACATAGTAAGTTATCGAATAAATCTTCACTCAAGATCTTAAAGTAAACGAGGTACTTTTTGGTAAATTAAAAAACCTTTGTTTTGGTAAAGGGCTTTTCATGATACAACTCCAGTTTAAGTGAAGTAATGTGGATTTCAGGTTTTTGAATCCTTATGTGCATGGAAACAAAAAGTTTGAAATAGTCATTGATCATGAAATTTATTTCAAATTTTGTCATCATGATTATTGGTTGAACTAAATTTAATTAGTGTGGTGTCAACATTCGAATTTCTGCATCTATTTCATCAAAATTACCTCTAATTTGTTACATCACTATTTAGATGATAATTTATCGAGAATTGCATCCTTTGAAATTATAGCAAATGAAAATCAAAGTTGTAGGCTATGATAATCTTATAGGCCTGAAGAGTGAGTTAAAAGATTTAACAGATACATCATTCAAGTTTTATGATTTAGGTGATCTTCACCGAAGACTTAACTCTCAGCCTATCCACCCGATTACAGATTGGTGGAAGTTGCTAGTTTTCCCATGGTTGTACAAGCCACGAAGATAGTAAGGGAGTGCATAGAGAGATATGATCCATAGACAAAGAAAATTTCTTCCTGACTAGTCTATCCTCCTCTTGATTAATAAGGCTTTAATGCAATCTGCATTCGGTATACTCGTAATAGAGGAATATTGTGACATTGACTTCAACACCTCTACATCCATGTTCAATGAGAAGAAGAACTTAAGAAGGGAGGATATGCAGAGGACCTGGTTCCAAACACTTTGATCAAAGAAGATAAAGATGCCCAAAACCCTTTTTGGGACCAATCTAAAAAGAGAGATCGTTGACATCCTGGCACTGCTTCTCAAATTAAGAGGAAAGGAGGAAATTCTAGAATTTATTGAACACCACTTCTTTCTAGTGCAAGCCATTTGTGTCAAAGATCTGCAAATTGACTGGGCTAAATTATATGCAATGAGCTTGAGTCATAGTTGAATTCATTCAAGAAGTTTTTCATGTCTTCATAGTTAATTTGTGCCTTGGCTACACATCAACTATGGCCGAGTCTTCCTAGAACTAAAGACCACAGTGAAAATACAAAGGTCTATGAGTTATACCTATAACTTCAACTGTAGAGGAGCTATGAGGAGTATGTAATAGTCGATGATGCTTTTACAATGTGATTGTGCCAGGAATTACAGCACTGTCCTGAGAGAAGATTTTTACTAGAAGCAATTTTGGCCATAAGCTAGTTTCAATGCTCTTCCATCCAATCTCTTCTACCTACGGATAGGTACTTTTGAAGGATTTCCCAAAATACTTCCCAAGTACTTGAAAGACAAGGTTTTCTTGTCAAATTGTGTCTCCAAATTCTTGAAATGAACACCTTGTGTTCAAATGTGAAGAAGATAGTCCATATTTCTTTCCCCATAATGGTTAGACCCTATTCCCGTGCCTCTAGATCTAATGTTTGGAATCTAGTCAAGAATTTTGAAGTAAGATCGAATTGATTGATTATGAGGTACTTAGGCCTCAGTATGACCCAATAAACTTTGTGAGAGATCATCTGAAGTTGGGATACGCCTACAGACACATTTTAGACATTGAACATGTTTGGGTTGGATGTCGTAATGAGTATCAAACCTAGGAAAATTATTGATCCCAGTTGACAATTAATGAAATTAAATTATATAATGACTATTGTTGTTTCTGATCTTGCAAATGATGGCTCCTATATGCATCCCTTGTCCTATGAGTAGATTAAAGGCATTCCCATTGTATCTACCTCGCCTATAGGTCCTGTCATCAATACCATGGAGGTCTTGATGCACAAAATCATCAAGAGGATAGAAAAGTGGGTAAAGTGGACTTGAGTAAGAAAAAAGTGAATAGTAAGCATTGGATCCACTGTTGGACTGACTTCTAGAGCTACTCAATCAGTTGTAGTGACCTAAACCACTACTGCCACTTTAACCTCTACAGACTCATCTCAGTCTATAGGCCAAAGAGGAGACCAAACCCCAGAGAAAAATGTTCCAATCACCCCCAGTTGTGGAGGTGGATCTCTTCCAAATGCGAGAAGAGTTGGAGAGAAGGAAGGGGACAAGAGGAAGGAAAAAGAGAAATAATAAGAGAAGTTAGTAGCTAAGCCTATCTCCCCTATCCAAGTCATCAATTTGGATGGTGACACCAACCCCATAGATGGCCAAGAATAGGACACATCACATCAAGGGGATACTTTGTCCCTCTTAGTAACCAAAGTCATTTTCTTCCCCTTTGTTTCTTAAAGCAAGAAAACTCCCCTAGTCCCAGGGAAGCTCTTTGATACTGCTGCCTTGCAAGCAACTTCAATTTCCTTTCAATCAACTTATGGTTAGAGGAAACCATTGATAAGAAGAACCAGAGGTATGAAGAAGTCGCCCCATCAAAGGACCTTATCACACAAGCAACTTCTTCTCAGCCACCATCAAAGAAGGCAATGAAGAAAAAGTATGTAACAACATTGGCTACTGATCCTTCTACTGGCCACATGTTAATGGAGATAGAAGAGCCTCAAAAGGAGGGCAAGTTCCATGAGCTCACTACAAATGACTTCTAGATTAGAACGGTGGACCTTGGTATCCCTGTTCATCATTCCATGGTAAATATATGGAAGTCTACTAATGAAAAGATTGAGGACAAGCTAGAAGATTTGAGGGCAGAGGAAGAGGTGCTCAAGGTCTCAAACAAAGAGTTAATGGACTACATCAGATCTGTACTTGGAAGTGCTACAACTAGTACATTTGACCCAAATGTAGAAGAGAATAAGATCTTGCTTATGGAGTTGTAGCAAGAAAGCAAATTTGGGAAAATTGGTCAAGCATAGGTTGATCAGATGGAGGTACAAGGTCCCCCATTCATTGAGAATTTGGGAAATCTACTTTTAGATGCTCACATGTTAAGAGAGGCAACTTCTAGTCATAAAATTACCATGAAAAATGCGACAGATAGACTAACAGAGCAATTGACTATTGCAAGAAGTGGTCAATATGAAGACCAATGTTGTCATCTCCCATGGGATCCTTGAAATAGGTAAGGAGTCATTGTTTCATTGGAAACAATATTTGGAGTTTATAATAGAAAGCTCTATAAGATCTTCAAATGATCTTAAGGACATGCATGACCTAGTGCAGAAGGTCATTGAAATGCTATTTGAATATTTGAAAGTGTTGCACATAGAGTTTTATGTGTTTTCCAATGGTAGATTAGTGGATATCGAGAGGATGAAGACCAAGTTTTTGGTATTTGTTGATGAAGTTGTTGATCAAATCAATTTCTAGATGTAAAAAAATCCAAGAGCTTTCATCAACTGACTTGATCATAAGGCGGGCATCAAAGAAGTTCCAATCAAAAGTTGCTAGAGTGGATGAATTGAAAGAGATGCAAAACTACTAGATGATTCAAGTTGATAATATCATTATTCCAGGTGTTGATGAGTTAGAAAAAGTAACAGATGCAATGAGAGCCAAGGCAGTAACTCCTAAGAAGGCACAATGCTCTGACATTCTCCTAGACATCTACCATTCCCTCTTCTCTCCCTATTTTTGTAGCCATTTATGGAATTCTCTTGGTAAGCTTGGTCTCTGTAATGGACAATGATTCAGTCATGTCCTATTTTTAGTTTATTTTTCTCAGTAATGCTCTGCATTGCAATCATCAAATATAACTAGCCATTTTGAAGAGGCCTATATATATAGCCTTTTGTGAAGTTAATAAGATTAAGAAAATTATTTGTGGGCAACCCCCTATAGCTGGGACTACTATGTGTGATTCTAAGTCTACTTTTAATTTTGTTGTTCATTTAGTTACTATATAATATTTGGAATGAATGTGGTGTTGTTGAAAATTGAATGATTGCAAGTAAACTTGGTTTTATTTCTTTCTTTCAATGGATTATAAGCTTTACTCTCTTCAACATAAGCATTATTTTGTTCTTTGCGTTATACATTGTAGTTCGTATGTGTAGTTTAGTTCATTGTATGAGAGGACCAAAATTTGATTAATGAAGTAGTTGAAGAGGGGCCAATCCGAGTATTGTCTAATATCAAATAACTCAACAATTTGGGAATTTCTCATTCTATCATTCCTTCTACTCTCTTGTTGTCATAAGCTAGTCTTTCATGTTTCCATCCTTGCATTTAGTTAGGATAGACTACATTTCATTAGTTAGTCCCTATTTTTGAAACTACCTAGGTTGTTTGAAGTGTTAAACAATTTGGTTATTGACCACTTCTGCTCTTTGGTTAAGAGCATACCCCCAAAAACTTAAAAACAAAATTCCTTTCAAATTTTACACCTAAAGGGAGCTATACCTTTCAATTCATGGGTCTTTAATAGATTACTACATTGACCCATTCTATTGTTAAATTGTTTGTTCTCCACTAGCCATTGGGCATTTAAGATTCAAGGTATAAACCAAAGAATTAAGGGAGAGAAACTATTAACCAACAATTTTTGGTGACTCTACTGGGGACTTACTTGTATGTCCTAAATTTTCATAATAAGTATGTTTGTGGCTTTACTATATAACTTAGAATTTGTCTTTGGGGTGCTCAATTTGTTGAGTCATGCATATTAACTCATGAGAAGAAATGGTGTTGCCTCATAAAGGACAAATCCTAATAGTGCAACCTAACCTCAGCTTCTAGGATGATAAAGAAGATATAATAAACCAACTAAATACTCTTGCTTGGAAAATTTGAAAGTCCCTTGACCAATATCAAAGAGTCAACTTTTCCCTTTAAAGAAAAGAGGCCAATGTTGAGTATTGGGAAGGAGTATTATGGGAAAGAAGATTGAGAGAAGCATGCCTATTTTGAATTAAGAAAGTTCATCTTGGATCTTAAGTATACCTAAAGTGTTCATGGGGAAGGGAAAATTGACCCAATATTTGAAGAACTAAAGAAATATGATTTCCCTATATTGGAAGATCCTCTAAGAAGAGGAAGAGCCTACTCATGGGATCCCGTATTTTAAGGTATCCGTGGAGCTCTATTTTTGTTGCCCCACAACATTTCCTGGAGATGCAATCATTCCTCTTCACATCTTATCTTCTGCACTCAGATCCCATCATTGTGTAACACTCTCACTCTTTACAGAGTAGTTGCCCCTACTATTATCACTTTTTAGTCCATACTAGTAATTCTTCCTGCTTTAATGGTTGTACCCTAGGGTAATTTCATTAGACCTCTTCAAATTGTTGCTAATAATGACCTTCCAAGAGCTTCTTGAAAGAAATTCCCCAAGTTCAATGGAAATGGGAAAACCTTTGTTGATAAGCACATCACTACTTTCTTTGTGGCATATAGCATCATTTGCCCTTAGCATGAAGGTGTAGTAGTAAGGATGTTTGTAGAGACTCTTGTTGAGAACACAATCGATTGGTTTCAACATCTTCTAGTGGGATCTATTATGGCCTAGGATGACATGAGGAATCAATTCAAAGTGCACTGCAAGAGTACTAAGGATGAATACACTCTATTGTCTCAGTTCACACAAATAGAGAAGGAACCTAGTACTCCTATGAGAGACTTTACTGCAAAGTTCAACAAATCAGTCAACCAGATTCCTGCTGCAAGTAGACCAACATTGAATAATCAAAATTTTTTTCACTAGCTCAATGCACCCTAACATTAGTTTTCAAATCAAACGAGCACATGTTGCTAATCTTCAAGTTGCCTAGACCTTTTCAATATAATTGGAAGATGATCTGATAGTAGCTAGAAAATGGAAGAGAGAGATTCAAAGCGAAGCTTCAACAAGCTCTATTGCTGGTACAACCAATAACTTTAAAGAAATGCTTAGTAAGCTATCAAATGAGATGATTTTGATGAAAAGGAAAATGGGGAAAATTGTTCCCTCCTTCTAGCAACCTTACCAATACATTCCCATAGGGGAACATGAAGGAAAACCATTGCAATTACCATCTATTCAACAAAAGATTGTCATTGAGGCAACTCCCAAAAATCAAAACATCTGTATATTTCACCTAACACTACAAGATTTAGGGTCAAATTGTGATGGCAATGTAATTTGTGGTCATTTTCATTTTTTTTTGTGGTTGTCCCTAACATCATTGCAATAACAATGTCTGCATCATAATTTTGATGCCCTTATGAGCATAAAACAAAAAAAAGTAACATGACAATCATTTTCCATTTGTTTTGATTTTGGAGAGAGCTGTGTGCAAAAGAGGTGGCGAGTTGTGAATGTTGTCATGGCTCTTGTGATTGGTGCATTTGGTTGTTGTGCCCTCATGTTCTTTGCATTTTGTTATTGTGCCCTTGCTTTGTGATTTCATTATCATGTCGTACCCTTTCTCCGTGATTTCAATGAAGTGTCATGCCCTTGCTCTATGATTTCATTGTCATGTCATTCCCTTGTGATCTACATGTCCTTGCTCTGTGATTTTTTTTAAGTGCATGAAGAGGTACGCATGTAAATGTTTTTTTCTTTTCCTAACATGTATGTCTTTATATTTCCTTCTAAACATGTATCTCTTTATATATTCAGAGAGATCTTTTTCAAGGTGCATATTACATATATGATCCAACTACATACATATTCCAAAATCCAAATAATAGAACAAAAAAACTCACTCAACTTATGTTAAGTGACTTACCTCAAGATCCTACACAAAAATAATGCAGACCACAAAAAATGGGTCAAGTTCGCAAGGAATTTTACAAAAACATATCATAGTAGATATTTTTAGGAAGAAAAAAGCCATAACTAGTTAAATGGGTCTAGTTTCTAAATAGCTGGGTTGATTTATACATATATTTAACTAGGTTATGACTTCTACAAGGGAATGAGCCTCATGATTATGCATATGTGCTTGGTGCATTTCATTCCTATGATATATCTTTGCATTTCATTGTCGTGCCCTTGCTCTGTGATTTGGTTGCCATGCCCTTGTGATCTCTGTGTTTCATTGTTGTGCCTATGCTCTACGATTTTGGTGTTGTGACCTTGCTCTGTGATTTTGTTGCCATGTCATGTGCTTGCTCTATGATTTTAATGGTCAAACATTGTAACCTTCATTGGGTACACTTATTACTGCAGTAGTGAAGATTTGTGGGTGTCATCCCCACCCCAATTTTTCCTTCTCCTTGGAGGGTTTCTGGGTAACCAAATATCTTGTGTCATACATGTGTTGAATACTTTACTTTCATGCTAAGTATGTATATGCTTAATTTGGTATTTCAATTTATATGCTTAGATTGTGAGATTGATGTGTGGTGAATAGTTTTTGAGGTTGGAAGTTTTAAGTGTTGATTCACCCCCCCTCTCAAAGTTTACTTCCCTCTTGTATTTCCAACAGTTGGTATTAGAGCGACTAGGTCTTTGAAAGTAAAGCTTTGTAGCTTTGAGGAAAGATCTTAGAGATGGAAGTCTACATATTGGGAAATACTATTGAGAATCAGAAGCCTGAAATACAACTTGCCTTACATTAGCTTAATGAAGCAAGAAATGATTTGAAGATATCACTGAAGAGAAGGAAGGAAAATTCTATTAAAAAGAATGACACACAATACCAAGAGATTGGCACTACTGAATTGTTTGTTGATGGGAACACAAATGAATTTAATGCAGTAGTTGCAGATCTAATGAAAAAAAATGGAACCCTAATTGAAGAAGTCAGAAATCTAAAGAGATAACAAGAAGTCCAATCAGTATTGCCATGTGAGGTGATCAAGCAGAAAAAGAAAGCTAAAGAGGATAAAGTCATGATTGAATATGAAAAAATTATTTTGACCAATAGATTGGAAGATAAAACATCAGAGGTAACTAGGATTGCTAACATGCAATTGGAAACTTTGGGTCATGATGATTGCAAATCATGAACTAAATGAAAAGGATATTGAGATTACAACATTGAAGTTGTAGAATGAACAACTAATAAATGATCTGAAAAGAGAAAAGGAGTTTGCTAATAGTTTCAAAAAACCTAGTGAAGCCATCAAGTACTTTGAACAATTGATGAGATCGCCTAGATCCAACAATGATAATTCTGGATTGGGATACATTAGTATTGAAGAAGGAGAATCATCAAAAAGTGGTGAAGAAAGAAGTAACAAAGGTAAGAAATCCAAACCTACTTATCATAATTGTGGTAAGATAGGTCATATTGCTAATGTTTGCAAGAGCAGGACTGCAAATCAAAATCCTAAGTAGAAGTTCATGGGTCATTGCCATAAATGCAACAAACAAGGAGATTAGGCACAAGAATGTAGAACCAAGACCTCAAGCACACAAAGATTTGAAGGATACTATTATAACTATCAGAAGTATGGTCATAGATCATATGAGTGTAGATCCAAGCCTAAATGATCATCAAACAAGTAGACAAAGGTAAAGCACAATGGTAACTCTTATAATCGGGACTATAATACAAGGTATAGTTGTCACTATTGTCAAGAGTATGGACATGTTGCTGAAAATTGCATAAGAACACATTTCAGAAGTGATTACAGTAGATGGTTGAGTCAAACCACATGTTTTAGCTATTTGAAAACTAGTCACATAAGTAGAAAATTGTCCAACAAGGTCAAAGGCACCAAGTAGAAAGTTCAACAAAGGCAAAGGAAAGACAGATGTTGAGAACATCAGAGATGAGATGAACAAGACATGGAAAAGAAAGGAAGATTGCAACGCATTAAATTCAGAATGGATCACTTCACCCAATGAGTCAAGTGATAACACCTCCTCCAATTAAGTAATCAAGAGGTATGTGGAACTGATATCTAAAAGTTTTACTATACATCATTTCCAAGGATTTAGCTATGAAAAGATTACATACACATGAAAAAAGATACAAAGTGTTGTTAAGAATCTAGAAGAAATCTTTAAGTTTTGCTAGTTTTCATGTTACTGTCGAGCATGAAAAGTTTCACTATGGTTTTCAAGTGAAATGTTAGTTGATGATGAGCTATCAAAGCTATTAGTGTTGAGCAAGCTCATAGTGTTTGCCAATGGGAATGGGAACTTCATGGAATTTGAGTGAGTTGAAATATTTATTTAAAGCTGAGCTTACAGTTGTGTAAGCACTAAGTATTAAATGCAAGGTTTTGAGGTCTATATGATCAATTTCTACTCATTTGACATCATTTGAATTTGGAGAAGAGAATAAAGAGCAAAAGGAAAAATTGAAAGAGATCATACTAGTGTTTGCAAGCCAAATTCAATAGTCGCTCGAGACCATCACAACAAATTCACAAAGGTATTTATTATGTGCCAAGCTATGCAATTTGAATTTTCAAAAACCCTAGTTTACATTATGGAATCTAATTCTTCAGTTGCAAAGGTTAAAGAGGGTAAAGAAGATCTTAATGTGCAATTGATAAGTAATGAGATTAGACAACCAAAATTTAGAGCCATACCTAATATCACTTACAAGCAAGATTCATCCAGTACATTGTGGATGATACCACCGAGAATTTTGATAATTCAAGATGTAAGATGCTACTATAAATGTAAGGTTGGTAACATAGGAGATATGGAAATTAAGGAAACCTATGGAAAATTATGTGAAAATGAAGCATTGAAGGATGAATTCAAAATTGTAGAAAGGAAAGGGTTGACCCATGTCCTAGATTTTCCAAATGTTTTCAAGACTAAATGGATTAAGACAATCCTTAGTAGAATTCATTATAATTCTATTTGGTTGGATAATGGACTGGTGAAGATTACCAAGAAAATTGTACATAGATTAATAGGGTATCCAACACTTGAGCAACCTAAAATAATGAGAGGTCATTGAAAAGAATACAGGGGTAGTGTGGAACAAACGAGGGATGACAATTGATACTATTTCAGATCCCCTAATTACATTTGCAGTGAGGGTAATATTACATAAGTTCTATCAATCAAGCCGGCTCAACAATGTACCATGTATTGTTGTTGACATGGGCTATAAGATAATAATGAAGGATCATACATATGACCTTATTGAGTTGCAGATGCAACAACTGTCAGAAAATTTGGGAGCTATAAGGAAGACCAAAAGTGCACAATGTAAATTTGGCTCAATTCTTGTATGTATGTTATTTTATGTATAGAATACATTCCCCACATTTGGTAAAGTGTCCTAGAAAACAAATAGATCTATTGCAGTGCAAATAATAGAGATTATTGAGCAACTTGGGAACAATTTTGAGTTAGTTATGACTAGCTACTTTGAGGACTTCAAACAATCAATGAAAAAGACACTGAGGATACTAGTTTCAATAGTTGAGAAACATTTTGATGATGTTTTCTTTCTAGTTGATACTAATTATACTTATGTTCAAGTTGTTCCAAGGGTTAGGTGGCTAAGGCCATTAGACTATGAAATCAATGTTGATGAAGCCTCTACAAAAATAACAACATTACTTATAGAAGATGTAGATACTAAGGCTACTAGCTTTAGAAACTATGATGTGACCAAATCTAAGATAACAATGGATTTGAAGACTGCCTCAGTCATTATGGAAAATAACAAAATTGTGAAGAAATTAAAAGAGAAATTTGGTGAAGGAGTAGATGAAGAAGATGAAGAAGAAGAAGAAGAGGATATATCAGCTCAAGCACCATTGGCCTTAACTCAAGGTCAAGGAGAAGACCAAATAGAAGAAGTGGAAATTGAAGAAGGTGCTAAGGGAGAAGAAGCAAATGAAGCACCTGAGCAAAAGAAGAGGAAAGCTAAGACACCAATTGCTAGAAAACTAAGGAAGGTTCCAAAGCCTAAGCGTACAGTCGAGCTACAAGAGCAAGCACAAGGGCTACTACAATGAAGGCTCAAGAAGCAATCAAGCCAAAGGAGAAGAGAGCTAGTCAAGCTAGCAAGGGTGAAGAATCTAATAAGAGACAAAGGAGAAAACATGTTGCTCTAGTTGAATCTGATGAAGAGAATACATAATCTAATGACAACAATTAGTTTCAAGTGGTAAGTCATAGTCCTTCAAATATAGACAATATATGTGAGAATATAAAGAACAATGTTGATTTATCTAGTCTCTCACATATTAAATTTGATACACTTGGAAAAGTTGAGATGAACCAAGTAGAGGAGTCAATTTATGCCATGATGGAAACATTTAAACAAACTCCAATTGATATTGCCAACTCTCTACCAAAGGAATTATCTGGTAGAGTTGAGCAAACGTGGCAATATAGTTTAAACATAGAAAGACAAATTAGAGAGACTACACTTGCTAGAATAATGCCAAAACTGGATAGGGAATCAATGGCCAAGGCATTAAAGAAGCATACTAGAAAATTTGCACCAAAATATAAGGCATTCAACGTATTGTAGAACAAGATTGAGGATGTTTTACAAAAGACCACTTTGATTTGGAAATCACTATATGGTTTGACAACACCCAAGGCAATAATACAGGGGTAGGTGAAGACAAATAAGAGCAACAATAGGTAACTAAGGAAATCAAAGTTCATATTGTTCCAGTTACATAGGAGGAAGACATTGAAACAAATGTAGATACACATGCACCAACTAAGGATGAGAAACAAATAGAATAGAGTGTACCAGATACACTAGTGTCAAGTGCCAATCCTCCACATGAAGTGAATATAGAATGTGATAATGTAAAGATTAAAGATGTTTCTAATTCTATCACTCAAAAAATCAATCCCCTCATAATGGATGACTTGAAAAAGATACTGAAAAAATTCACTACCCAGGCCAACCTTTGTGAGAATCCTATACTGGTGAGAGTTGATGAGATCGAGAAGGCAGATAACATATTTGCAGCGGAGGAAGTACATAAATAAGTTACACCTACAAACCCTCCTCAATTTTTTATGATACAACCTACATTACCTTGGTATATCAAAGGAAGGAGCCAGCTACTTCTACCATTAGTGCATTGGCACAAAGTACTCTAGTCTCAGTCACTATAAAGGTGAGACAGTTGGAGAGAAGAAAGTTTAAATAGAGAAATTTGAAGGAACACAAGTTCAAATAGGTTGAGTAAACACTCCTGCACCTACAACACAAGAACAAGGAGCATCTATGAATGTAGAGAAGGAAAAGGATACGACTAAAGAGCTAGGTATGACCACCAAACTTGAGGAGCAATTAGCAATACAAACATTGGTAACTTTACTAGAAACTGCTACTCCTCCTAGTCAAGCTCTTCATAGGTTGAGAATAGAAGCTATACCCCTACAATCATCATGACCAAGGCAAGCACATATAAGGTAGATGAAGTCACATAATTTGTTGATGTCAACTTGGATGAGGTGATTAAGTTATCCAAATTTGATTTTGCAACTATCACTATTGAGTAGATGGGCACACTAAAGCATTCTCTAGCAAAGATGAAGAATCAAGAACTTCTTAGACATGAGCATAGGTAGAAGTCTTGAAAGATATTAAGGACATTTTCATTGATGCATTTAGTCTATTACCTCCAAATTTAAATAAACTAATAATTGAACAGTTAACCAACTTAGTGGAGAAGCTAAATGACACAAACCTAGATTCAAATGTAAAATTACTCAAATGGTCTAAGAGAAAGTTCCAACATAAGGTTGATGAAAAGATATCAACTGTTATTACACTATCATAGGTGGAGTAGCAACCAAAATAGACAGTGCGAAGAAGGTACTAGAGATCATCTTCTCTTTATACACCAAATTGTGTAATCCCACACTCTTCACATAAGAAATAAGGAGTCATATTCTGGGTTTGGAGAGTCATATACAATCATCTAGTATAACTCTATCAAAGTCTCCAACTTAGAGTGAGAAACATTTCAGACATCTCCTAAACTCCCAAAGTCAATTATTAGTGTTACAAATAGATGAAGCGAACATCAAGGCTAAACAGATAAGCATCTAGTCAATTTTGACTCCACATATGGAGATATTGCACAAGGAGCTGGCCTTTGTTGAAACACTCATGAAGAAAGATCTACCTCTTTCTACTCATAAAGGCTTAGTTCACCTCGCTACCAAGCTGGCCATCCAAATCAAATCATTGAAGGTAGCTTGATAACTAGGATGCAACATTGAAAATCATGCTTGAGGTCCACAAATCATTTTTGGAAAAACATGCTCTAAGTGTATAACCCTTTGACATTAGTGTCAAAATGGGGGAGAAATAAGGTATGGGAGAGATAAGATTTATAGGGGAGATAATATTTTTTGAGGGAGATGACAGAAACATAGTACATACAAATATACACAGCAGGAGGGATAAGTTTGAGTTCAGATAGATATAGAACAACACAATCAACTCAAGGGGAGTTATTGAATTTTGAGGTATGATTCATGAGTCATAAGCTTTTGCAAAATTTTGAAGTTTTGAATTTTTTTATGTATATAGATATTATCTGAGTTATGCTCGAATGTTATTCATACATGATCAAGTATTTTGCCAATCATGCCAAAGGGAGAGATTGTTAATCTCATATTGGTTTTGACATATGAGTGACAATATACTTAAGTCATTTACTTTGTTCATACCGAACAAGTAATAAATGCTAAGCATAAGTTTTCAGATAGTATATGTTGAGCAACATATATTTAGTGCATGTTGAGT
The DNA here is from genome assembly GCA_028749045.1 of Cupressus sempervirens. Classification (NCBI taxonomy): domain Eukaryota; kingdom Viridiplantae; phylum Streptophyta; class Pinopsida; order Cupressales; family Cupressaceae; genus Cupressus; species Cupressus sempervirens. The sequence goes on along the minus strand of CM053784.1, from coordinate 650,624,186 downwards.
AAACAGTGAGTGTTGAGCCACTCAAGTGCCAAGTCACTCAGATGTCAAGCAAATAGTATGTGCTGAGTGATTCAAGTGCCGAGCATATAGTGCATGCCAAGTCATTTAGATGTCAAGTGACAACATTGAAGTTGTAATTGATGCCGAGCATCAGGGACTTCAAATGCTGAGTTACACAGTTTTGACATAGTTGTTTGTAATGGCACACACTTCTATGTAAACCATTTTTGGGCTAACTTAATGATTGATTTAAGATCTTTATTAATAAGGACAAATCATAATTGTGAATCCCTATGCATTACATGCATCCAATCAGAAAAAGGGAAGGTTTAAGTGGGAATATGAGTGAATCATTACCATTGATTCATACCTAACCCTAAGTCACCTAGGTCTTCTTAAGGAAGACAAACCTTAAACTTTCGATAGAATGCTAAGGATAATTGAAGTGAGTTTTGCACACAAAAAGAGCATTCATGGTTATTAAGGTGTTATGAATTGAGTTACATTGCATAATCAATTAAAGGAGAATAGAGGAAAGGAATAAATGGACAACAAAGATACATCTGATTAGAAAGGATCAAGTACACATCAGTATAGAGGTGATTTGACAATAGAGTGTTAACCATAGGATCATTACTGAGACATTCTAATAGGTGAATCAGTTAAATCTCTTAACAAAGTAGTCTTAACAGGCTGTTGTAAATCCTTTAATAGGGTGCTTACTTCATTGTAAGTTAAAGTCCTTTTACTAGGCAATCTTTTAGTGGGGTGTTTAAATCCTTTAATAGGGTGAGATCTAACAATCTTTTAAGCCTTTAACAGGGCAGACCTTTCACAAGGTAGATCATGTTTCATGGTCAAACATTGTAACCTTCATCAGATACACTTTATTATTGCAGTAGTAAAGATTTGTGGGTGTCATCCCCCCTAGTTTTACCTTCTCCTTGGAGGGTTTCTAGGTATCCAAATATCTTGTGTCATACATGTGTTGAAAAATTTACTTTTATGCTATGTATGCATATTCTTAATTTGGTATTTCATTTTATATGCTTAGATTGTGAGATGGATGTGGTGAATAGTTTTAGAGGTTGAAAGTTTTAAGTGTTGATTCACCCCTTTCCCTCAATGTTTACTTTCCTATTGTATTTCCAACAACGTATGTATGTGTGTGTGTGTGTGTGTGTGTGTGTGTGTGTACATAGAGAGATCTTGTGGATTGTGGATTATGGATTATAAACAAAAAAGAAAAGAAAACTCGACATTAATCATTCCCCCTTTTTTTGATTGATTATGGAGAGCTGCATGCGAAAGAGGGTGGAAAGATTGAAACAAGGGTGGAGAGCTTTGAACGTTGGTAGAGATTAGTGGAGATCTAGGACTTTGTTGTCATTCCCTTGTGATCTCCATGCCCTTGCTCTGCAATTTTCTTCAAGGGGATAAGAAGTATCCATGTAAATGTTGTTTTCTTTTCCTTTTAAGCATGTATCTCTTGTTCATATATAATAGCTTTGGTCAGATTCAAGGATAAGTGATTATGATGATTGTATGCATATGTGCATGTATGTATGTAAATCAATTCACCATGTGAACTGCTTTACATGCATACACACACACTTGCATAGTACTTGTGCTAAATTAAATTAATCATTCATGTCTTGAATTCACACAAACAACTATCCTTGCATTCAATCAAATTTATCCATATCAAACTAAGTATGCATAAATATGTACTTATAGATTTTATTATCTCTTGGTGATTGAGTAAAGATCTCGTGCATAATATCATCCAAGTAATGATTAGATGCATTTACATTACATCATAATAGGATCGAGTATATGATCCATTTATGTTACTTCATACTTGTTTTATTGAACATTTTGTTTAAAATAATCAATAATACTAGAATTATACATCTACAACTAGTACTCTTATTTATTTTATTTAATCACATACATTTAAGACTATTATTTTTCTTAAAATTAGACTGTATATTTGTTATCACTAAAACACAAATATAGATTGCTGATAGTTATCTTTTTTAATTTCAAGATCTTCATATTTAACGTGAAGAGTTTCTACTATTGGTCAATGGAATAGCCACAATGTGGAGCCACATAGCTCATAGCTTGTTCCACCAAATTATATTTTTATTATATTTTTGTGCTTCAAAAATATTAAAGGTGAATGTTCTTCTGATTTTCCATATATTTAATAATTTGTCGCTTGTTGTTTGAGGTAATTTTCTATTATGAGATAGGGACATCTATCATAAGGATGTGCATGCCAATTTTGATCATCCCGCTTTCAAAGATGATTCCCTTATCAAATTAATGAAACTAGTTGCAACTGACACCCTAATTTTCTACAACTTGCTTGATCAACCATTCACACAGATGAATCATTCCATATCCATAAACAACATCTAATCTTCTGTAAGTCTCTCTCCTCTAAAGAGATAATACATGGAGCCATTATCATCATGAGTAGACTCATTCTCGTTAGACAAATTCAATCAAAACTATTCATACCAAACTAAGTATATAGAAATATTTACTTACAAAATATATTATCTCTTGGTGATTGAGTAAAGATCAAATACAATTTTCCAAGGTGATAAAATTGCATATGTAGATGTATGTATGTATGTATATATGTATCTTTACATATATGTATCTTTGCATCTCATTGTCATGCCCTTGTGATCTCTATATATGTATGTTTGTATGTATGTATATATATGTGTATATATACATACATACACACACATATGTGTATATGCATATATACACATACATATACATAAAGAGAAGCTTCTATAATCACCTACTGGGGGAAATATAAAGAGATAAATGTTTAAAGGGAAAAGAAAAGAACATTTACATAAGTAACTCTTCTCCCCTTGATGAAAATCACAAAGCAAGCATTACTAAATTTGGGCCTGAACACCACAAATTACACTGCCATCACAAATTTTCATCACAATTTGACCCCAAATGTTGTACTATTGTAAAGGGCATAGAGATCACAAGGGCACGACATGACAACTAAATTGTAGAGCAAGGGCACAGAGATCACAAGGGCACGACTATGAAATCTTAGATCTCTATAGATCTCCACCAAGGGCACAACAAAAAAATGCAGAGATCATAAGGCTACAACAACAAAACTTAGTGGTCACAAGGGTACGAAAATGAAATTTCTACCAATGTTCAGAGCTCTCCACCCTCATTTAGAGCTCTCCACCCTCTTTTGCATGTAGCTCTCCATAATTAAAAAAGGGGGGACGATTTATGTTGTGTTTTTTAAATAAAAAAAAATCTAAAATCAACTTCACATTGTGTTGTAACTCTTCCATAGGTATTTGATCCTCGATAACTTTCATTTTAGCATTTGAATTTTCAAGTTTTCAAGTTTCCTCTTCATTATATAGTCTTTTCCACCTTAAAAACCACTTTTGTTACTTCATTAAAAATCAAGACTTGACCAAAGCCAATGATAAAACAAAGCCCATATTCCATAATCCACATTATAAAACAATAAAATTCACTCCACCCATGCTAAATGACTTAGCTCAAGATCCTACACAAAAATAATGTAGACTAGGAAAAATGGGCAAGAAATTTAAAAAAAAACATATCATAGCAGATATTTTTAGAAAGAAACAAGCCATAACCTAGTTAAATTGGTCTAGTTGTTGATTAGTTGGGTTGATTGCAAAATCCCATAGAATTGTCATCAGATTAGGTACAATAAAATGAAAAATTAGTTTTTCCCAGCTAGTAGGATCAAATACAATTTTACAAGATAATAAAATTGCATATGCAGATGTATGTATGTATGTGCATATATATGTATGTATGTATATATGTATGTATGTATATATATATATATATATATATATATATATATATATATAAAGAGAGAGAGAGAGAGAGAGAGAGAGAGAGAGAGAGAGAGAGCTTATGGATTGAGGAGATCAATGGAGATCTAGGATTTTGTTGTCATGCCCTTGTGATCATTGCATTTCGTTGCCATGCCCTTGTGATCTCTGCATCTCATTTCCATGCCCTTGTGATCTCTGTATAGGTAGGTATGTATGTATGTATATACATATGTATATGTATGTATGTATGTATGTATATAAATAAAGAGATCTTGAAACAACAAAAAAACAATAAAACTCACTCAATAGGTAGCATGCCTATGGGTATTATCACAAGCTTTTAAACATAACTATATAAGGAGTGAGTTAGGACGTATATAGGTTAACCTTGCATTAACTATAAACTACAACACAAAGGTTGCACTAGGGTATTATAGTATTGTAATTATAGAAAACTATTTGATTCACCCGAGTAGGTGTATGATGGTGAAGAGTTGTATTAGGTGTGTAAAGCTCACATGTGGTTATAGGAATACAAATACATCAAAACAATTAGAAACCAGAACTACATATTTTTTAGAGTGAGTAGTTCAAGGGCCTTGATCCTATGGATATGGGTATGTAGGTAGCCTAGTAGACATAGTATGCCTCCAGTGTGTAGATGCCTTGGACATGGTTAGTTAGCACTTAACTATTTTAAGACATTTTATTTTAACTCACAAGGCTTATATTTTAAGACATTATATTACCTAGTGTACTTGCCTTTTGAAAATAGAAGACTAAATTTTGTGTTTCAACATTAACTTGACTGGTCTATTTAGACCCATTGATTATTGTCACAAGCTTTTAAACATAACTATATAAGGAGTGAGTTAGGACATATGTAGGTTAACCTTACATTAACTATAAACTAAAACACAAAGGTTGCACCCAGGTATTACAATATTGTAATTATAGAAAACCGCTTGATTTGTCAGAGTGGGTGTATGATGGTGAAGAGTTGTATTATGTGTGTAAAGCTCACCAATTGTTATAGGAATACAACGACATCAAAAAAATTAGAAACCAAAACTACATATTCATTAGAGTGAGTAGTTTAAGGCTCTTGATCCCATGGATATGGGTATGTAGTCAGCTTGGTAGGCAAAGTATGCCTCCAGTGTGTAGATGCCTTGGACATAGTTAGGTAGCACTTAACCATGTATGTAACTATTCTCTACTTAATAGTGTCATCCACATTAGAGGGAGTTGAGCTTGCACCTTCTGCAATACTTCATTTCCATTATTTGCTTCTCCAACTCAAAGGTATATAAATTTATCAATTGTAACTATAATTTTCAAATAGTAGAAACCACAATAGTTTCTTATAATTCTATGGTTCTCTTTGTAAGTTTATAAAATTGAAGTTTAAAAATTAATTGCATTTATGTGCATCTTTTTCAATTTTGATATTTCTCTTTTTCCTGACTCACGGTCCAACTATAATTTTTCAAAACACATACCGACCTGTTGGAGATTGGGCCAAAAAATTGTAAGAATAATTGTGCCAAAAGAGCTAAAAAATATGATTGGTACATAATGATCATCTTTTTGTGCTCTTTTTGTCACAGTTGTTCTTACATTTTATGATTTTTGGTGAGAACAAAATTCTAAACCAATCAAGTAGGTGATTCAAAATTAAATCATAATTGGTTGAGGCATGTTTAAATACCTTATTTCACATGTTATTGAATGTTATGTGCTTATGTGCTACTGTTAATGAATGTTAAAGGATGAACTAATGTTAGATGTTAGCTTTGGACATTATGAGACTATTTTATGGATGCTCATGATTGCTTTTTACTTCATGTGATAATGGATAAATTCTATATATTTTAATGAATGAATGTGAGATCCATCTCTTCTTAGGTACTCTTTCTAGGTTTTTGTACCAGTTCTTAAGCCCAAAATAATAAATCATGATTTGAAATGAAAACTTGGGTGATTACTTTAATGAATGAGCACACCAAGCGAAAGACCTTATGTGGTGAAGGATTATATGATTTTCTACATATTTCACCACATAGCAATGCATTGCAGGTTCACATACATTCTTCAGGAGTGTGAAGGCTCCATGCAAAAACATGTAGAAGAAAAAAAGGTCATGATAACATTTTTGATGACATGTTTGCCAAGAGCATACATAAGTTCCTCAAGGTAACTTCACATTATTAAATTTTAATATTTGCCAACACCACTTCTCTTCCTCCATACCCTACACAAATAAAAAATGTTGCCTCCAACATTGTAACCATATGATAAATGGGAATAAGACACGCCTGAGCAATAACCTAGTTAAATTGGTCTAGTTGCTGATTAGCTAGGTTGAATACAAATTCCTATAGAACTGTCATTAGATTAGGTACAATAAAATAAACAATCTATTGTTCCCAGCTAGCGGGATCAAATACAGTTTTCCAAGGTGATAAAATTGCATATGTAGATGCATCACTTGAATTCCAAGCATAAAGCACGTTCCCCAAATTATAACAAATTGTTGGATATAAAGGCTCCATACGCTGGCCCAACAATGGAAGCCAAGAACATAACCATGCATTTATTGGAATTCTCTCTTGCAAGGATCCCAAGTATCTACTACTACTATTAATTTGGTCTAGTTGTTGATTAGTTGGGTTGATTACAAACTCCCCTAGAACTATTATTAGATTAGGTACAATAAAATAAACAATGAGTTATTCCTAGCTAGCATAATCAAATACAGTTTTCCAAGATGATAAAATTGCATATGCAGATGCATCACTTGAATGCTAGGCATGAAGTACATTCCCCAATTTATAACAAATGGTTGGACATAAAGGCTCCATAAGCTGGCCCAACGATGGAAGCCAAGGATGTAACAATGCATGTAATGGCACGCTCTCACTGTGAGGATCCCAAGTATCTACTGTCACTGTTAATTTGGGCATCACTATATGATCCAAAATGTAATGAAGTACTGAAGCTGGTAATAACTTCTCCCATGTCTCTAGAAAATGTAGCATAGGTTAAGGGTCCCTTGGCTCCTAGGAATTTGTAGCAGTTATTCTCACTGCTAGAAAAATAACTTAAGTTAAGAGTTGACTATAAGGAGTTGAAGAAGCAAGTTCTACTTCTGTGTATGTAAATACCATAATCATGAGACTCATTCCCTTGCAGGAGCCATAACCTAGTTAAATATATGTATATATACAAGCCATAACCTTGTTAAATGTGTCTAGTTGCTGATTACCTATGTTGATTACAAATTCCTATAGAATTTTCATCATATTAGGTACAATAAAATGAACGATCAACATTATTTTTGTGTAGGATCTTGAGCTAAGTCATTTACCATGGGTTGAGTGAGTTTTATTATTTTATTATTTGGATTCTGGAATATGTATGTAGCTAGATCAATTTTGTTGTTGTGATAAGATGTAATAAGCAAGTTAAAAAAGATCTCTCTGTATACATACATACATGTATGTGTATGTATGTATGTATATATCATTTGGAGATCTAGGATTTTTTTGTCGTGTCCTTGTGATTGATGCATTTTTTTGTCATGCCCTTGTGATCTCTACATCTTGTTCATTTTATTGTACCCAATATGATGGTAGTTCTATATGAATTTGTTATCATTCCCTTGTGATCTTTGCATCCCAAGTATGTACTTCTACTATTAATTTGGGCATCACTATATGATCTAGAATGTTATGAAGTATTGAAGCCAGTAGTAAATTCTCCCATGCCTCCAGAAAACTTAGCATAGGTTAAGGGTCCCTTGGCTCCTAGAAATTTGCAGCAACTATGATCACTATTGGAAGAATAACTTCAGTGAAGAGTTGAGTGTAAGGAGTTGAAGAAACAAGTTTTTCTTCTATGTAAATGCCATAATCACGAGGCTCATTCCCTTATAGAAGTCCTAACCCAGTTAAATATACGTATATATCAACCTAGCTAATCAACAACTAGACCCATTTAACTAGGTTATGGCTTGTTTCTTTCTAAAAATATCTACTATGATATGTTTTTGTAAAATTTCTTGCGAACTTTGCCCATTTTTCCTAATCTGCATTATTTTTGTGGAGGATCTTGAGGTAAGTCACTTAGCACCTTAAAAAAGATCTCTCTCTCTATATGCATATATGTATGTATGTACATATGTATAGATCTATGTATATATATATGTAGGTATATATGTATGTATGTATGTATGTATATATGTATTTATATATGTATGTATGTATGTGCCCTTATGATCATTGCATTTTGTTGTCGTGCCCTTGTAATCTCTGCATCTAGTTATCGTGCCCTTGTGATCTCTATATATGCATGTATGTATATACATACATACATACATACATACATACATATGTATGTATGTATGTATGTATGTATGTATGTATGTATCTTGGCACAACAAAAAACCAGTAAAAGTCACTAAACAGTTAGCATGGCCACATATGCGATGACAATGCCTATTGGTAAGTAGATTCCTCTTTTTCTCTCTCATTTTTCATGTGTTTATTTCACTTGAACTATTATTTCTTAGGAAGCATTTTCTAATATTGGATTCATTTTATGCAGGAGGCAATGAGGACATTCCTAGATGTACTGGTGCGATGAATTTCTCATGAGAAATGAAGATGGAATCCCTTGAGAGTAGAAAGAGGTGATGAGGACATTCTAGATACTTTAAAGATTTTACCTTTCTTAAATATTTTACATGTTAATGGGGAATTTAGATGGTGCAGGAGCACACCTAAGCTAACCTCTCCACGTCTAGGTTTTGGCTTGTTTTTTACTCTAACCAAGTTAGGAAGTTTAGTTTAGGTTGGTTTAAGACCTTATAAGGTCATTTTCTATGTGGGCTAAGTGAGTTAGTCGTTAGGACTAAGGTCACACAAATAGCCAATGTTAGTTGCTAATTAATTTTCTTAGTGTTAGAAGCTTAAGGTGAGCTTAGAGTCTTAAATTTGTTCAAAACACATTATGATGTTGCAAAGATGCCATAGGGTCATTAATGGTTTTAGATCCTTGAAATGTTGAAGGTTGGTAGTCCTAAGAAATAAGATTATGGCAATTAAGAAAGATGCCAAATGTTGTCAAGAAATTGTCATGACAACATTTGCAATTATTGAAAATGTTGCATGAAACTTAGTTACCTTGGATTCCCTTATGGATAGGGAGTGATAAATCAACCAACAAGACCTAGAATGGTGGAGATGGCATCTAAATATCAGAAAAGACTCAAATCTAGAAGAGAGTGTATGCATTGAAATAGTTTTGTGTGTGAAATATAGCTCTGCAACAACATTTTCTGCAATGTCTTGAGTTTTAGTAGTGATAGTGCCTTAAGATGGATTGAAAGACTCATTTTGATGATTGTATAGTGTACTTTGATTAGTTTAGAGAGTTTTTCATTTGATAAGCAAGTTGATTAGAGTAGTTATTGAGGGTTGAATCAATTGTTTAAGTTCTGAACATCTTACTAGTTTTGTGTTGACTAGTCTATATAGATATGGCTCCCCCATGAAATCTAGCTATGGAAAATGCCTAAGGGTAGATGGAAATGGTAGGGGAGTTAGTAGTGTATATATTTTTAGGATTAGAGTATGGGAAGCTATTTTTACTACTAAGCCCTAGGCGAGTAGGCAATGTCTAGTTAAAGGTTTAGGATATAAGAAAGAAAAGATTTCTTGCAGGGTAAAGAAGTACAATATGAAACAAGTACAGTTCTAGGTGTGTTAGGAACATATCTTGCTATGGTAGAAGGATCCAGGGATTATCAATCCATTTGAGTGTTTTTTGAACAAGAAACCAATGAATTCCTAATATATAGGCCTTTTTAGCCCTATTAGACCTAGATAATAGGAACCCCCTGTACAAATAGTTGAGGAGTCTAAGACCTATAGAATATTTTAGGAAATCCAAAAGGGTACTCAAATCTGGGATTTTTTTTCTAGGTTTTTTGGAAAGTTTAGTCAAGAAATTGGAATTAGTCATTTTCAAGGGCTAATTATAACTAGGCCTAATTAGGCTTCATAGAGGCTAAATCTTGAATCGATAGGAAAAATACTTGAAGATCTTTCCAAATGGATCCAAGAGGAGGAAAATGGAATTTTTTCTTGAAGATGGATACCCTTGCAATGAGGAGTGGAGTTTGTGAGAAAGTAGCACTTGGCTAGGTGAAGGTGGAGGATTATATTATCTAAAGGTGTTAGTCTTTCAAGATTAAGCACAAGGGTTGAGAACTCTCTAAGAAGAGTTGGAATTGGACTTAGTTAATTACCTAAGCCAATTAGGACCTAAAGGAGACTAGGTTCCTAGAAGAGACAAGTTAGATCTCTAGTAGTGCAAGTAAGCCTTGGAACACATGCACCATTAGATGTTGCGAGAGGGGGAGAAGGGGGAATGAGCTTCCACCTTCATGTGGTTGGCCCTGATTAATAGAGAATATTAAACTATTCTTAAAACCAAGTGAAGCTCATCAATAACCTATGATTGTATGATAACTAATTGTGTGAATCTCTTGGTTTTAGGCAATGTAGAAGGACACTATAGTTCAATATGTAATGTCAATTTATATGCATATGACATTAGGTGGAGCTGAAAAACACAAAAGGTTTGCATTTTTGTTAGAGGTCTCTAATTAGGTATTTTAAGTTATAGACCATCACAAACATTGTTCATGATGATGGTCTATAATTTAAAAAACCTAAAGGACCTAATAAATAAATGTAAATGTGTTGTGTTTTATCTACTTCGCCTATAGTCCATGCATTTGAACACATCTGCACATGCATTCTCAATTCAGAGTGGTAAAATCTTATTTTGGATGTGATGGAAAAATGACATGCACCATAAGATGGGAAAATGATGTCACTTTTCAAGGTTTGGAACCTTTTTTTGTACTTTAAAGATTGATCCTTTCTTAAATATTTTAAATGTTGGGGGGTTGGGGGGGTGGGGCCAAATGAGCTTCCACCTTCACATGGTTGGCCTTGCTTAGTAGAGAATATTAAACTATTCTTGAAACCAAGTGAAGTTCAACATTTACCTATGATTGTATCATAACTAACTATGTGAATCCACTGGTTTTAGGCAATGTAGAAGGATGCCATAGTTCAATATGAAATCTCAATTCATATGCATACGACACTAGGTGGAGCTAAAAAACCTAAAAAGTTTGCATTTTTGCTAGAGGTCTGCACAGACCTATTAAATAAATGTAAACGTGCTGCGCTTTTTTAGCTCCTTCTATTGTCCATGCATACAAAACACAGCTGCACATGCATTCTTAATTCAGAGTGGCAGAATCTTATTTTGGAAGCAACAGAAAAATGATATACACCAGAAGATGGGAAAATGATGTAACTTTTGCAGGTCTAGAACCTTTTTTTGTACTTTAAACATTGATCATTTTTTAAAGATTTTAAATGTTGGGGGGGGGGGGGGGGGGGGTTGTGGGGCCAAATGATCTTACCTACACGTAGTTGGCCTTGATTAGTAGAGAATATTATACTATTCTTGAAACCAAGTGAAGCTCAATATTAACCTATGATTGCATCATAACTATTCAACATTTGCCACCAATTTTTTTTTATCAATACAACATGTCATCACAATTGCAATGGCTGGTCATTGATCCTGCTACATTCTTGCCACATGCTTATCGCAATTGTGATGAATGGTTTTTTGGCTTGACGTGAGGCCTATAACATTTTGGTTGCACAAATGTCGCAATCACAACAATTTTGTTGATAGGTTTTTGTCATAATTATTATGGTGAAAATGAACAATTTTCTAGAATGGTAGCCCAATTTATGACACATGTGGTCATTGCAATTGTGATGGTAACCCTTATTGTCACAACTTGCAATAGAAAAAGTCTGACACCCGTCTAATAGGAGCCAATTCTGAGTTATGTCAGTTGGGAAATGGGTTACCATCATAATTACAATGGTTTGCCATCATAATTTGGGCCTGAATGTAGTAGTATAAGAGTGGATCATGAAGATGATTATTTCCCAGAGATGAATAGATACAAATAGCTTAGTACTAGTAATGAACTAACAATCAATATTCTGAAAGCAAAGATGATTATGCTCCCCCTAGTGACTCTAGAACATTTTTCTTGGAGTATGAATCAGATTCAGATGTTGGAGGTGACTGCTTTTCCACATTGGATGGAGTGCAATGACTATGGAAATAAGAAGTCAAAGAGAGAAAAACCTTGTGAACTTAGTTCCTGCCTAGAACATGGCCCTTGTGTCTTCACTGACTATAGTTGGAGCATCTACTTCCTCATCTTGGAGGAAAGAGTAGACAAGATTCAAGCCAAATAGTAAGCCTCATTCCTCATTTGATACGATTCAATACTGTAAAGATGCTCGTATTGAAGTGTCTCCCCTTGATTATTTGAAAACTCACCGTGTTGAATTGCAAAAGCTAGTAGACTACTATAAAGGTGAGGCTAATTGTAAAACTCAATCTAATGTCAATACCACCATTAACAACGACCAACCCCAACTAAATAGTGGCCCACTAGCTGATGAAGAACATGTCTTATCTATGCTCTTTAAAGAAGAAGAAGCATCAATCTTGGCTACCTCTCATGGTCAGACACTCAATCCATTTATGTATCTTTATACATAAATGGCCATAAACTGGGTAATTGCATAATTGATTCCAAAGCCTTTGATAATGTCATGCCTTCTTCTATTGCTCATGCTTTAGGCTTAACCTTAACCAAGTCATTTTGACATTATGATTCCATGGACGTAAAATAGGCCCCCTTTTTAGGGCAAGTAAAATATGCACAAGTACCATTAGCTATACACCCTACAAAGAGAATGAAATTGGCCATCCCGGTAGCTGGAATTTTGACTATCTATGGCATACTTTTGAGTAGAAGTTTTTGTAGAGATATGGGAGGGAAAATCAAGATGGATTGGTCTCATACCATATTTCTCATTGGTAGTAAGAAGACAAATTTAGAACCTGAGAAAAATGCCAATTCACTGTCATGAAGTTTGATGATCCTAAAGCCCATATTCTATATCAAGAGATGGAATTTGGAAACTACATGTTATTCTCTGACTTTAGTCATTTAGAAGAATAATTAGATCCCCCTAGTGATCAAGGGATTTAGAACTTAGAGTTTGATGCAGATGTGCTACTACTAGATCTAGTGTTGTTGTATTGCTTGTTTCCTAAAATGGAGATGTAACATGACTTGCATACAAGATACAATTCAAGAAAAATAATAATACAATAGAGTATGACACATTGTCGTTGGGTATTATTGTCATGAAGTAGAGAGGGGTAAAGATCCTAAGAGCCCAAGGAGATGCAAAGCTTTGAAGGTACAAAAATAAGGTCTAGGATGAAATTGAGGCCATGGACACCTTCTCAATACAAGTTGTTCCTAGGGAGCAGAACACCAAGGCATACATGTTAGCTGCCTCAACTTCACTTCTAATTCCACATCCAAAGTTCATAAATAATCAATACAACTTTGAAGTCTTGTTTAGATCCAATGTACCTGATAATGCTAAATCACGGAAAGTCTTCAAAAATGATAAAAAAAATCCAATATTTCCTAGAAGGATCTGAACCTTTTAGTGACCAATACTTTGAAGGAAGTGAGAATGCTTGTCGAGAGTTTTCCCCTAATAGCAAGAAAGAGTTAGAGTGTGGTGCTAAAAAACTTAAAGGTAATAAGATTCCTAGACACCTCATTTCTCTTGAAAAATTGTTTGATAGGCATGATGCATTTAATAGGAGGGAAAGGGGTAGGAAAGGTGGAACCTTTAGAGAATTTGAAGGAATGAATATTGGCATTGAGTATAAACCCAAGATGGTTAATATTGGTAGCAACTTCTCAAATGAAGAAAGGAATAAGGCTAGAGGACTACTTTTTTAATACAATTTTTCATTTTTTTGACCAATCATTCGCTATTAGAAGAATTGGGGTCAAACAATTGGGTAACCTCAATTAAGAGAAATGCACCAATAGTCATCAGGGAATCAATTTATTTGACCATAATAATGACTAGCCATTGTAGTTCTCTCTTCTCCTTGCTATCTATTTATAATTGATTTAGCATATCGTCAGCCAAGAATTTAAAGATGTGATAGCCAATACTTTGAAATATCTAGCCTCCACTTCATGTGCACCTTCTTTTTGCCTATAGGTATCTACCTCTACAATCACTTTTCCTGTGGTAGGATCTTTAATTAGGTGACCATCATTCTTTACATTCTTGTTCTTAGGAGTGTGAGTGATATATCTAGTGAATATATCTTTAATGGTCATGGAGACATGCCTTAGGCTACATTTTTTGTTCATTGAATTAGATAACTAGGGAGGTATGGTGCTTGTGACTATTACCCCTTTGTTTGTTTTAGTGATAGTCATGAAACCTACTTGAATCACATTCATACTGCCCACCAAATCTATGTCCATTTCTTGATTATCTAATAGTGTAAGGTTGTCCTCTTTATCCTTCTCTAAATCCATAAGGTTAGGCTCCTAAATTGTCATCTGAACTGGCATTATAGAGCTAGCTTTGGACATGGTTCTAGGAGTTATTAGATAGTTTGTTGGTATCACTACTTTCTTCTTCTTAATTGTAGAAACATGACCTACATCACCAAATGAAAGGGGAATGTCAGAAGGTAAAGATGTAGAGAAAGAAACAACCTTTATAGATTTTTCAATTTGCATCACACTGGGTGACTTGGCTCTTCTCTCTCATAACCAATTGTCTGTGCACTCTAGTATGGATCTAGACCTGAGGTTTATGTCATCTTCCTCATCTCTATCCTAGTTGACCTCGGGTTGAACCTATTCAATAATTTATTTGCAACTTGGTTTAATGACTTCTAAACCATCCTCAACAAGCCCTTCTAGGTTGAATTTCAACTTTAGCTAGGTGATTTGAGAAAATGTCAGCCTTTAGTGATCTCTTTTGGCAAGCTCTTGTTCATTACTATAGTCCTCCCATAAGTCTTCAAGGTGAGACACTGGTTGAATATGGTCTCCTAAACCAGGCACTAGTCTTACAAACTTCTTATTATCAAAACCCCTCCTTTCATGATAGAATCTTAAATTAAAGTTCAATAAATCACTCCTGATTACTGAAGCATTTGTTCATTGTATTGCAAGCTAGGGAACCAAGTTTAATGGGGAATACATATTCCCATTTTTCTTTAGGGAGGCTATCTTTAACCACATAAAACATTTGCCTAAAATTTTTGCCAAGAACAAAACAATCTAGAGCATACCATGGTAATCTAATTGGTTCTTCCTCAAAACCCCATATTCTCAAGGAGGTGAACCTAGGAAATTGAATGTAGAAACTCCCATATTTTTGAACTAATTCTCAGGCTTCTAGGGATATCCTCTACATTGGTGTTTTAACAAGTTTGAGATGCACATTTCCTAGAAATATATTATGTACTCTCCTAAAATCCTCTAATACTTTATCTTTCCTTAGCAAGGGGCAATACTGATATACTGTTATGTCTTCACTCCAAGGTTCATGAGGAATTTCGATGAGATCACACATGCATGCAAGACAGTAAGTCAAATAGGAAGGCATGTATAAAAATTCTTGCCTATAGGCTTGTCGGTTCTTGAGTTGGTTCCTTAATGAGATGGCTATGAACTCGACCCAATCGAGATATTATTTACCAGCCAAAACAATGTCTATATATTGAAACATCCATTCTTCAAAAAAAAGAACATCAAATGACCCTTTATCCTTGTGCAAAAAAACTATCAAGTCATGTATATGGGGTTTCATGTGATCCTTAGTGAGCACTTTAGGTAGTCTTGAACCTCCCCTTTAAAATATTTATGTCCACTTCCTAGCCATCTCATTACAGTATTTTGAAGGGTCTTCTCAGAATTGGACCAATGACTGAGTGGGGCTAAAACTAGTGAAGGAACACTCTAGTCATTTTAGAATAGATGAGATGGTCTCCGTAGAAATAGAAAACAAAGGTTCACCATTTTTATTCATAATAGTCTTAGACATCATAATGATCTAGATAGTATTGGAGTAATTATGTGCTTAACAATGCAGAAGGGAAAGCAATCGCGTAAAGGAGATCACTCACTAGAACCTCAAGACACCCTTTAACCCTTACAAAAAGGAAACATTTTTCAACCCTCACCTATAAAGTGATAAAAAACCAAAATACTTCTCTTTCTTCTCCCGCTGCCTTGCTCTTTATTTTTCACATAATAGAATAAAAATAAGCTCATACTTGGTTTAAGAAGAGCTTGCATACCAAGGGAAAGTAACACCAAATGATTAGGCTTTAATAAAAATATTATCTTAGGCCAATGCACATGCTTCAAGAAGTCATGATGTCCTTTTATTAAATGCTCATTTGAGGAAAGTGTCCTAACCATCATACTATTCTTTTGACAACCTTGATTTAGCCTTCCATAAAAGATTAGCTTTTCCCACTTACACCACCATCTCATCATCGATAATAGGTGGTAATTATTATGAGGAGGTATTTACATCTTTCATGCCTTGAGACAAGTGTCTTATCAAATATTGATTATATTCTCTGGTGTCGATTTTCAATGTTGGAACTTCTTTAATTTCTTCAAACCTTAGTACAAAGTTGTTCGAAGTGGTTTGGAGGTAATCCAATGACATATTTGATAGCTCACACATGAAAAATGAAAGTTAATCCAAAACCTTTGATTGAATTAGTTTTAACTACTTTGAACTTTAGTTCAAAGAGGTTCGAAGTGGTTCAAGAGACTCATCCACAAGCATTTCACAATAAAGGTTTAACTCTATGTGCCTAAGTCAATGCAATACCTTGAAAGGATCAATACATATTCTTCGAGGTGGACTCTAGCAATTGAGGAGAAAAATAAAAAATTAATCATGGCAACTCAAAAACTGGGGCTAACATGGGCTCTGACTAAGGACTGTGTGTGCGGAGTATGTAGAGAACTTAGATTGATGGGAACATAAATTGATTGAAAGGGAAAGAGACAAAAAAAGGCAAAAATAGGAAACAAAAATTTAAAAAACAATTATGTACAAGGGGGAAGGACACAATGAAGGAACTATAACTTGAATAATTTTAGGTCCTACCCATTGTAGGTGAAGGGAAAATGAGTATCGTCTGGATAATTCAAGAGAAAATAAATTGAGCCAATGACCTCTAAGATAATAAAATAAAATTTCCATAAAGAATCAAACTTGCCATGTGCTCCCTTAAGTTCTCTTCTCCAATCCCACAAAAAAACTTCATCACCTTTCATGAAATTGTGATCCCTAGCCTTCATGTCAAATAACTATTTGGCTTTCATATGATGTTTAGTGATATGATCCACCAACTTATCTCTCTCTCTTCTTCAAGTTTTTTGACGTACATTATTATTTTCTCTAAAGAGTGTTGGAAAAATAGATCTTCAATCACTGATTATAACTTTGCAGCTGACAACTCTAGTGGTAAGGACACTTGTGCTCCCACTCCCTTGACTAGTTCAAAAGGTGCCATTCTGATAGCCCTTTTTGGTGTAATCCTATCATCCCATAACTCCTCATACAATTTCTTATGCCAATTTTGGGTATTGTTAGTCAGTAACTTCTTCATTATTGCAACCAAAATTTTATTGTTGGATTCTGCTTGTCCATTTCCTTGAGAAAAGTAATCTAAAGAGTGAGCCAAAGATATCCCATATTCATAATAGAACATGGAAATTTCTTTAGAGGATAAATATGTGGCATTGTATGTAACTATCTTTTGAGGGATCCCAAATCTAACAAAAATAAAACTCATTCAAAAATCACACACCACTTGAGAGTTTTCTTTCTTTGTAGGAATCACCTCTACTAGTAAAGTAATTGGTAACTATTAGAATATAAACATGATCAACACTAGATAGCAGGTTTAGGGGTCCTATGAAGTTTATGCCCCATTAGCAAAAAGGTTTGTCTATCACCACAGGCTTTATAGGTAACACTGCAAACTGAGGATGACTAGTGAAAAGTTTACATTTCTCACAGTTCTTGATGTATAAGTAAGCATCTTTGAACATTCCTAGCCAATAGAAACAATTCTTGGGGATCTTGAAAGTAGTTACCATAGAGGAGAAACGCTTGCCACAAATATCAGAATGATATAGTTTCAATAGTTTCCCTTGTTGCTCACTATCAACACACGTTAGGAAGGTTCCATCAATCCCTCTTTTGTACAATGTTCCTTGTGAAATCACATACTTAGACACTTTTAATCTAAGATTACAATTCTCCTTGTAATTCAAGCATTTAGGAAATTTGCCATAGGTCAGATAGTATACCACATTCAAGAACCAGGGATCAGTCAAGCTGACTAGTAAGACTGTGGGAACGACATGTGTATCTTCGTACACCAATTTTTTACTTTCTACTATTAATTTGCATAATCCCTATCCTTTGACCAAGTTAGTGGGTTTGATGGTGAGATCATACTCTTGGATCCTAGCTATCCGTATTGCTATTTTATTTACTCTGATTTCTTGTTGAGTCAACACACTTTTAACTATATTTTCTGGCACATACACAGTTGAATACAAATGTAAGATGTAATACCTGAATTGCTTTACTTCTTTAACTATGAAAAATGCATGTTCCTCAACTTGAGAATAATTCATCTTGTGTTTATTTAGAGGTACACTCATGAAAGCGATAGAAGATTCTTTATCTTGATCATTTCTTTGAGTTAGGATGCCTAACACGGTGTGTTCTAAGGCATATCAGTATATGATAAAGTTTTTCCTAAAGTCAAGATTGACTAACATCAAAGCCTAGGAGATGGTAGTTTTGATATCTTCAAAATATTTCTTCCCCTCTTCAAGCCGTTTGAATGAACATTTTTCACTCATTATACTCAACATGTACCTTACTCTTTTTGAGAATTTAGGTACAAAACTTCTCAAGAAATTTATCTGCTCAAAGAAGGATTTTAAATCACTCCTATTTGTAGGAAGAGAGAGTTGTTGAATTTATTTGATCTTCTCAAGATCAATCCTTATCCCCTTTTTCAAAACGACGTGTCCTAGAAGTTTACCTTCTTCTACAAAGAAAACTGACTTCTTAGGGTTTAAAGATATGTCATGTTGCCTACATCTATGCAATACTACTTAAAGGCCTCTTAAATGATGTTTCCTTCTCTTAGAATAGACAGTCAAGTCATCTAGATAGATCACAATGATCGTATTGTGCAAATCCATGAATTAAGAATTCATTGCCCTTTGGAATGTTGCTCCTGCATTAATCATTCTGAAAGGCATTCTATTGTAAAAATAAGTACCCCAAGGTGTAGTAAAGGTCATTTTATGTTGGTCCTCTTGAGATACATTTATTTTATTATATCCTAAATAGCCATCAAGAATTGACATGACTTCAAATCAAGCTACAAATTGTAGGATGTGCTCCATTATTAGAAGTGCATAATTGTCTTTCAGGCTGGCCTACTTAAGATTCCTAAAATCTACACACATTATGATATCACCATTCATCTTCCTTACAAGCATAATATTAGCTATCTAGGTTGAATGATGAAAAGCGTAGATGATTATGGCCTTCAACATCTTCTCCACTTCCCTCAATATGGCTTCAAATACCTTTGGATTGTAATTCCTATGTTTTTGATGATATGGTGTTGTGCCAGGTTTCAGAGGTATATGATGTCTGAACTCTTTTTTTCTAAAATTATTTAAATCTTCATATCCCCAAGTGAACACATTTATGTATTTCACCGGTAGTTTTTTTAGATTATCTTTCTCTCTTGTAGAGCAAGTTCTGTCGATTAAGATCCATTTGGGATCGCCCTCTTTGCCAATATCAATTTTATCATATTCCTTCAAAAATTCTTTATGGGTTGCATCTCTTTTAATGGAATTATCATATTTATTTCAAAAAATGTATTCAAGAGAAACCAATCCCTTTGGGATTTTGTTTCATTTTGATTGTATCACTTCGTCAGACTCATTGAGTTCCTCACCATCCTCTTTACCCTCTACTTTTGAACCTTTGAAAACCAAGTCACCAAATTTTTAAATACACCCAATAAAGTTGTTCAACTATGAATCATTGTAAACAAAATTCCAATGATCAACATTATTTGGTACACTTAGTCTATAGATCATTTCTATTCTATAAGCATCAGTTTTAAAATTAGAGTGAGGTAGGAGCAATGAAGCAGAAATTGATAAAGAGTCAGCTCTAGAATTTTGCGACCGAGGAAAAAAATTAATTAAGAAAGCATCAAAAGATTCTATTTCATCCCAAACCAAATTTATATAATGTTTTAACTTATCATTCTTGACAGAAAATTGGTTCCTTACCTGCTTTACTATTAATTAAACATCACCTTTAGCTATCATCTCCCTTATTCCCTTTGAAATGGCTTCTTGTAGTTCTAACAAAGAAGCTTCATAGTCTATTGTGTTATTGATATTCTTGAAATCTATTTTAATGAGAAAGGATTAGGCTCTCCTGAGGGAGGAATCAAAACTACTCCAACATCGAATCTTGAGTTGGAACAACCACCATCAAACTCCATTGTCCATAGCTTCTTTGCTTCAGAATCACCACCAATCATCTCAGGTTTGTTGTTAGGAAGAGTCACATTATTCCCAAATTGACATTCTTCATATAGTATTTGAGCTTTAGAATTATCAGAAGGAACCACAATATATTTATTTTTTGGTTCTAGTTCTAATTTTATCTTCTTCTTGCCTACTGGGATCAATGCTTTTGACCAATCCATTTTGATTTCTCCTCCCATAACTTTGCAAAAGGTCCTGATTAGCATCATTCCATAACTTGTAGGAATATTAGCCACCAATATTGTTAATTTTAACTTTTTGTCTGGACATGTAGCGAGGATAGCTTGCACATCTTTAACTTATCCCATGAGCAGCACTTGTTTTCCATCCATGGAGTAACATCACCTAAAGGTTTTTGTAAAGGGGATACCAAGAGCTTTAGAAATAAGAGAAGGAATAATATTATCAAAGGCTCATTAATCTATAATATAGTTACTAAGCTTTTGATCATTTAATAATAGAGAGATGTAAAAAGGGTTAGGATTCTTTTCCTCTATTTCACTTTCCACGACATGGGCACACCATCCAACATTAGAATCTTTTGGTGTGCCTTTTGATAAAAAAGTGGGTTTTTTAAGGGTCGTTAATAGTTCAATCATATTAGATTCATTGAATTGGGAATTTGAATTGGGTTCCCTTTTTATACATTGAACTAGTTTTTCTAGTTCTTTGGCATTCATCCTCATATATATTTAGCTAGAGAAATAGAAATGGTGGAGGATTTGCAAAATTCAATAATATCAAAGGTAGAAGAACTGGTGGTTGATTATGTTCCAGAAAAAATCCTAAAGCCTGAACCTTTAGTATTTGGGGGGGGGAGGGGGTGGTGTCATTATGCATCTAATATTTCCCTTTAGAACTTGCACCAACAACATTAGCACCCATGTTGAATTTCTGACCTCTCTAATTTTGAGTAAGAATAACACACACATGGTCTTGTAATGTTACTAAAATATCCCCTCCTCTATTTGAGTTAGATTCATACTCCAAGAAATAAGAACCAAAACCATTAGCTTTAGTTCCTTCATTCTCTACTGGGTGTTCTTGGATAATGACATCCCTCATTGCATTAATCTGAATGCATCTCACCCAATCAGGACATGTTTGACCATCATGATTAGTGGTTAAATGAAAGGAACAATTTTTTTCTTTAGGGACTTCTTCAATTTGTATCCTTTGTTGAGGTGCAGTCAGAAAATGAGTTTTTCCATGGATTGGATTATGTTGTCTTCGATTAATGTCTTGGTATGGTGGGTTGGCTTTATTTTGTTGCCACTTAAGTATGGCCATATCATTCATTAACCTCTATATGAGAGGATCAATAGAAGTAGATGTAGAAGACCCAGATGATTTCACTTCTCTTTTCCATTTTCCTATCATAATTAAAGTGTCTTCCAACTAAATCACATGTCTATGAGTAGTGGCTAGTTCGACTATAACATCCTTTAGCAAATAAAAACTTATGTCAGGTGGAAAGATGTTCACAAATAAAATCTTATGGTTTTCACCATTAGGCCTGGAGGCTATGAGAATTCTTTGTAGCAACCTATTGAACTTGGCTATAGACTTCCTCATAGGTTCATGAATTTCCTTTTTCAACTAACTTAATTGGATCAGAGTACATTCATTATCAGGGGGTTTAAACCTAGTTTCAAAAGTTATTTTTATATCATCTGAACTACCTACGGAAGCTTGAAGCAAATGGTTGAACCAGTTTGCCACTCCATCAGTAAGTGTCTAGATTAAAAGTGTTGAAAATATGATTAAGTTAGTTGAATACTTAGTCAATTTGGAATTTCCATTTATGGAAACATATATTTTGGTATTTTATTGTGAGGTCAGAGACGAAGAATTGTCTAAGTATTAGACAGTTTGCATCAAAATAGAGATAGATTCTATGAGTATGGATGATAGAGTCAAACTTGACATGTCTGCAATTGAGGAAATATATTTAATAATTTCATGATGATGTGTGTTAGTACACAAATATGTACAAACAATATGAAAATAGTTACAAAGGAATTAATAGTACAGGTAATTAGCAAGGTAGAACAAAGCACAACAAAAGACTGAGTATCACGACTTAAGGAATTATTTTGGTAACAAAATAATTATTTAAATATGATGGTATGACATCCTAGATGTTAAACTTGAGTTAATTTTATAATTTTCCAAATGTGTAGAAGCATCAAGGTAGATTAAACAAAGTTTTCTAAAAGGCAAGGTCTAAGTAAAGATCATAACATGTGCAGTTATGTGTGTTGTGGTGTAATATGAGAACTTTTGTAAAGGATGTATATGTGATATGTGAGCCTTGTATGGTACGAGATCTGATGCATGATTAGAGGAATTATGAAGTACAATAGTGAGACAATATTGTGTGTGTGTGTGTGTGTGTGTGTGTGTGTGTGTGTGTGTGTGTGTGTGTGTGTGTGTGTGTGTGTGTGCGTGTGCGCGCGTGCGTGCATGCGTGCGTGTGTATTATAAAGAAGCTTAATTGTATATTGCATGTTTGAGTAGTGCACTCATCTTGCATACATTGTAATTGTACTACCAACTCTTAATAGGGTTGAAAAAACTCCTAATAGGGTTAAGGATTATAATAGGGCCTAGTCCTCTAATAAGGACTGAAGACACTATCTATACTTAATAGACTCCTAATAGGGTCAATATCCTTAATCAGATACTTTTAATTAGTGGATCATCTTGTGGGTACATTCCCCACCGAGGTTTTCCCTTGGTTGGGGTTTCCCTCATTAACAAAATATGGTGTTATGAGTTCCCATTATGTATGGTTATCTTTACTCTTCAACATTATTGGTTTACTTTCTTATACATGGTTTTAAGTAGGTAATAATATCCTGTTGTGGGAAAAAGTTTGTAGAATACTCATTCATGCCCCCCCCGCCAATATTCCCTATTTCTAACAATTGGTATTAGAGCACAATTACTTAGAGGAAGCTTAATAGCTTGAGTAAGATTCCTATGGATATGGAAGAGTTATAGAAGAATCTCTTGAGAAGATTGATATTCTAAATGACATATATGAAGATGCAAAAGTATACATTGGTAAGTTGAAAGATAAGATAGATCATCTTAGATCCAAGAAAGATTCAACAGAACCAGTCAAAGATAGTGATGAAGTATCTAGATTAAAGAAAGAGAATGAAATTACAAAACATGAATTAGAGATTACTAATATGAAATTAAGTCTTAAGAGTGATGACAACAAGATAGAGTTAGATCTGAAATCTGAGAATGCATATCTTAGATCTAGTCTTCCAAAGGTCACATCTAAACTTGAAACCACCAAGTCACAGTATGAAGATCTTGAAAAGTAAAATATTATTATAAAAGGATAGTTAACTCAAACCAAGAAACAACTTGAGAAGTTGTATTCTAGAAGTGGAAATCTTGATGAGAAAATATATGTATAGAGACTTACTTATGATAAAATTGGTCTTGGATATCTCTTGAACCAATCAACTAAGAAGCCTTAAGTGAGAAAAGAACCTGATCCTAAGCCTTTAGAAGAAAAATAAGATCTAAATAAGATTGGGTCAAGTCAGTTTGTTGATTCACCTAAAGAAGATAAGCAAGTGAGTCAACCTGAAGAGTGTGTTGAGCATAAACAAATAGAGCAAGTTGATCCATCTAAAGAAGTAAGGTATGTATTCAAAGGAAGGTGTTTTACATGTAATGAAGTTGGGCACATGAAGATAGATTGCATAGGTAAGTCATTTAAGCATGTTAAAGATTTTTATTGTTATAATTTTCATGGTATTGGTCATAGAGCAATTGATTTTAGGAAACCTAAATTTGATAAGGATAATAAGAACAATAGAATGTTTAGACATACTAACCTTGCATGTAGTATGAAAGAAGAAGATCTAGTGAAAGAACATCTAGATAAGGAAGCTTTAATGATGGCGAAAAACATAATGGAGGAAAGAACATGATTATTTTTTATAAGTGTAACAACTTTGGACATATAGCAAGGAATTGCAAAGCACCTATTAATCAAAATGAACTTGATGTAAGGAGCAAAATACCAATATGTCAGCTGTGTAATAACTTTAGACACATTGCAAGATTTTGCAAAATGGATATGAGGAATTATCTAAACATAAATCTGAACTATAGAAGGAATAATAATAAAAATGTCAGAAGGAATGATAGTAGCGAGAACTGTCAAAATGAAGAATTAAAAGAGCATGTGAAAGGATTCAAGGAAGTATTTGTCAAAGGAAAGGAACCGTCAAGTTCACTTACAATAATGGAAGAAGAATTATTTGATGCACCTGATGGAAGATTGAAGTCAACAATTGTTTGTGACTCATCATATTTAAATTAAGCATTTCCAGTAAAGACAAAGCAATAGTTGATCATAACTAAAGTCAGAGATTGAAATAGAACTTGTGTAGTCAACAAAAGATAGAAGACATAATGAGGAAGTTATGGTTAAGTCCACAAATATTTTTATGACCTTAGTAAGTTGTACGAAAGAAAACAATCGTACTAGTAATCATAAACAACCTCTATGGATGAAGAAGATGCGTATTTAATGTGAAGTTAATTTTGAAATTATTAAAGGATTGCAAACAAGATTTTGAATACCATTTGATTGTGTGAAGAGTTATAGAGAATTTGTGAGTAATTTTATAGTGAATTGAAGTGTTTGAAAGTGCAAAGTTGAAAAAGCCATAATACGTGATAATTAAGGTATTTTACGAAGCTTTCAGTTGAAATTTTTAGTATAATCAGTTAACATAATGGTGAGCCAATTTGTGTGTGATGTTAGTGAGGGACCAAGGTATAAATTTAAGAGGCACTCGTTTGGCTCTCTGATTGATGATACTTTGAGAGTATTTTCACAAATTCCACCAAATGTGCTACATGTAGAAGATGTTAGGAGCTACATTTACTATAAATTCAAAAGTATTGGAGATGAAGACATTTATAAGGATTTAAATATTATGTGCAATGGAAACCTAACCTTGAAACCTAAGTTTTCATACTTGAATGAATTGAATAAGATCAAGTATATGTTCTATATAGAATTTGATAATCATGAGTGGAGTAGGATTATTTTGAGAAAAGTGCATAAAGAGATGTTTTGGGTAGGAGATATACCTGTCATGATTGATAATGACCTAATTCATAAGGTCACAGGACTGAGAAATGAGGGTTGTAATCTAGTCATTGATAGAAATGTCAGGAAAAAATTTGAAACTAATATGAAGACTAAATTTGATGGCAATAATATGAAAGTTGACCTAATCAAGGATAATGGAGTTAGATCTTTGAGCAATATTATTAGATATAAACTCAATCACATTTCAAGGATAAATTATGTGCCAAAAATATTTTTACACGCATCATATGTGATGGCTATTGAAAAGAAAAATGTAAACATGTGTGAGATTGTCAGAGTGCAGTTATTGGATAACATAGAGAAGCTGAAGAAATCTAAAAGTGTATTTTTTAAATTTGAATCTTTACCAACCTATTTTTTTTCCATGCAACCAAAAAATTCCCTAGTATGACAAGTTGGAAAAGTAATGAGTGCACCATGAAGATGATCACTCAGTTTTACAAGGCCAAACTTGAAGAAGTTAGAGATAAAGTTATTGACAAAATGATGAAGAATTTTGAGCTGAAAATGAAACGGAGATAAAAAATACCTCCTGCTACTATAGAGAAGTACAAATATGAAATTTTTTGTATGGTAGAAAGAGATACAACTTGTATGGAGGTAGTGGAACCTAGAGTAAAATTCATAGAACCCATGAGTTATGAAATGAGTGAAGAACTCGTTAAGGGATATGCAAAGATAATGCTACAACTAGAGAGAGATACTAAATATCCTAGATGGAGGAAATATGAAGAAAAGATAAAGGAAGTTCACTCCAAACTCCACAACAAAGAAATTGAGAAGAGGGTTCAAAAGAAGATGGAGCTTATTCTCAAAGAAACTGACATGACCATAGAAGAATAAAATGAATCCTTAGGTATTGTCAAGGAGATGAAGGTCAGGGGGAAAATAAAAATTTTGTTAGCTACACCCCTATCTGTAGCAAGATCTCATGAAGGAATTACTATTGTTAAATCATCAACACAAATTCCAAGTGTACCATATGCCATAGTTGCACAAGTGAAACCTGTTAAAGAACAACTTGGATAGAAGGAGAAGCTTGATGAAGATGTAGTAATAATATCATTTATGTGGAGGGGATGAGAAATATTGGTGAAGATTAAGCAAGAATCTACACCATCCCCTGAGAAGAGGACCAAGAAGACCACTAGTGGTCAGGGGAATAGAAGAAAAATAATACAGGTTAATGAATCTGATGAATCTAAGGAAGAGACTAAGGACAAGGTAGTAGAATAGGTAGTTGGTGAGAGTGTAACATCAATTGGTAAGAAAGCTTGGAAACTCAAAGTGGAAAAGTTAAATCTACAAATCATTGAGAATGATAGTTTTGTTCAATTGAATAAATATTACAATTTGTATAGTAATAATGATAGAAGGAAATTAGAGAATGTTATAGTGAGAAATATGATTCTAAGAAATAAAAATTTGATAGTATTCATGATAAGATTCCCACAAATTTATATAGTAGACTATTGAATAGAAAGAGAAGAGTAGTAGAAGAAGATAAGAATATAAGAATTCACTGAGCAAACAAACTATGTGTTGTAAATAATGATGATGATATGAATAATATTTTGGTGGGCATTGAGCCCTTGCTAAGAAACAAGAGGAGAGAACTTATTCTTATGGGAGGAAATCATGAAGAGGTAAACAAAGAAATTGAAGAAGCCATAGTTAGTTACATGATTTCTATGCCTAAAGACACTAAGGAGAGTACGCAGTCAAAAGGAGGAAGCTCTATGCATATTGAGGCTAGTACACTTAGTGTTGGTAAAGAAGAAATTGAGGGAAATAAAAAGAGTGACCTAATAATGTGTTGCAATGCTTTCTCTAATCAAAATTTCTATCATAGAGCATCTTGGAATACAAAGGTAACCTCCTTTGAACAAAAGGCCATTCTGCAACAAATATTCAGAATATGTAGTGTTATAGGCATCAAATAGATTAGAGAAAATATTAAGAATGTCACCAAAATCTAGATCATCTTTGTATAGGTATTTGAGGGCATCAATCCCAATGCTTTGTACCTACACTTCTTCAACCAAGTTGAATCTCCTTCTAAGGGCATCTGCTACCTTGTTTGCAATGTCTTCCTTGTGCTTTATACGTAATGTGAAGGCTTGGAGTTGTTCAACCCATTTCATATGCATAAAACTCAACTTGTCTTGGATGTCAAGGAAACTTAGTGCATGATTGTTTATATAGACAATGAATTCTTTAGGAAGCAAGTAGTGCCTCTATTTCTTGAGGGCTTGAACCAAAACATATAGTTCTAGGTCATAGGTATTGTACTTCTTCTTGGTATCATTAAGTTTTTCATTGAAGAAGGGCACTAGTCTTCCCTCTTAACTAAGGGCTGCTTCTAGGGCAAGGTTACTAGAAATAGTCTCCATAGTGAACAACTTGTTGAAGGTAGGTAGTGCCAAGATAGGGTATTGTCCTACTCTTTGTTTCAAGTATTCAAAAGCTTCATCTACTTGTGTAGTCCATTGAAATTTTTTTTTCTTACCACCTTTGATGGTATCAAGTAAAGATGCACAAATGTGACTGAAATTCTTGACAAAATTTCTATAAAATATTGTCAATCCATGAAAGCTCCTAACTTCCCCTTGGAGTCTTAGGTGTTGGCTATTTGAGGATAGCCTCTATCTTTTTAGGATCCATTTTCAAAGTTCCCTTTGAGTTGACAAAGCCCGAAAATCTGAACTATATTTGCATAAATGCACATTTCTCTAGATTGATTGCTAGTTTCTTCTCATGTAGTCTTTTTAGGACTCATTCCAAGTGTTCAATATGTTCTTCCTTGGTGCTTTTATAGATCAATATGTCATCTAGGTAGACCACTACAAACTTGCCTATGAAGTCATGAAGCACTTCATTCATCAGTCTCATGAAGGAACTAGGGGCATTGCTAAGACCAAATGAAATTACAAGCCATTCATACAATCCTTTAGTGGTTTTAAATGTCATTTTCCACTCATATCTTGGCCTTATTCTAATTTTATGATAACCTAATTTAAGGTCTATCTTTGAAAAGTAGCATGCTCCTCCAAGTTGGTCTAATAGATATTCAATTCAAGGTATAGGGAACCTATACCTGATTATTATTTTGTTTATGGCTTTAGAGTCAATGCATAGCCTCCATTTTCCATCCTTTTTAGGGGCCAAAATACTAGGGACTGCACAAGGGATGAGATTATTTTGTATGAGTCCTTTTGTCAACAAATCACTGATTTGTCTAGAAACCTCTACATTCTGGTCAGGAGTGAGTTTGCAAACAACTTTTTTGGGTAGAGAAGCACCTGGTATAAAGTCTATCTAGTGTGAGATGTCCCTTAATGGTGGGAGTTCATCTAGTATGTCCCCTAAAACTATTCCCTTATTCTTTTGTAGTAGACCATCTGCTTCCTTGGGTACTTCTTTGTGTATTGCTTTCATCTTAGGTTTGAGGACTAGGGCATACCCTATCTCAAACTCTTGTATAGTGTTTATTATTTCTTGTTCTCCTACCATGATGACTAACTATTCCTTAGGTTTCTCTTGGTGAGGTTTGGGGAGATGAAGTAGGTTATACTTATGACCACCTTGATTGATTTGATATTTTTTTGTGACAGTATCATACTTGGATTTTAAGTCATATGGTCATGGATGCCCTAGCAAAAGGTGATAGACATCCATGTCTACAACATCACAAATGACTCTAGCATTGTAGTCTTTGATTGAAAAATCTACAAAAGCTTGTCCATTTATAAGGGTTTGTTATCCTTTTTTCAACCAAGATACATGGGAGGGATTTGGGTTATTTTATCCAAATTTAGTTTATCTACCATTTCTTTAGATGCAGGATTTTTAGTAGAACCATTATCAATTAATACTTTACATAGCTTTCCATTTCTCTTGCAATTGGTCCTAAAGAGAGTCTTTCTTTGAGGAGGCTCCACTTGTATGGGTGCTTTGATCAAGGTTCTTTTCATCATGAGGGTAGCCTCTTCTTCAATGGTAAAATCTCTCCTACTTCCATCATCATCTTCTTGCACAATATTTGTTCTTCTCTCTCCTTGGTTATTCTACTTCTCAGGATACTTGTTAGTATAGTGACCTATTTGGTTGTAGTTGTAGCATTTCATCTACCCATTATTTCTTCCACCATTTTTGCCTCTGCCATTACCTCACATTCCTTTGTATCCACCTCTTGAACTACCTTCTCCTTAGGTGTTCTTCTTATTGGAATCTCCTTGTGGCCTATTACAAGGTGTTCCTCTTCCTCCATAGTTTCCTTTTCCTCTATCATTCTTCTCTTTGTTTCTACCAACTTTTTCATGTCTCCTCTTAAAATTTTCTTCAACCTTGAGTGCCAATTGGTAGCACTAGTTTACTATGGTAGGACTTGTTAGACTAAGTTCATCTTGAATGGAAATCCATAGTCCTTGCATATATCTAGCAAGTTTCACACTTTCAAGTTCAACAAGCTTAGATTTCATCAGTAATTTCTAAAATTCTTCACTATAGGTAGAGATATCCATGTCCTTTTGTCTCAGACTCATCCTTTTCTTATGAAGTTGGACTTCATAATCTTCAGGGACATAAGTCTCTCTGAGTAGGGTCACCATCTTCTTCCATGGTGACTGGGTTCTTTTTGTTCTTCACCTTATGATCTTGAATGAAGTTCCACCATGTGAGTGCAAACCCTTTGAGCCTAGACTTGGAAATATTCACCCTTTGGTTCTTAGGGATGTCTTCACAATCAAAGAAACTAATTAGGGAATCTACCCAATCCATTGCAACATATGGGTCCATCTTCCCATTGTATGTAGGAAAATTAAACTTAACATCCATGGTTCTCCTCTCCATAGACTTTAGAGTCTTCATAATCAACCTTTAATCAACATGCCATTCTTTTTCCTCCTGCTCAAGGGGTTCTTCATCACTCCCTTATTTGACTTCTTCAGAGTTTTCACTACTTTTTTTACGAAGCTCTTCCTTAAGCTTTTCCATCTCTTATCTCATCAACTACATCTCCTTGTTGCTTTGTTCATCTTACCTCATTTTTTTCTCTCTAATTTATTTTTTCATCTCTACCTTGGTCATTCTTGTAGACAACCCTCCTTCATCTTCTTCATCCATGGTGTTAGTATACTTTTACCCTATGGGATCTTTGGTTTCTCTGATGCCACTTGACGCAGAGCTCTCCCTTGATTAAGAAAATATAATATGGTGTGCCCTTAGGTCTTCTTCAATACCCAAAATGGGTTTAAGAGAGGGCTCTACACCTTTGTATAGACTTACAAAAAAAAACATGAACTAGGAACTCCAAAGAGTACAACTAGATCTCTTAGCAAAATACTACCAAATACTTGGGATTTGCTTGAAATAGGAAACCATAAATTATAAGGGGAATGGAAAGGTTCCTGAACATCTAATGATCTCAAAATGATCTGTTAGGAAAATCTATCCTATGTCCAAGAGTCCAAACAAAAATTTTGGCTTTTAAGCCTAATAGCCCTATTAGCCCTACAAATGAGGAAATCAGGACTTATTGTGAAACTTCTCCAAAGGATGTGGTAAAAAAAGTGGATATTATGACACCCTTTTGGAAGTTGTTTTAGAATACAAAGCTTTAAACTCCCAAATAGTAAGATGATTACCAAACCCTAAATACAACAACTAGTCCTATTAGGCCTAATTGATTAGGTTTGTGAAGGAAGTCCACACCAGTATATTGTCTAGGTTTAACCACCACTTAAGATACTTGGAAGGATCCATAAGAGATCAAAATCCATCATCAGACATGTTCTATCCATCCCCAAAGTGCCTCTGACACTTCAATGTCTGTTGTCCTGAACCAAACACAGAGATGTTTGGCATAGGATGGGTTGCAAAAATAGGAAACTCAATCCCCATCTACCATCTTGCTAGAATCCTATAGTACACCAACCTAAATTGCATTTTATTGAGTGGCATGGAATTTCCATGGTGGAAAAGCAAATTAGGGATTTTTTTCCAAAAACTGCCAATGGAATGTGGGTTTTTGGTGCACTCGAGAGAGATGTTTGTATTTCTTTTGACTCTAACCTTTTCAAAACTTCAAACCAATTACATTCTCTTCCTAGGAAATCCTAGATGCTAGCCCAATTATTCATTTTATTCTGCCAATCCATACCAATCTATACACACATGTGCAACAGTCGTTTACAATGAAAATAAAGATTTTTATTGACTTCAATTGCAAAATTACATTCTACTCCATTCTATGTCTTCCACCCACCTAAAAGGGCTGTATGAATACCCTTCCCAACTAATCCCATCAATTTTCAAAGGTTGTGACTATTGGGGAGTGATTAAGTAAAATTTGTCACAAACTGTCAAACCTTTATAGAGTAGTCAGTGATAACTGAGCTCACTCAGATAGTTTCCTATATGTGCCAAAAGTTTAGTTATAACTAAGTTCAAAGACAATATTGACCAAGTTGATTTAGTTAAAAAAGGAATACCCATTCTAACTAAGTTGGGTCGGTTAATGAAGGGATCCTCTTTGTTAACTGAGTACACATGTTTAGAAGCCTAAAAACACATCTACCCTATCTTAGAACTAAGATGTGCCGAATGACCATAGTCAGAAACCCATGGTTTATAAAACACTAGTGGTGACTAGGCCTTACAAGTAGGCTTATTTTCAATGAAAAACTACTTCTAAAACTTATCAAAGAATCTTAGGAATGAATGCCCTTGAGTGAAACTCATGAAGATCTTGTTGTAGTGGATTCCTTGGAGAGTGGAGGTATAAGTGCTCCTGCACCACCATACAAGTGAATATCACTCATATAATAGTTGATGACGAGGAAGAAGGTACTTTCAAGGATCTTGGCACAAATATTGTTAGCAATATAACTAACTACTCTAGCTCAAATGTAGAAAATGATGAAGAAGAAGAGAAGAGAAAAGCTAAGGAGGAAGAAAAGGAAAAGACTATAGAAGAAAAGAAAAGAAAGGATGAAGAAAGAAAGAAAGAAAGAAGAGGAAAGAAAGAAAGAAAGAAGAGGAAGATATAAGGAAGAAGGAAGAAGAGGCAAGGAAAGCTGCAGTAAAGGTAGAAGAGGACAATATAAGAATGTTTGGAAAGTTGTGATGCAAGAGAGTATCTTCCAATCACAACTCAAACATATAGATACTAAATTAGACAAGGTCATCTTCTAGCATGAAGCTGATATACCTTATGTTGCACAAGAAATTACACCTATCTCAGGAGTAACCCCAACAATAGTAGTCACTACATTACATATAGCATTTGATGATGATGATGATCAAAAGGGTTTAATGATATATCTAAGAAAATTAATTAAAAGAAATAAATCTGTTAAGAATTTAGAAAGAACTTTGGTAGAAGTTCTAGAAAGAATGCAAAAGATAGTACAGACAAGTATTCTAGAGATAAACATTGAAAAAAAGGCTAAGGAAATGGTAAGAACTTTTGATGCTAAGTTCACCACTATATGTGACATTTCTTTGGTACAAGCGCATACCAAGCATGATGTAACATTATTTGTTACAATATGTACAAATGTGAGGAATGAATTGCAAACCATGAATGTTTGCATCAAGGAGTTGAGGAAGAGCATAGAAGAAGGAAATAAATTGTATGAACAATCGTAATGTCATACAATTACTTGAAAAATTTTGATGACAAGGTCAAAGGCAGAACCCGTGAGCTTCAAATACTCACTATCATATTGTAGTAGCTAGATGAAAGAATTGGAGATATTAAGACAAACATGGAGGTAGTTCATAATGCAATCAGAGATCTTGAGCATGACAACGAAAAAGTAATAAAAAGATTCTCTATTTTTAGAGAATACTTATCTCCCAAAATTAGTATTTTGCAGAGGAAATTGGAGGAGTTTCTTGAAACAAAGGCATCCAATGACAAATTTTCCTACACAGACTTGAACATAGTAGAAGTTGCAGCATATGCATTATGTGCACTTATCAATATATCAGATACAATAAAAGAAAATTGAACGAAGGAGACTGAGAGGCTAAAACTTGATTTTTTATATTGCATACCAAGAATCTCAAGTTAGAATAGGAAAAGGTAATAATTTTGTCTCATAAATATGAAAATTTGGACACCTTTGTCATTAATGTCAAAGTGGGAGAAGAATGTAATGGAAAATTTTAATATATGTAAAGAAAAGGAAGAAATAAATGTAAAAGATGTATATATATGTAAGGGGGAGCTTAGCTATGTATATACGAAATCATTGTACTAGGAAAGATAATGAAAGATGGTAATATGTAATTATGACTAATCCAAGTTGTGAATAAAATTTTGAAGTTTTGAAACTTTGTTAAGGCCGTAGTTTTGATCAATATTTTGGGACTTGGCCAATTTTCCCATACGTTTCCAATGCTGAAGGGGGAGTTTGTTGGATATATGGTTAAGTCAGTTGAGTACTTAGTCGATTTGGTGTTTTCATTTATGTAAACATATATTTTGGTATTTTATTGTGAGATCAAAGACAAAAAAATAATCTAAGTATTAGACAGTTTTCATCAGCACAGAGATAGATTATGTGAGTATAGATGATAGATTCAGAGTTGACACATGTGTAGTTGAGGACAAATATTTAATAGTGTCATGATGATGTGTGCCAGTGTGTAGATGTGTATGGACAGTATTACAATAATTATAGAGGAATTACTAGTATAGGTAATTAGCAAGGCATAATATAGAACAACAGAAGATTGAGTATTATGACTTACATCCTAGATGTTAACCTTGAGCTAATTTTGTAATTTTCCAAATATGTGGAAGCATCAATGTCAACTAAAAAAAGTTTTCTAAAAGGCAAGGTATAATTAAAGATCATAACTTGTGTAGTTATGTGTGTTGTGTTGTAATATGCAAAACTTTGTGAAGGATGCATATGTAATATGTGAGCCTTGTATGGTGTGATAGCTGATGCATGATTAGAGGAATTATGAAGTACAATAGTGAGATAGTATTGTATGCATATCTATTTTTTGTAAAGAAGCTTAATTGTATATTGCATGTTTAGACAATGGGCTCATCTTGCATACATTGTAATTGTACTACCAACTCCTAACAGGTTTGAAGCAACTCCTAATAGGTTTGAGGCTTTGAATAGAGCCTAGTCTTCTAACAAGGACTCAACACACTATCTATACTTAATAGACTCCTAAAAGGATCAATATCCTTAACTAGATACTATTATTTAGTGGATCATCTTGTGGGTACCATCCCCACTGAGGTTTTCCCTTGGCCAGGGTTTCCCTAATTAAAAAAATATGGTGTTATGAGTTCTCATTGTGTATGGTTATCTTTACTCTTCAAAGTTATTGGTTTACTTTCTTATACATGGTTTAAAGTAAGTAACAATATGGTGCTATGGGCAAAAGTTTGTAGAATACTGATTCAACCCCCTTTTAGTATTCCCTATTTCTAACAAAAAGTCTCATTTCTATCTCCTAAGTAGGTACACTGATAACACCAGATGTTGTGTGAAAAGCACTTAGATGATCATCTGTGGAAACTTTTCCATCACTACTAAATTTTGGTAAAACCTTGGTTGTGCCCTTTTGTAATGTAGTAGGGTTCACTCCAAGGTTGAGAGGCCAAGGTTGATTAATGGCCATATTTGGAAACCTAAAATTCAATGGCTATATGTTAATGTAGGAGGGTATTAAAGTCCTTGGATGAAATAGGGCTTATACAAGAGGTGAGATATGAGAAGTCTTTGGGGGATAAGTAGGTTTGCTACAAGATTTAGATCTTCTTTATCATGGTGTGTTAAAATTAGAAAGGAAGTTTAGATTTCTGAGAGTTTCAAAGTTTTTATCAAGGAC
Source organism: Cupressus sempervirens (assembly GCA_028749045.1). Taxonomy (NCBI): domain Eukaryota; kingdom Viridiplantae; phylum Streptophyta; class Pinopsida; order Cupressales; family Cupressaceae; genus Cupressus; species Cupressus sempervirens. Next base: position 650,588,626 of record CM053784.1, on the reverse strand, counting down.
TTCTTTGTCTCTCTCCCCTCTTGTGTATCTTTTGTCAGTCAGGCTTGAATATATTGAGTTAGCTTAAGGTCTTACTGGGGCTTGGGCAAGTCTATCTCACTCTTCTTCCCTCTCTAAGATTCTGAAAGCTTGCTGGAATTGTTGATGTTTTGCCAGTATTTCTAGGTGATGGACACTAGGTATGAGATTATGTCTTCTTTAGTATCAAAAAAACCTACATTTAGTCGCAAAATAGGGAAAAACATCATTATGTGGAAGAACCATTATGATTCATTATCAATTCGAAGGGTTTAGTCCTTTTTCCATAGACTCCCCAATAGAGTCACTAAAAATCTATTGGTGAACATATTGTCTCCCTTTTTTCTAAAAGTTAAATAACTTGCTCTATGCCCAGGATGAGAAACCAATGATGTTCACAATAGTTGGATAAATATGTTATTAATCGTTTCCCTCTAAATTCTAAGAAGTAAAGCTCCCTCTGATAGATTATCAATGATTTTAGTTTAAAGAAAGATAAATAAATGTACATACTTTTACCTAAAAGTACTTAAGGATCTCTCACATGCTCTTGGGTATGGAGGTGAAATATAAAAAATTCAAAAATATAAAGAGACTGAGGAACACAAATGTTTCTGAGTATTGAACAAAAATTCTGAAAAAACTGAGATATTATAAATGTTGAGAATAGATTGAAGAACCTAATCAAATAAGGAGATTGTTGAAAGAGGGAGATTGTATGCTTCAATCATTGTTTTGTCACTGATGCCAAACCTGCTATTTGGTAGTAAGGCAACTATAAGATTCAAGTACTATCACTTATTTGATTGATGATGAGGATTTGATCAAAAGATGTAACAATAACACCTAGAGGAGAGGTTGAGTTATAATTATGTAATAAAATACAAGGATCAGTTAAGACAGTGATGACATGATGTATTGATAATCTACTTAAGGTTACAAAGGCTAGTTACACTAAGAAAGTTTAGAAGAACAAGTTATACAAAGTTTGTTTGCCATGCTTGACCAAGTGGATAGTAGGTGCCAAGAAAAGTCAACATAAGCTAAGCAAAAAATTAGTTGGAGCTAAGTAAATGCTTATTCTAGTGTATGCCGAGTGAGACAATGGATGTCGAGTAAAGTTTAGTTGATGTCGAGAATCAGTAAACTTTAGTTCATGCTGAGTAATTTCACAGTGGATGCCGAGCAATGCAATATGTACCAAGCATTAGAAGTATAATGCTGAGCTACTGCATTATTAAAAGATTGTGAATTTGATTAGTCTAATCTGACAAGTTTATTTTCTTGGATTGTGTGAACTAGGTGGAAGATAAGGTTGATGAGCTGGTGGCACAAAATTCATGGTAATCTATTTTTAGGCAAATTCAAAGAGGGTTCTAGGAGAAGTTTCTAGAAGAGATATGAAATGTGGGGTAGATATATTATATCCTGCCTAATCCATCCTAACCCTAAATTAGACAATGGAGAATGAGGGGAAAAGATCTTAATTTCCTATTTATAGGGATGGTTGGTTAGAAGAAAAGGTTTTCATGTGCGAGAACTTAAGGAAGATAAGGAGTCAAGGGTTTTGCTTCATCAAGTGACCTAAGAGAAGAGTTTGCAATGGCATGTTAAGGAAGAAGGCTTATGAAGATGAATTCTTGAAGGGTGAACAAGCTATCAGAGCTGCAATGTATGAAGGCCAAGTAGAATGGAGGACTGAATAGTGATCTGTAATCTACAGATGAAGTTGTAAGTTGTATCAGATCAAAGCCTTATTGTTACTCTCTAATAATTGCATCAGTTTAGGGTAAATCCTTTGGATTTAGGTTGACCTAACAGTCATTTGTAAATCCCTTAACTAGGTGACATTCCAAGTGAATGGTCTAAAGTCCTCTAACAATGTTCACTTCTAACAGGGTGATTGAAATCCTTTAATAGAGTCACATTTAATAGTGTGTATTGTAACCTTTAACAGGGTTGGCCTTTCAAAAGACATCCCTTCAGAAGAGTGAAAAGAGTAGCATGTTACTAGTGGTTTTTCCCAAATTGGGTTTCCATGTAAATCATTATGTCAAGTGCTTTACATTTCTGCAAGTTGATTTGATAGTGACCTACAAGTTTTAAGTGATTGCATAATCTTATGGATGCATGCATAATGAATAATGTTTTATGGGTTCACTAAGCTGTGAAAAGTTTTATTTATACATGTGGACCTTGGATAACTAATTCACCCCCACCTCTCCTCTCAGTTATTCTAAAGTATTCCAATAATTGGTGTCAAAGCCATTTGTTTAAGAGAACTAGTTTGAAGGCACTAGAAGCACAAAGATCAAGATGTCGAAAAGAGAAGTACCCAAGCTTAACAAAGATAAATTTGTTGCATGAAATTTTTTGATGAAGCTATACCTTGGAGGACTTGGAGATCATGCACAATCTTCCATCACCATTGAGCATGTTAATCCTGCTAGAGCCCCAATTGCTGGGGATATGAAAAAGAAGAAAGAACACAATTAGGCAATGCTTGAGATTGCCTCTACCCTAAGCTATACTAAATTTGATGATATCAAGGGTCTTGATAGTGTAAGGAAAATGTGGGATGCCCTAACCACTATCTATGGAGGAGATGCAAATGTTCTAAGAGCCAAAACTGAGAGTCTCAGAGGTAAGTTTGATGATATGAGAATGTAAGGTGATAATATTATTCAATATGTTGCTAGGATAAAATAAGTTGTTAATGCAATAAAATGAGCTATTGGTAGATTAGATGATGATAATGTACTAAGCAAAGTTTTGAGGACACTGTTGCCTGCATATGCTATTAGAATTTTTTCAATTCAAGAACTAAGATGTATTCTAGGGAATGATCTATCACTTGAAGGTTTGGTAGGTAGGCTCACTGATTTTGAGCTATTTAACTTTGATAATTACAAATTTGAGAGTATTGAATCTACTTTCAAAGCTAAGGTCTCATAAAAAGAACCTGAAGAGAAGAAAAAGAAGAAGTTTGTGTCTAGTGATAGTGATAGAGATGAGGAGGATGTAGACCAATTTGAAGCACTACTAGCAAGAAGATTCCACAAAGGTAAAGAAAAGTTCAAAGGTAAGTTACCTATCATTTGTCTTAATTACAATGAGGTTGGTCATATTGTTGCTAGATATCTAGAGAAGAAGAATTACAGAGGTGGTGAAAAATATAGGAGTAGAAGAGATGAAGACAGTAAGGACTACAAAGACAAAGACAAGAAGTCATGCTACATTGCTAAAGAGGAAACAAGGGATGATTTTGATGAGCATGATGATGAAGTGGTATATGTTGCAATGAAGGACGAATCTAATAAAGATGAGGAAACTATACTTGTGACTTGCGTGAACAAGAATGATAGATGGATTGTTGACATTGGATGTTCACATCACATGACTAGAGACAAAAGTAAGTTCACTACCCTGAATTGTTATGATAGAAATAGTGTAAGATTTGGTAATGATACGCCATGTTTAATTAAAGGAAAAGGTTCTATCAAATTCACAAATAATATTTTATGTGACGATGCTTACTATGTTGAGGGACTTAACTATAACTTGTTGAGCATGTCACAACTAAATAATTTGGGATGTAAGGTTGAGTTTGAAAACAAGATTGCTAAGATATATGACATTGATGGGGAATTTATTAGAAAGGGTGATCAAACTAGAAGTAATCTATTCTATCTTGATATAGAGGATGCTACTTGTCTTGTTGTAAAATTTGATCATGTATGGCTATGGCACAAGAGGTAATGTCATGTTAATTTTGATAACTTGGTTAGTATCAGTAACATGAAGAAAGTTAGAGGTTTGCCTAAGCTGAAGAATCCAAATAATGTAATGTGAAAACAATGTCAGCTAGGCAAAATGAAAAAGTCAAGTTTTAAGAGTAAAACTTATACCTCTAAAGGAATACTAGAGATTGTTCATACTAACTTGTGTGGACCAATTGATGTGCAAAGCTACAAAGGAGATAAGTACATTATCCTACTTTTTGATGATTATTCTAGAATGATGATAGTTATGTTTCTGAAACAAAAATTTGATGCTTTCCAAATGTTTAAGTGGTACTTAGCAAGAGTTGAAAAGGAAATAGGTAAAAGTCTAAAATGTTTGAGATTTAACAGAGGAGGAGAATTCACATCAAATGAGTTTGAGATATTCTGTAATGACAGAGGAATCAAAAAATAGACATCTTCCCCTAGAACACCTCCATAAAATGGGATTGCTAAAAGAAATTATAGATCCATAATGGACTATGCTAGAACACTCGTGATGGAGAAGAATGCTGCTTTGGAATATTGGAGAGAAGCTGTAAGTATAGCTATCTATACCTTGAACCATGTGCAAATCAAGAAAGGTACTCATTCAATACCTTTTGAACTATGGTATGGATACTCACCCAATGTGAAATATTTTAAGGTATTTGGAAGTAAGTGTTACATTCTTAAAGATGTCAAGAATGGTAAACTTGATGTAAAAAGTGAGGAAGTTGTATTCCTAGGATATTCCACAAGAAGTAAAGCTTATAAGTGTTTAAATAATAACACTAATAAAATTGTAGAAAGTGCAAATGTAATTTTTGATGACTATAGAAAAGTGTATGAGGCTAAACCTATGAAAGAACTAGAAGAATACAAATCATTTATATACTTTTATGAAGGTATGCCTGCTGAAGAAGATGATGTAAATCAAGCTACAAACCAACAACAAATTTCAGTGACTGTCGAGTCACATCCTATGAATACCGAGTTGCATTCAAGAACCAAGCTACAATTAGATGCTGAGTTACGAAATGAAGTAGGAGCATATTCTAATTTTGAGATTAGAGTACATGAAAGAGATGTTGAAATACCTCACAGAGATGTACATAGTGATTCTGAAGCTAAAAGATAGAATGAAGAAACAAGAGCTAAGCCAAGATTGTCTAAATATGTGACGAGACATCATCCTATTGCTCAAATCATTAAAGATAAAGATGCTAGACCAATGACAAGAAATGAATTAAGAAATGATACATGTTTGTTGAGCATGAAGGAACCCAAATTAGTGAGAGATGCATTAGAAGATGTTGACTAGAGTAAGGCCATGGGAGAAAAGATTGAACAAATTGAGAAGAAGAAAACATGGAGTCTAATTCTTAGACTAGAAGACAAAAATGTGATTGGCACCAAGTGGGTATTTAGAAAAAAGTTAGATGAAAATGTGAAGTCACAAGGAACAAAGAAAGATTAGTTTGCAAGGGATATACACAAGAGGAAGGAATTGACTATGGAGAGACATTTGCTCTTGTTGCTAGATTGGAAGGAGTAAGAACTTTACTTGCTTATTCTGCGTACAAAGGTTTCAAAGTCTATCAAATAGATGTTAAATCTACATTTCTAAATGGAATATTTGAGGAAGAAGTTTACATAGAATAGCCAAAAGGTTTTGTTGATGTTAACAATAAAAATATGGTATGTAGATTACACAAGGCTCTATATGGTTTGAAACAAGCACCAAGAGCATGGTATGAGAGACTTCATAACTATGTTGTGAAGATTGGATTTGAAAGGAATGATGATAACAATAATATGTACACAAAGAAAGAGAAAGGAAAAGGTATTTTGTTATTTGAAATTTTTCTTGATGATATCATATTTGGAGGTCAAGATGCTTTATGTAAGAATTTTTCAAATCAGATGAAGTAAGATTTTGAGATGTCTATGTTTTGAGAGATCAAGTTCTTTGTGGGTTTTCAAGTATATAAGATGAAATGTGGTATATACATCACTCAGTCAAAGTATGTCAAGGAAATATTGTTTTTTTTTGGATTGGAGGATTCTAAACTAGTAAGTACACCTATGGTGATAGGAAACAAGTTGTCAAAGAATGATTATTCAACTGAGGTGAATCAAACATTGTATAGGTCTATGATTGGTAAATTGTAGTATATAGTAAATAACAAACTTGATATTACATTATCTATAGGGATAGTTGCAAGGTTCTTTGCTAGTCCTAGGGATAATCATTTAATGTTTGTGAAGAGACTAATGAGATATCTGAAAGGAATAGAAGAGTTTGGTCTATACTACAAGAAGAATGAAAGATTTGAATTGAGAGCCTACACTGATGCTAATTGGGCTGGAAACATTAATGACAAAAAGAGCACCAGTGGAGGAGAATTTTTCTTAGGCAAGAGGCTGGTTTTATGGACTAGCATGAAACAAAACTACACTTCACAATCTATTCCTGAAGCTAAATATGTTGTTGCTACTGTAAATTGTAAAAATATTGTATGTATCAAACAACTACTCAAAAGAATGAAAGGAGAGATCAAAGAACCAATGATAAATTATTGTGATAATACAAGTGCTATCAATATATCAAAGAATCTAGTGATGTACACAAAGACTAAGCACATTGCCATCAAGTATCATTACTTGAGAGAGTTAGTTCAAAAAAGAGAGGTGAAGATGGAATTTGTTAAGACAAAGGAGCAAAATGCTGATATCTTCACCAAAGCATTACCTAAGGATGCTCATGAGTATCTAAGAGGTAAACTAGGGGTGATACCCCTATCAAAGGCTATCTAAGTAACAAGAGGAATGCCTTGCATCAAACAAGCTAAATTTCATATGTTACACATTGATGTAGTGGATCTTACTTTAGGAGCTACCTAAAGTAATCAAAGAGCTAAAAATTCAAATCGATCAAAAGCAAGGTGAAAAAGGGAGAAATTGAAGTAACTAAAAAGCCTATATCTATATCACCGATGAAAAGTCTTTGGCATTGTTGTCAAAGAGGGAGAGATTGACTAATCAAGATGGAGATATCAAGAGATAACTACCAGGAGAGATTGCGATTAGAGTAAAGGAGATATTTTTGATCAAGAGTTACTAAGAGAGATTTACTGATCAAGGGAAGAAAGAAAAATGAAAGAAAGAGGGAGAAATCCACAACTACCTAGTAAGAGGGAGATGAAAGAGAAAACTCAGAGGGACTTATAAGAAAGAGTTTTGTAACCTATTAGAAGATGGATGTTGCTAATAGAGGGAGAGATTTCAATACAAGGAATTATTTTCTTTTTGGTATTTTCTTACTATTTTAACCTAGTCAGTTTGGTTGAAAAAAACTGTTTACTATCTGGTTGATTTGGTTGTTCAGTTTGGTTTGCCATCAATGCCAAAGAGGGAGATTGTTGAGAATAGATTGAAGAAGCTAATCAAATAAAGATATTTTTGAAAGAGGGAGATTGTATGCTTCAATCATTGTTTTCTCACTAATGTCAAACCTGCTATTTTCTGGTAAGATAACTAATTATAAGATTCAAGTACTATCACATATTTGATTGATGAAGAGGATTTGATCAAAAGATGTAACAATACCACCTAGAGGAGATGTTGAGTTATGATTATGTAATGAAATATAGGGATCTGTTAAGATAGTGTTGACATGATGTATTAATAATCTACTTAAGGTTACAAAGGCTGGTTACACTAAGAAAGTTTAGATGAACAAGTTATACAAAGTTTTTCTACCAAGCTTGACCAAGTGGGTAGTAGGTGTCGAGAAAAGTCAGTGGAAGCCAAGCATAAAATTAATTGGAGTCGAGTAAATGCTTATTCTAGTGTATGTCAAGCAAGATAGTAGATGTCAAGTAAAGTTTAGTTGATGTTGAGCACCAATAAACTTTAGTTTGTGTTGAGTAATTTCATAATGGATATCGAGCAACATAGTATGTGCCAAGCATTAGAAGTTAGATAAAGTTGAGCTGCTACACTATTTAAAAGATCATGAATTTGATGAATTTGAGCTGATAAGTTTTTTTTCTTGGATTTTATGAACTAGGTGGATAATAAGGTTGATGAGTTAGTGGCACAAAATTCTTGGTAAGCCATTTTTAGGAGAATTCAAAGAGGATTCTAGGAGAAGTTTCTAGAAGAGATATGGAATGCGGGGTAGATACAGTGTATCCTACCTAATCCATCCTAACTCTAAATTAGATGATGGAGAATGAGTAGCAAAATATCTTAATTCCCTATTTATAGGAATGGCTAGTCAAAAGCAAAGGTTGTCATGTGCGAGAACCTAAGGAAGACAAGGAGTCAAGGGTTTTGCTTCATCAAGTGACCAAGAGGAGAATCTGCAATGACATGTTAAGAAAGAAGGCTTAAGGAGACAAATGCTTGAAGGACGAACAAGTTATCAAAGTTGCAATGTATGAAGGCCAAGTAGAATGGAGGACTGAATAGTGATTTGTAATCTATAAATGAAGTTGTAAGTTGTATCAAATCAAAGCCTTACTATTACTATCTAACAATTGTATCAATCTAGGGTAAACCCTTTGGATTAAGGTTGACCTAATAGTCATTTGTAAATCCTTTAACTAGGTGACATTCCAAGAGAATGGTCTAAAGTCCTCTAACAAGGCTCACTTCTATCAGGGTGATTGAAATCCTTTAGCAGGGTCACATTTAACAATGTGTATATTAACCTTTAATAGGGTTGGCCTTTCACAAGGCATCACTTTAGAAGAGTGAAAAGAGTAGCATGTTACTGGTGGTTTTTCCCAAATTGGGTTTCCACGTAAATCATTTTTTCAAGTGTGTTAATGAATCTATTATGTTTCATGCTTTACATTTTTGTAAGTTGATTTGACAGAAACCTACGAGTTTTAAGTGAATGCATAATCTTATGGATGCATGCATAATGAATAATGTTTTATGGGTTCACTAAGCTTTAAAAAGTTTTATTTATACATTTGGACCTTGGATAATTGATTCACCCCACCCCACCCCCCCCACCCCCAACCCTCTCTGTTATTCTAAAGTATTCCAACACTAAATACATCAAATAACATGATAGAAAAGAATTAAAAAAAAAAGATTAATCAATGTCATAAATTGACACAATGATTCACAAAGTAACTACCACATCCAAGTTCAACACAAAGTCTTGAACTATAATATGTACTAATAGATATATAAATGTAGGTCATGAAGCTCAAAGTCTTAAAACCAGTATTCAGATTATCCTCCTTACTTTTCACTGATTACTATAATTTTTTTTTAAAAATGTCACACTACTATTAAGACTATCTTTTCTCTATCTAAAAACTGACCCTTAACCAATTTTATGCCCCGACATATATAGTTTTAATTTTTGAGAGGCCTCCATCAAAACCCCATTGTCTCAGTTACAAAACAATTATCAAACTTGTTAAAACAATTTTGAAAAGAAAGTTTCAAAAAGATAACTACCATGCAACTAATTTTCTTCATCAAGTTTATTGTCTTTTGACATGGCCTATTTAACCAATTTCTAGCTCCAAAAGGTGTTCACCAACTCATGGGTCACATGAGAATGTTGGTTCTTCAAACTGAGTAATTTTGACCTGCAAGCATCCTTTTTCCACTTTAGCTTTTTAATCCTTTTTCTCTATCTAGGCATGAGCTCCCTGTTCAAATACAACATGGATTCCACATTGGCGATGTAATAAAATTCTAAGGAATAGGAGTGTCACTGTCCTTGATCTTAAACATGGCATCTTGGAAACTTTTTATCAAAGATTTTGAATATGCATTTCCATCCTTGAACTACAAAATACTAGTGGGATTTATTATATGCATGTCTTTCAGGATCCCCTTATGCATTTGCTTGATTTCATTCTCAATCACTCGCATCTCTTCTAAGGTAGATTTATATAGGGAGACTTTCCAATTCATGTTTCTTTTCAATATGAAAAGCATGAAAGGATCCATAGTTTTCATAGGATTTTCATAGAGGAACTTCATTATGTCATTCTTTTCAACCTCTTGCACTTTGAAAACTATTGCCCGACCTCAACCTTCATCTTCTTCCCACATAGGAATAAGGGTTTGGATTTCTCCAAGTAGCACCTCCACTTCTACATATGTAGTGGTAAAATCAAGAAAAAATTTACCTCCTTCCTCCACAACAGACCCAAACCAACTATTTATTACTTCTAAAAAGAGCTTCCCTTTTTGCATTTGTTTGACCAATTGTTAGCTATTAGAAGAATTGGGGTCAAATGATTGAGGAACTTAGATTAAGAGAAGTGTGCCAACTTTCATTACAGAATCAATGTATTTGGCCATAATAATGACCAACCATTTTAGTTCTCTCTTCTCCTTTCTATATATTTTAAATTGATTCAACATGTGGTTAGCAAAGAATTTAAATATGTGATTGTGAGTGTCCCTGGTGAGATTGAAGTCCATGATTGTGACCTTGAAATCTTTGGCTTCCACTTCATGCGAGTCTCCTTTCTGCCTATAGGTAGCTATCTCTACATTCACTTTTCGTGTGATAAGATCTTTGATTAGGTGGGAATCATTATTTACCTTCTTGTTCTTATGAGTGCAAGTGGCATATCTGGTGACTATGTCTTTAATAGGCATAGAGACAGGTTTGAGGCTATGTTTCTTGTTCATCGAATTGGATAACCAGGGAGGTATGCTTCTTGCAACTGTCACCCCTTCATTTATTTTAGTGGGAGTCATGAAATCTAATTAAATCAAATTCATAGTGCCACCAACTCTGTGTCCATTTCTTGATTATCAGATAGTGTAAGGTTGTTCTCTTTATCCTACTCTAAATCCATAAGGTTAGGCTCTTGATCTGTCGTCTAAATTGGCATTGTAGACCTAATTTTGGACCTAGTTTTGGGAGCTAGCATATGGTATGGTGGTACCACTCTTTTCTTCTTCTTAACTATAGAAAGACAACCTACATCATTAGATGAAAGAGGAGTGTTAGAAGGAAAATATTTAGAGAAAGAAATAACCTTTGTAGGTTTTTCAATTTGCATCACACTAGGTGACTTGGTTCTTTTCTCTCATAACCAATTGTCTATGCACTCTAATATGGGCCTAGACCTAAGTTTTATGTCATCTTCCTTGTCTCTATCCTAGTTGACCTCAGGTTGAACCTGTTCAATCATTTCTTTGCAACTTGGCTCATTAACTTCTAAGCCATCCTCAATAAGCCCTTCTAGCTTGAATTTCAACTCCAATGAGGTGATTTGAGAAAATTTTAGCCTTGAGTGATCTCTTTTGGCGACCTCGTGTTTGCTATTGTATTCCTCCCATAAGTCTTCAAATTGAGACACTGGCTAAATCTGATCTCCTAAATAGAGCACTAGTCTTGCAAAATTCTTATTATCAAAACCCCTCCTTTCATGATAGAATCCTAAATTAAAGTTCAATAAATCACTCTTAATTTTTGAAGCATTGATTATTGAATTTCAAGCTAGGGAACCAAGTTTAATGGGGAATGCAGATTCCCATTTTTCTTCAGGGAGGTTATCTTTAACCACAGAAAACATTTGCCTACATATTTTGGCAAACATGAAACAATATAGAGCATACCTTGGTAACCTGATTGGTTTTTTCTCAAAACCCTTATTCTCAAGTAGGTGAACCTAGAAAATTGAATGTAGAAATTCCCATAGTTTTGAACTAACTCTCAGGCTTCTAGGTATATCCTCTTCATTGGGGTTTTAGTAAGGTTGAGATGCACATTTCCTAGAAAGACATCATGTACTCTCTTGAAATCCTCTAATACTATGTCTTTCCTTAGCAAGGTGCAATACTAATATACCTTTATGTCTTCACTCCAAGGTTCATGAAGAATTATGGTGAGATCACACATGCATGCATGAAAGTAATTCAAATAGGAAGACATGTAAAATTCTTGTGTAAAGGCTTGTGAGTGCTTGAGTTGATTCCTTAATGAGCTGGCTATCAACTTGACCCAATCAAGAAATTGTTTACCAGTCAAACCAATGTCTATATAATGAAACATCCATTCTTCAAAAATAAGAACATTAGATGACCCTCTAGCCCTGTGTAACAAAGTATCAAGTCGTGTATATGGGGTTTAATGTGATCCTTAGTGAGCACTTTAGGTAGTCTTGAACCTCCCTTATAAAAGATTTTTGTCCACTTCCTAGCCATCTGATTACGGTATCTTGAAGGGTCTTCTCAGAATTAGACCAAGGACTGAGAAAAGCTAAAACTAGAAAAGAAACACTCTGGTAATTTCAAAAGAGATGAGATGGTTTCCCTGGTAATAGATAGAAAAGGTTAACCATTTTTATACTCTTAGCTTTGACATCATAATGATCTAGATAGTATTGGAGTATTTCTGGGCTCAACAATGCAGTAGGGAAAGCAATTGCTTCAAGGAGATTGCTCATTAGAACCTCAAGACATCCTTTAACCTCTTCTTGCTCTAAAAAAATTTCCTTTAACTTCTCAACCTCAACTCTTGTTAAATTTGTATAAGAAAATACAGGCCTTCGACATTCAAGACTAGAGGTATTTCCAAGAAAGTGCATAACAAACTTCATTTTTAACAGAAAAATGAGCTTTTTAAATCTTTTCTCTAGAAGATAAATGACATTAAAGAAGTAGAAAAGGAAAAATAATTCAACCTCACCTGTAAACCATTGAAAAACCAAAATACTTCTCTTTCTTCTCCCACTGTATTGCTTTTGATTTTTCACAGAATAGAATAAAAATAAGCTCAGACTTGGTTTAAGAAAAACTATTATACCGGGGGAAAGTACCACTGAATGATTAGGCTTTAATGATGAAATTATCTTAGGCTTGTACACACACTTCAAGAAGTCATGATGTCCTTTTATTAAATGTTCATTTGAGGAAAGTGTCCTAACCATCATTATTATTCTTTTGACAACCCTAATTTAGCCTTTGATAAAAGATTTAGCTTCTCCCACTTCTATTGCTAGCTCATCATCCATAATAGGAAATAATGATTTCAAGGAGGTATTTACATCATCATTAGGATGTCATCTTTCATGCCTTGAGACAATTGTCTTATCAAATATTGATTATATTCTTCGGTGACAATTTTCAGTGTTGGAACTTCTTTGAACTTCTTCAAACCTTAGTACAAAGTGGTTCAAAGGTAATACAACAACGTATTTGATAGGTCACACCTAAAAAACAAAATTTTATCCAAAACCTTTGATTGAACTGATTTGAACTACTTTGAACCTTGGTTCAAAGAGGTTCGAACTGGTTCAAGAGACTCATCCATAAGCATTTCACAATAGGGTTCAACTCTTTACGCCTAAGTCAATGAAATACCTTGAAAGGTTCAATGCATATTCTAAGAGGTAGACTCTAGAAAGTGAGGACAAAAAATAGAAAAATTAATCATGGTGACCCAAAAACTAGGGCTAACAATATGCAATCTCAATTGATATGCATAGGACATCAAGTCAAGCTAAAAAATGCAACAGGTTTTCTTTTTTGTTATAGATCATTAATTAGGTATTTTAAATTATAGACCATCATGAACATTATAATTTTGACTCTTATAGGTGAGGGTAATGTCCTCAACATGCAAACAAATCAAGACTTTTTATTTGTTACCTTGTTGAGGACATTCTCTTGGCCATAGTAGCCAAAGTTCTAACATTCACAATGGTCTATAAATTAAAAAACTTATAGACCTATTAAAATAATGTAAACATGTTGCATTTTTTTAGCTCCACATGATGTCCATGCATATGGAATGCAGCTACACATGCATTCTCAATTCAAAGTGGTTGAATCTTATTTTGGATGGGAGGGAGAGAAGCCAAAGACATAAAGAACATGCACCAAAAGATGGGAAAATAATGTCATTTTGCAGGTTTTGAACCTTTTTTTGTTGTATTTTTTCACACATATCCACATGTTATCAATTTCCTTAAAAAAACATATTTGAAGTATTAAACTTTACTTTGTGGACAAATCAAAGTAAGATGGATTAGTGCAAACATTATAATAGACAATGGGACAATGTTTTTGCTAATCCCAAAGGAGATTTACAAGGATATTCTCCCTAAACAACCAACTTGAGGAAAGGCCAATGTTTTGAAAGAGCATGATGTTGGCAGGAATTGAGTAAGCTCAAACATAATCATCACAGATCCAAACACACCTAGAATATAAAAACCTTGCATAATTTAATATTAAAAAAAAATCGTCTAGAATAGAAGTAGGATAAATAAGACACATCCCATCAACTAGATATTTTTATAATGAAAGAAGTAACTAAAAATGTGGGCATAGATAGGAATTGTATAATGTATGCATATATAAGTTGTATAGAATCTAAGAAAGACAAAGGTAGACAAAGATATATACTGATGTAGTTGGAGATAATAAGGACAAGATATATGTATACACTTGATCTTGATAATATCAATATACAAGAGTTCTATTTATTATGCTATGTCTATTTAATGTTCCATGCTTTCATGTTTTTAAACTACAAGTGTTTTGTCTAGATTGACTTCTTACTCACTTTGTATAACTGGGGATAAATAGAAAAGACACAAATTACTTGAACTCACAAACTTTGATCTGTGTTAATACCCATTTTTCTTACTAACAAATAAGAACCATTTCTAGGAAAGGTGTGAATGTAGATAATGTGAAATTTCAAAAAGTGGGATGAAAATAGAAACCATGATAATGTGAAGTTTGGTAAGTGTGTCAAGGATGTTATGATTTAAAAAACTAAGTTATAGCCAAAAGTGTTGGAAAGGATCTTGCATTAATGAGTGCATCAAAGGAGCCCAAACCAAAATCATCAACACAAGTGATGTAAAATAAAAAAGGAAAAGCATAGCTGTATTAATTTTTATCTTCCATACATCAACATCACTAGATTATCCTACATGCCATATAATAAGATCTCACATATCATCAATTCCCATTATAAATCAATGTCATTTCTTCCAATAGACATTAAGAAACTTGTTAAAATATTACTCCTCGCATAAACATTTAGCAACTCTTCTATTGCTTTGAAAATAACTTTAACATATAGAGACTTTGAAAATATTAGGTTAGTCTTTGGTCAGATTCTGTGTTCTACATTTTTTCTTGGTGTTATGATGGCTTTCTGCTTATATCAATTAATTAAATCCTCTCTTAACTTATCCGACACTCCCTTAAACATAACATGCTCCATTAGTAAGAGCGTAGTGTTCATTCAGATAGAAAATATGCCACAATTGCCTTCATTGATTTGTGTGTTGGGTCTTAAATTATCATAGATCACGATCCAAATAAAACACAAGACTTGGGCGAATATGTCTTCATGTTTCCAATTTGTCATGATTAATGACTGGTAATAAAATATTCCATATTTATCTCTACATCTATGTCTCTCCAAGTGATATCTGCATCCCATATATCAAATTTTGCAAAATGGTAGAAAGTTGACGGTCAAATCATTCCATTTATTTTATGATGTTTATATGTAGATTGGAGAAAGACTTAATAATAGTGTCCTTTCTTCTATGTTACAAGCATGATAGAAATGACATACAACTACCTTTCAAATTGAGCCTCCATCCCAATGGTCAAGAGCTTATGACACATAGGATCTTGAGAAATATTTTAGACTGTATTTTCAAAGGTTAGGCATCAAGAACTCTGTGGCATGTTATAGTCTTCTCCTCTTAATGTTTTCTATGTTAGTTTTCCAATTGACCCAGTGGATTTCTACTAACTGTATATCCAATCAAACATCATACATTGCAATGAGAATGAGTTTGAATCATGATGCTCTATCATTAATCAACACCCGCTCAATTCACACTCAATTCTTCCTTTTGACTTGAGGCTTCCCTAAACACATCCATCCATCTGGCTACATGTCCCATTTGAAGGACTCTTTAAATACAAATCAACATTCACTTGAGAACTAAATCTAGGTTTCTTATTAATTGCATGCTTCCCATTCTAATGTATATGTTTACTATGTATAGTTTCATATGTATTTTGTTGATCAATGAATGCAGTGACTTAGATTCTCATATATGTAAATTCTCTTGTCATTTCAACTTCTTGAAGCTTTTTTTGAAGAAATACATGTAGCTTTCCATGTGCCCATAATAACTATGAGCCTATCCATACTAATGATATTGTGATCTATTATCAAATTATTATTTTTCTCCAATATAGGGCTCTCGTCAAAGTTTCAATGTCCTTTCGTCAATCTTTCAATGACGTTTTTCGTCAATTACATGGCAACGTCATTGGAATCTCTTTGGATTTTTTCAAAGTTTTGATGGGGCCTACCATTGATGGCATGGCAAGCTCATTGAAAACCACTAGAAATCGTCAAAGTTTCAAAATCCTAGGGTGGATGTTTCGATGTTAGTGAGGTGGAATCAAATCATGCTCGACGCCACCTTCTGCCAAAGATTGGGTTTATTTTTGATGACATCCTTTGTCAATAAATAGATAGCCTAGTCTTGCATCAAAATTTTGATGAAATTTTAATGACAAAATGTTTTGACCATTTAGTGTAAAAAAATTGACCGACCCTCATTGAAAAATAGGCCCAAATTTACTAGTGTCTTGGTTGTTTTAGTTTTAGAAGTAGAGGATTATTTTGATTACTTTCTTTTCATAGCTTCCAAAGTAGACCTAGGGTTTCTTTAGGTGGATATTCTTCATACATTTTACCTTTTCCATTTTTAATATAAGGTCCCTCTTTAGAAGTTGGGGTTTTCATTTGGACACTTAGAACTCTTTCAAAAATAGGAATATGATCTTTAGAGTGTAATGTTTTAGAGGTGGAAGGCACATATTTGGAAGGTTTGGCTACATCGGATTCAACTTTGAAATATCCCTATGTTTGCAAGTGAGAGGCTGCCCTGAGGGACCAATATTTTGAATTTTGAGTTGAAACTTTATGCAAATAATGAATTCCTCCCAAGGTACAAGGGAAACATATCTTACTAAAATATCTACCAAAAGTTTGATAAGACAGTGATGGGAAACAAAGTTGATTCTACCCTCACAATACTCAACAACAAAATTGGAAAGAAACTTATAGAGAAATTATAGAAAATTCACCATCCTACCATGATGTAAATGATATAACAACTTGAAATGATGAGAATGCAAGACTCAGTACACTAGTACATTTGGGGATAAATTTCAAAGATCATCTATTGGAATTTGATGGCTAGCTATTAGACTGTCAACACATGCCATTGTTAGAGTTATTCTATTAGAATTTATGATGGAAAGGGCATCCATCACAATAACAACATCAGAAATTGTCAAAAATTATGAATTAGATGGAAGAAATTACTGACACATAACATTAGAATAAGCCATAAAAAAAAAATTGTACCATCATCACAATTCTATCGGCATTGGCCACTTTACTATCAAGTGATTTTCAACGGGGTTGCCATTAGGAGTACAACATGTTGGAAATGGAAAGGAGTAACTGAGAGAGGAGGAGTGAATTAGTTACTACAAAACCAAATCCAAGTTCCTTTTAAGATGTCAACACAATATAAAACCAAATCTTGTTGTAACTTAGTTAGCACTGATTATTTTGTCACAACTCACTTACCACTAAATATATTACTGTCACTCAGTTAGCATAGAGATAATTAGATCTTAACAAATTAATATGATTATCCTTTATTAAATTAGTTGTAGAAACATAAAGGAAATAACATGAACACAAGAGAAACCAAAATTTAATGTGGAAACCCAATTTGGGGAAACCACCAATTGCAACTAGTTACTATTTTTCACTCTTCTAAAGTGAGCCCTATTAGGAGCCAACCTTGTTAAAGGTGACAAAACACATTGTTAGATGCGACCCTGTTAGAGGATTTAATTCACCCTATTAGGAGTGACCTTGTTAGAGGTCTTCAGATGCTTCAATCTAGAAATGCCACCTTATTAGAGGATTTTCTGAATAGCTGTTAGGCTAACTCTGTTAGGGGATTTAATTCACTACTATAATTATTAGAGAGTAAAAATGACTTGACCTGATTGCTGATGTAAATGAATTTGTTGATTCAGATCTTAGTTATGACTTGATTACTTGATCCTCCTTTATTAGAATGTTCTTTGCAGCTCAGTCAACTTGGATACTCTGCCCTATATAAATATCCTTCAAATTTGCTTCCTTAATTCATCTTCTTTAATTTCACACTTCAATCCTCAACTTGACCTTTCATATATATGATTCACCTTGTCAAGTCGGCTTGAATACACTTTTAGTCAAATAATTTTCATCCCTTAAGTCAGCTTGTATTAACTAATAAATTTATCAGACTAAATATACTAACAATCAACTAATATAGAATTAAGTACATGGTTAACATAGAGGATCCCTTCATTCACCAAACAATTTAGTTAGAATAGGAGTTTTGATGTTAATCAACTCAACTCGGTTAGAATAGACTTCATGCTAACTTTCCTTTGATAATTGACTAAACTCAGTCAATATAGACTTAGCTTCATTAACTAACTGAGCTTGGTCAATAATGTCTTTGAACTTGGTTATAATTGAATGTCTTTGTTAACTAAACCAACTCAGTTAGAATAGGGTTTCTAATGTTAACTGACCCACCTTGGTCAATACTGACTTCATGTTGAATTTCCTTTGATAATTGATTGAACCTAGTTAATACTAACTCTGCTTCATTAACTGATTAAGCTCAATCAATACAGACTGCTCAGTACATGCTTGACATTTTGTGCAACATCAAAGACAATGTACAATTGAATAATTTTTTTCAATAATCTCCCTCTTTGGCATTGATGGAAACATAACATGTCATAATATAAAGATTTTTTAGAGAAAAAAAAGTAAGGATAATATCCTTAGCTTCACTCTGATTCTCATCTATAGGAAAGTCTCACATTTGAGTGGGAGTCTCATGGTTGAGTGGGAGTGATGGCAGACGACGGTAAGCTAAGGGTTGACAAGTTTAATGGGAACAACTTTCAGTTATGGAAGATGAAAATGGAAGACTATCTTTATCAGAAGGATTTATGGAATTTTTTGGAAGGCAAGATCAAGAATCAGGGATCTATGTCAAATGATGACTAGGATCTTTTGGACAGAAAGGCACTTGGAAGCATTCGATTATGCCTGGCACCATCGATGGCATTTAATATTACAAAAGTGAAGACAACAGAAGAGTTGATGCAAACCCTAGCGAAACTATATGAAAAGCCCTCTGCTTCAAACAAGGTATTTCTCATGAAGCATTTATTTAATATGAAAATGGTAGAAGGTGGATCTATTGCAAATTATTTAAATGAGTTTAATACTATTACTAGTCAGTCATCTTCTATGGGTATCAATTTTGATGAAGAAATTAGGGCTCTTTTGATTTTGTGTTCTTTTCCTGAAAGATGGAATGGCTTGGTAATGGCTATGAGTAATTTTGTTCCTAGATCTAGTGCCCTAAAATATGATGATGTGATCATTGTTATTTTGAGTGAGAAAATTTGTATGAAATATTTTGGTGGATCTAGATCATGAAATGCTTTGAATGCACAAAGTCGAGGTAGAATGACTAATAGAGGAAGTAATTATGGAAATTTTTGAAAATCAAGAGGAAAGTCAAAGGGGAGGAGGTCTCAATCAAGAGGACTAAATGACTACTGGTACTTTAGAAAACCAAGGCATAAAAAGAAAGATTGTTAGACTTGAAAGAAAAATAAAGGAGGTAAACTAGATGGAGACAAGGAGGCAAATGTGGTAAGTAACAAATCCAAAGAGGATGCTTTGCTTCTATCTTTAGAAAGTGTTGATGATTCATGGGTTTTAGATTCTAGTGCTTCATTTCATGCTACACCTCATAGAGTTTATTTCATTGATTATGTCCAAGGGGATTTTGGACTTGTTTATTTGGGGGATAATGAGCCCTGTCATATTGTTGGAAAGGGAATAGTTAAGATTAATTTGCAGAATGAGAATCATTGGCTACTACATGGTGTAAGACATGTTCCAAGGCTAAGTAGGAATTTAATTTTAGTAGGGCAACTCGGTGATGAGGGTTGTGTAGTCACTTTTAATGATAAAAATTGGAAGGTTTCAAAAGGTTCCCTTATAGTAGAAAAAGGTGTGAAAATAGGCACCTTATATCTTTCTACATGTCATATTGTTCCTTCTACTTTAATTGTTTCAAAGAAAAATGAATGTTTCAGAACAATTGTTGTAGTTGAGAAGGGAGAACAAATAGCTTCTATAAATCTTGATACAACCCTATGGCACAACGGACTTGGGCACATGAGTGAGAAATGTACTTCATTCAAAGAATGTTTTACCAGATCTGAAATATGTTAATATGGATTTTTGTGAAAGTTGTGTGTATGGAAAACAAAAGAGAGTAAGTTTTGTGAAGATTGGGAAGGAAAACAAAAAGGAGAAATTAGAGCTTGTGCATATCAATGTATGGGGACCAGTTCAGGTATCTTCCCTTGGAGGCTCTCATTATTATATTACATTTATTGATGATGCAACTAGAAAGGTATGGATTTATTTCCTTAGATAGAAATCTGATGTATTTCAATCTTTTAAGAAATGGAAATGCTTAGTTGAAAATGAGACTGGTAAGAAATTAAAATTTCTCAGATCTGATAATGGTGGTAAGTATTGTAGTCATGAATTTGAATATTATTTCTCCACTAATGATATTTGTAGACAAAAAACTATTCCAAGGACTCCATAGGAAAATGGAGTGGTTGAATGCATGAATAAGACTATAATGGAGCATGCAAGGAGCACGAGGTTGCATGTTGGGTTGTCCTTACACATGTGGATGGAGGTTGTTAATACTACAATATATTTGATTAATAGAGGTCCCTCTACTCCTTTGGGTTGTGGTATTCCAAAGGAAGCATGGACTGGTAAGAAGGTGAGTTATTCTTTTCTCAATACCTTCGATTGTGAAGCATTTTCTCATATAGATTTTGAAAATAGAACCAAGCTAGAAGCTAATTCAAAGAAATGCATATTTGTTAGATATGACATTAATGAATTTGGTTATAGGCTTTGGGATCTCAAAAATCATAAAATTGTAAGAAGTAGGGATGTCATATTCAATGAGAAAGTGTTGTACAAAGATTTGTTGCAGCAATATGAGAAGAAAGAAGATGATTATTTACTATTGGATGATACTCCAAAAGATGATGTTCCAGCCATTCCTCATGATATGCAACAACTGCAATAACAAATACCACACACACCAGTGAATGTTAGACAGTCAACAAGGCAAACTAGACCTCTAGAAAGATTTTTTCCCTCTTTGTATTCTATTTTATTAACAGATGTTGGTGAACCTAAATGTTATGATGAAGCTGTGCAGGTGGATACTAAGATTCAATGGGAGTCTGCAATGAAAGATGAAATTGACTCTTTGTCGAAGAATAAGACACAAGATTTATGCAAGTTGCCTAGAGGTAAAAGAGCTTTAAAAAATAAGTGGGTTTATAGGTTAAAAGAAGAGGATGGAGGTGAGAAAATATTTAAAGCTAGGTTAGTTATAAAAGGATTTGCACATAAAAAGGGCATTGATTTTGATGCGATATTTTCTCTTGTTGTTAAGATGACTTCTATCCATATTGTTTTAAGTATTGTGGCTACTGAAGATTTGCATTTAGAGCAGCTTGATGTTAAAACAACCTTCCTTCATGGTGATTTGGATGAAGAGATATATATGGCTCAACCACAGGGATTTGAGGTCAAAGGTAAGGAGAACTTAGTGTGCAAATTGAAGAAAAGTTTATATGGCTTGAAGCAAGCACCTCAACAATTGTATCTAAAATTTGACAGTTTTATGCATAAGCATGGATACAATAGGTCTCATTTAGATCATTGTGTTTATTTTAAGAGGTTGGATGATGACAACTACATTATTTTATGTTTATATTTTGATGACATGCTTGTAACTAGGTCTAACATGGATCATATTAAGGGGCTGAAACACCAGTTAGCACATGCATTTGCTATGAAGGATTTGGGGGCAGCAAAACAAATCCTTGGTATGAAGATTTGTAGAGATAGGAAGAATAGAAAATTGACACTATCTCAGGCTGATTATGTTGAGAAGGTGTTGCAACATTTCTCTATGGAGAATGCTAAAGCTATCAGCACACCTTTACCTAGTCATTTGAAGTTGACTAAGGAGATGTGTCCTGAGACACAAGAAGAGGAGGCTAAGATGTCCAAGGTACCCTATGCTTCAACTATAGGAAGCTTTATGTATGCTAGGTATGTACAAGGCCATATATTGCGCATGTAGTGGGAGTCGTTAGCAGGTATATGAGTCATCCATGAATTGAGCATTGGAATACAGTCAAATAGATTCTCAAATATTTGAGAGAAATATCCAATAAGTGTTTACACTTTGGGGGCTCTACTACTGATTTATAGGGCTATGTTGACTCAAATTTGGTAGGGGATATTGATACCAACTAGAGTACTATAGGTCATGTCTTTTCTTTTGGTGGGGCAATCGTGAGTTAGGTTTCTAGGTTACAGAAGGTTAATGCTTTATCCACTATAGAGGCAGAGTATGTTGCTACTCTAGAGGTAGCTAAGGAGATGATATGGCTTTAGTTCTTCTTAGAAGAATTGGGACACCGTCATAAGGATGATTATTTTTTTATAGATAGTATGAGTGCCATTTGTTATCTAAGGTTTTGGAACCCTAAATATTTCCCCTCTGAGAGATTAGAAACCTATAAAACTTAAAAATTATTTTGCATTTATATTATTTAATTCTTTAATGAATTAAATATTTTAAATACAAAGTCATTAAATATTAAACCATTACTCTAATTTCTCATATGATTAATCCTATAATGAATTAATTATTATTATAATATGATGGTGAAAATAAAAGAGTTAATTCCAAGGGTAAGTTGATGGAGCAATTATATTTGGAAACGAATGTTAAAATAATTAATTCTTTTTAAAGGATTAATTATTATTATTGTAATTTGCATTAGTTAGGGTATATTGGAAAGTTCAAAATAATTAATTCTTTAACAAAATTAATTACCACTATAATGGGAAAATGGGTTTGGCAAGAAGAAGTTAGGGTAGTTGCTAAACTTCTTGGAAAAAAATATTTAATGGGAGAAAACTATTGTAAGAGGGTTCTTCTGGGGTTAGGGAAATTGTCTACACATTTTTCAAGATAGGAGAGGGCATTTTGAGTTCAAAAAATTTGTAACAAATAGAGGAGGGGAATTTGTTTATCTTTCTGCAATTTGATTGTACTAGCAGGGACAAAATGATTCTATAGTTATTTTGTTATGTTTCTTTTCAATAAAGAGAAACATACCATATCAGATCTTGAGGTCTGGATGTTTATTTTTTTGATTGAAATCAATTATATAATTGTTTCTTTCTAAGTCAAAGATATATCTCCCACAGAACAAAGCCTGGAGAGTGGAATACCAAATGAAAACTTGTCAGAAGATTTTTCAAATTCAGAACTTGATTCTTTTATATTTGGAACTACTAATGATATTCCATCAAGTTATATTATTCAAGACGGTTGAAAAGATCAATGTACACAAGGGAAGATTGATGAGGAAGAAACAAAAATTTCTTGTCAATTCAGCAAACAAAAGGAATGTGTGTCTTTCTCATCTGGTTGCACACAATATCTTTAGGAGCAGTCACAACCTAAAGGGTTAAAGGGGCTTGCTGTCATAGAGGTTTACACCCTTGTCCAAAGTCTTACCTAAGGACAACCTTGTGAAACATGGAAACAACCTCCAAGCTATGGGACTTGAACTGTGAAGTTGAATCTTTGGAGAAGGCTGGCTTCCTCTTACTATCAGGGTGCACCTAACTATTCTTAGAGAAGAAAAGGGAGAAGGAGAGCATGAAAAAAAATCTACCTATTCTGATCTAAGGAGGCGATGCACCAAAATAGAGTGTTCAAACCAATCTCTACCCATATATGCACTATTGAAGCATTATGACACCAAAAGATATACACATTCAGACTTACTTTAATCTAACAACCACATGCAAGTCAGAAAACCAGAATGAATGACACAAGGAAAGAGAGATTCACTTATATATCATTCATAGGCCAAAAGAGATACAACCTGTAGGTTACAGATCTCTATAACACACCAATGAGAGGCAAATAGTTCTTGCACTTTCACATTAATGGCTGAAGGAGATAAGGCAGAATGTCATACAGTTCAGAGGCAAAGGGAATTTTACACTGAAGATTTGGATAGCAATATCAGAGAAATCAAAGAAGGTTCAACCTTTTGAAAATTTACATAAATTGCCTTTATAGTTCAAGCATAATTGAGATGTCCTCTTACTGAAGTTACTCTACAACCACTACCATTAAGTCCTGCAAAGAATAATCATGGGGATCCAGATGCAATGATATCTAATCTTGTTGGAACAAGGTCTTGAGAAGACAAAAATGGTGCCATTAAATCATTTGACCAAGTAGACGGATCAGATCAAAGGTGATGGAGTGTTCTCCTCGAGGTAGCATTCATTCCAGAGTGGTTAGCATCGATCACAAGGATCATATCGTGTGGGAAAACTTGATTTCCCCTATTCTAGCTCGTGGATCAACAAAGTCAGTAGGTCAAACAAATCCTATAAGCAGAATGTACCACGTGGGCCAATGATCTTCCTTTGTTTTGCCACCCCGCAATGTCTGCACATGGTTGACCACACCTTTTAACTAACCGCACCACCTCCTCAGAACCCTGACCGTGATAGCCACATAACCACAAACCCAACTGTCCATGCTAACTGTTAATACCTAGGTTGGACCTGCCGGGACATGTGTTGCAAGGGGACTTCCCTACATTTCTTAATCTTCATGCAACTCCATAATGCGAGAAAGCCTTGATCGTTGATCTCTTGCAAAATCAACGATTGTGAAAGATCCCCATATACTGTGTTTGCCCCCTCAAAATTCTTAGGCTCACAAGACACTTATCATACACCTGCCATCCAACTCAGCAACCACCCTAGTAGCACCTTGGTGACCCACACAAGAAATAGGTCCCACAGAGACATGCGACAGCGAGGCACTCTCCCACATTACTTAAAGTCTTTGCATCTTGATAATGCGGGGAAGCCTCAGCCGTGGATCTATTCGCATCGAACGGTCAAAACTCAACACGTATTTGTGAGAAGGGCAGGCCTGTGACATCATTTGAGATAGGTGTCACTAGGACGCTTGCCCACAATAATTAAAACCCTTGCACTTCCATCAAGTGGGAAAGTGCCAGCCCTTGATCCTCGCAGATTTGACAATGGAAGTTCCTCATGCATTATTCTTTGAACAAGGTGAGCCTGTGACGTCATTCCCTCCACTTGGCATGAAGAGGCTTCCTCGCATTGCTTAAAGTCTTCACATATTGATAATGTGGGGATGCACCAATCGTTGATCTAATTTGTATCCACGGTGCTCAAAATATGTATCTTCTAGACCTCTACAAGATCAACCATGACATCGTCTGGACACATGTCACCAAAGTGCTTCCCCGCACTATTAGAAAGTCTGACAAAGCTCAAAATGCAAGAAAGCAGGCACCAATCAAACTGCCAGCTCAACCTGCCACCCTGCCTATCCTATCTGCAATGGCCCAAAGAAGATGGACCCACCTGAACCATGTGTCACCAAGGGGCTTTCCCATAATATTTAAAGATTGTGCATTTGGAGAATGCGAGAAAGTGCCCACCTTAGATTTGAACTAGATCTGACGGCGCAAAAAGTTGCAGGCTGACGGAACAAAAAATAAGATTTTATCATTTTAAAAAAAAAATATTTCTCAGGTGCTTAAATAATATTAAATATGGGAACTAGCCATTGGGTGGGCTAAACTTTTGAATTCAAACTTGGCGGTGGTGAAATAAGATAACAGGGCTCAAATAATTTTCTAAAAGTATGGCTAATCACACAATGAAAAATCCATAAAGGTGCTTGAATAGCTCTTCTTGTGAGCACAAAATCAATTATGAATTGTTTTTGTTTGATCACATGGAAACTAATAAAGAGTCTCTTCAACTGGAGGCATTCAAAACTACTAAGAAAATTGAGATAGAAGTCAAGAGAAATTCTCTTATCCCCAAACCAATTCCATGTACACAATTTGAGTTAGAAGTATTTAGGTTTGACTATGAGGATGGGTTGATGGATTTTGGTCCTCTGTTGGACTCTTTTTGTGTTGAGATAGACTTCATAGACAGTTTCTTGGAACCTGAATCTTTGAAGGAGGAAGTTGCAAATTTAAATGAGAACTATGTGGGTAATCACTTCAATAATTTTGGGAAAGACTATCACCATAAAGACTCCCTTTTATTTGCCAAGAATCTCATGGAAGATGTCAAGAGTGTTGAGAAGAAACAACTTGTGCAAGAAGATATTGAGGTGACACTATTGATGGGCTATAATGTTGGCTAGCTTTTTGGTTTTAACCTACTATCCAAAAAGCTTATAGTTGTCAAGTTTTTCTTTTCAATGGTTGTACTCCAACTTTCAGGAATGGACTTACTTAGGCACCAACCATTGTTTCATACCGATGCATACTTTTCTCAACTAGTTAATGGTTTTCCATGAGTAGCTAGGTACATTCTTCTGAGTATGGGTTACTTGCCCTACTTTTTATACATAAAGCTTTTGTTGTGGCTAGGTGTGGCTTGCTTTGTTCCTTTTTGTGGTGCTAGTAGTTTTTTTGTTTTTGGTGTTCCCCTATTCTTTTCTTCATTGCAAGTAGCTCTCTTTGTTCTCTACCCTATGACTCTATTTCCCTAATGGATTTTTTCATTAATGGAGCAGATATATTTTTCAACTACATGGGCTCCAAACATTTCACTTCAAGAAATTGGGGTTCTTTGAAAAATAAATGATGATAAGTTGGTATAATGGAATAATATTCATCTTTTTCATCAATGGAATGTGTGGGAAAATATTTAATGACGAACTATAGTTAAAAAGGAATATATCCATTGGTTGGAGACTTGGAAGCATTGTGTATTGTTATCACTATAGTTGGTTACTATCGAGCCTTTTCACTTGACAATATATAATAGTGGGTCAAAGTAGAAATTTGGAATGGTATGCCTTCTTTATTAGGTATTCATGACTGCAACTTGTATAGAGTTATATAAAATTTGAAAGTGTGGATAGGTGTACCTAATTTATCAGATGTATATGGGGAGATTCATTTTGGCCATCATATATCAAGATGATTCCTTAAAAGCTCAATATGTCAAGGCTAAGACATTAAGAATCTATGTTGCTAAGTTAGATAATTCCTCATCAAGGAAATCCAAAATGTGATTAATAGAAGACAACGAAACCTATTAAGGTATTGGTCTAAAATTCTCATGCTTAAAAGCTACAATCATGGGCCATGGAGGTTGCTTGAAGGCAATGCGATTCCAATATGCAAAGTTTGACACTTCTTCTCCATCCAAGAAAGAGAAATAAGTGAAGGAATAACCCACAGACTTACAACTGATAATTCCTTTTGGCATCACCATAAAATATGAACCCTAATCTATGAGTAAATGTGATGATAGGTAGTGGAGGCCCAACCACTCCAGAAGACCTTAGTATAGTTTATCCAACTGCATTTTCTCAAGAAGTTCCACAAATTCGAGGCATTTTGTCACTATTGTTAACACCAAGAACTAGAAATCTTAAAAGCACTCCATCGGGGAATAGCTCTAAATTTCAAAATTACATTTGTACTATCAGAACACTCCTTCAAGCATTCAAAATGCTAGAAGTCCAAATTCTCAGACCAGTTCTCTATTAGTGGTAGTTGTGAATTGCAAAAATCTAAGTCTTTGAGTCACTCCACTATTTGCGATTGATGGAAGTTTTTCTTCAGGAATTAGTTCAAGTTTGATTCCTCAATAAGGCTCTCTGTATGAGTTGACTCCATCTACTACTCAGTCTAGACACTTTCCCAAGCAGCAAGGTACACATGTTGCTGGAAGGAAAATGAGTGGTGGTGCCTTCAAGAAATTATTAGAAAGGCTCAGATCTAAAAATCATAATATGCATTATCTTATCGTTGGGAAAAGCATGGTACAAACAAGTCTATTACTATCAAGTTGATGGAATTGATTATAAGATCAGATTTATTTTTGCATCTTCACATAATCACCTATCTTCTTTCATCAACAATGCTGTACAATATCAAGGGAGATTCTGATGCAAAGAAAAATAGCTTGGTGTTCAAGTGCGATAAAAAGTGAGGATTGCTCTCCATGAGGCCACTTTAAATGGAAATGAAAGGCTCTTCCATCTTTTGATGTCCATAAATCCAAGATAGGGATGGTTTGGATGAGTGGTGAAGGAGTTTTGAGTCTCATGCTTAAAATAGGCTAACCCTAATTAGGGTGGTGACGTGATAGCTAGAAGATAAAAGAGGCAAACCCAATCCATCTTGCAAGGTAATCATTGTTATCTGCCATCAAAGATGCATTGATGATAATGGAGGATATAAATTCAAAATTAGGCCTTGTTTCATTGCAAGTAATATGTTTTAGCTTTCCAAGTGCTTGATAAATTCGTAAATGAATATGGGCATTTTCCATATGCTACATCTGAAGAAGATGCAAGTATTTTTGTTGAAATACTAAAGACCATTAATGAAGCATCTTCTATTGATGAAGTTGGATAGTATTGATGAAAATGTTTTAAAGCATTTTGCTAGTGGCTCATGAGCTGTACTGAATCCAATGGCATCTATGTTTGGCAGACTTGTTGGACAGGAGGTTGTCAAAGCATGTTCTAGGAAGTTTCACCCACTTTTTTAGTTTTTCTATTTTGACTCATTGCAATCCCTTCCAGTTGACCCACTTCATCCAAAGGATGTTTATCCTTTAAACTATTGTTATGATGCCCAAATATTTGTATTTGGAAGATCACCCAAAAGGAACTTTTATTATGAGTTTGGCTCTTGAGAAACAAATGGATTGTGATGTAGCTATAGGTTCTTATATCACACTCAATAGCCTTGATGCTTCAAATGAAGTTATAAAACACCAATTGTGATGGAATCCCAATATTAGAAATCACTTTGTTGATGTTGTTGCATAACTTGGTTTAATTAGATAAGGAAACACTGAAAGGAGTTCTTAGACCAGTTATGGTATTTCTGCTCAAGCCTTAATAGAAGTCATGAAAGTTCATGATGGATGTGAGCCTCCTACTACTCTTACTTCTAAAATTCTACAAAAGTTTGGACTTTCTTCACCAAAAAAATGTTATTGGATGAACATTTGCAGATCCTTCATGGGTTCATATAGCTACTCTTGTACCTGTGGTGAAGACTTGTGCAGAAGCAGGTGATCAAGTGACACAAAAACTTTTGCATAATGATGTTCAAAAGCTTTCTGATAGTGCCAAAGATTTTGTTTGAAGACTAGGGCATGAGTAGGAAGAATGTTTTAAAATATTTTCCACTTGTCATGGTCAGTAGTGCATGCAAAAGTAGTAGTCACTTCAACCTTGAAATAGATGTTATTATAAAATCCATCAAATTTTCACATTTTTCCTTGAACAAATGAGAGTCTGACTCATGAAGAAAAGTTTTATTCACCTAAAGTTGAAGTTGAAGCAACTTTGCAGTTCATGAGAAGATGCCAAATGCTAGAAGGATAACTCCAATACACCTATGTAGCACAATGCGTATGTTGTTTAATGGAGTCTAGAAGATGGTGCAGCATTGGATAAACCCAAGCTTGTGGTAATAAAATAATCAAAGGCTTTCTAATGGATGATAATCAAGGGGATTTTATTTGATAGTCCTATGTAACAAAGAAGTGATGAGGTGTATGATGCATTGTGACAAATTGTTTCAAAGCTTGAATCTCTCCAAAGTGATGCTGCCACATACATTGCAATATTCATTCAAATGGTAAAGGAAATAATGACTCTAGACTCTACTACTCTAATTTCTCATATGATTAATTCTATAATGAATTAATTATTATTATAATATGAGGGTGAAAATAAAAGAGCTAATTCCAAGGGTAAGTTGATGGAGCAATTATCTTTGGAAAAGAATGTTAAAATAATTAATTCTTTTTAAAGGATTAATTATTATTATTGTAATTTGCATTAGTTAGGGTATATTGGAAAGTTCAAAATAATTAATTCTTTAATAGAATTAATTACCACTGTAATGGGAAAATGGGTTCAGCAAGAAGAAGTTAGGGTAGTTGCTAAACTTCTTGGCAAAATTTATTTGATGGGATAAAACTATTGTAAGAGGGTTCTTCTAGGGTTAGGGAAAATGTCTGCACCTTTTTCAAGATAGGAGAGGGCATTTTGAGTTCAAAAAATTTGTAACAAATAGAGGAGGGGAATTTGTTTATCTTTTTGCAATTTGATTGTACTAGCAGGGAAAAATGATTCTATAGTTATTTTGTTATGTTTCTTTGCAATAAAGAGAAATATACCATATCAGATCTTGAGGTCTGGATGTTTATTTTTTTGATTGAAATCAATTATATAATTGTTTCTTTCTGATTCAAAGATACAATCTTGCAGTATTATGTTTGTAAATTAGTTGGTTTATGAATTTTTATTTTGCGTATAAATTCATATAGCCCCTTCAATTTTCTCTGCAATATGGAAGACTTGGTAGATGGTCCTGTGGCTATTTGCTAGTTTTTCATTCATTATTGACTTATTAATCTGATAATCACATTTGTTACATGATGACAGATGAATATAAAAAAATCCTTTGTGTCTTCAGGTTAAAGACATAATCAGTTTGTTACATTCATTGTATATCTTTTATGAGGGAGTTGTACCTCTCAATTTAGAGGAGAGTTATTAATCAATGATAACTCATCCAACTGTTAGTACATTTTTTCTTTCTTGTTGGGCATATTGAGTCAAGTTTTGCAATTTATGTGAAGGACAATTTTTTTTACTAACACCATTCATCTTGCAAAGAATTTAGCTCTACATTCAAAGACCAAACACATACAGTTGCGGTACCATTTAAAGTTGGACAAGATACATACAGATGAAAATCCAATAGATATGTTTACAAAGGTAGTACTAAGGGAGAAGTTGAACTCCTCTTTAGTTTTAGTTGGTGTTCTAGACTAAACATGAATACAAGAACAATAGAGTCCAGGGTGGTTTGATCTAGTGGGAGACTCATGGAGTAGCACCATAGCTATAGGATCAGTCTCCAAGTGGGAGATTGTCATTTAGTGTGGAGCTTGATCAGTCCCCAAGTGGGAGATTTTTAGATTGTGGTGAATGATCAGGGAAGTACTGTACATACTCCATAATTCCTTGCCAAGGTTAGGGCCAAAAAAAATTTGGCCCTATTTTATTAGGATTTTGGGATAACATGTAATAATTAATTATAACCCTAAAGTAGTAAAAATACTTGTATAAAAAAGCTTAGGGTTAGGGATTATTTAATAGTGATGATGCAAAAATTAGTTCTTGCGGCAGTATTGAGCTGTAAGGGATCATAGATTGTAATTAGGTTGTAATCACTGGATCGTAATAATATCAGACTTTTTGTTTGGTGGACATAGCCCAAGGATTGGGTGAACCATGTTAAATCTTGGTGTCTTGTGTTCTTTTCTATGGGATTTATTATCTTTTGATATTGTTTATATTTGCATGTAATTGTTATTTCTATCTGTGGTTTGATCCTAACAACTTGTTTGAGACCATATAAAGCTTTGTGTGATCTACAAATCATATTACTTTTATTAGGATCTATGAAACCTTCAGGTTGCTTGATGTAGACTTCTTCTTCTAAGATTCCATTTAAGAAAGCTAGCTTTACATCCACCTAATATACTTTGAATCCTTTATGTGCAACATAAGAAAGTAGTGTTCTAATACCTTCTAGTCTTGCAACAGGAGAAAAAGTTTCTCCATAATCAATACCTTCTTCTTGAGCATAACCTTTGCATACTAACCTTGCCTTGTTCCTTGAAACTTCTCTATTTTTAATCAACTTATTTATGAATACCCATTTTGTGCCAATTACATTTTTGTCCTTGGGTCTAGGAACAAGAGTCCAACTTTTGTTCCTTTCGATTTATTCAATCTCTTCATTCATTGCCTCAATCCAACTTTCATTGTCTAATGCACATTTAACAACTCTAGGTTCAAAAAAAGTAATAAAACATGTACCTTTTAGTTTGTTCCTTGTCATTGTGCCTTTTGACTGATATCCAATGATTTCTCAAGTGCATGAGGCCTTTTGACATATTGAGAAAGTATAGGTACCTTCTCTTTGGATTTAGAACTTGTTTAACTCTATTCACCATGCTCAAGATGATATTCTAAATCATAATTGGGTCCCACTATCTATAACTTGAGTCCTTCAGACTGTGACTCAGTTTTCACTAGCTAAAACTTGGGTCCTTCTGACTAAGACTTGGGTCCTTAAGACTGTGACTTGGGTTGTACTGGTTGCAACTTGGGTTGAACTAGCTACAACTCGATCTCCTCTATATAAAACTTTGTTCCCACAATCTATGAGTCGGGTACCTTTGCCTAATCTAGCAAACATGAAATTTCAATTAGATCTAGATAAAATAGATTACCTTTTGTTTGATTACTAGTCCCAACTAGATTTCCTTTTCCATCCAACAACTTGGCCTTTCCATTGATGAATTTTACATTAAATCAAATATTGTTCAATTGTGCCATACTAAGTACATTATGTTTAAGTCCTTTAACCCAATAATAATTGTCACATCTGAGTTCATCATTTAATACAATGCAACCTTTTCCTTTTACATAACAAGGTTCATCATTTCCAAATCTAACATGCCCACCATCATAGTGTTTGAAGTGCTCAAATTTTTATTTATCACCAGTCATGTGGTGAGAACAACCACTATCAATAATCCATGTGTCATTCTTGCTAATATGAGAAATGAGGTCCATCTTATCATTTTCATCATCTAATTCATCTTCAATAGCAATGTAAACCATTTCATCTTCATCACTTCTATCAGAGTCTTTAGCCATGTAAAAAGATTTCTTACCTTTATTCTTGTAGTCTTTGTAGCTTTTCAAATCTTTCTTTCCTTCATACTTGCCACGATTCTTTTCTTCTTTGACTTCTTTGTTTGGACATCTTGCAACAATGTGACCAACTTCTTGACAATAAAAATAGATTAGGGGCATTTTACCTTTGTACTTTCCTTTGTCTTTAGGGAACCTTCTTGCAAGCAGGGCTTTAATGACTTCAAGGTCATCATAAAAATTATCTTCATCTTCACTGTCAGACTTTTTGCTTTTAGATTTCCCACCTTTCTTCTTGAGTGATAGTTTAGCTTGAAATGTAGATTCAATGCTACCAGAGTTAGGAACATAGTTATCAAAGTTATCTAACTCAAAGGTTGTCAACCTTCCCACTAATGCATCCAAATTTATATCATTTTTGGGATCACATCTCATTTCTTGAATAACTAAAACTCTAATTGCATAAATAGGAAGAAGAGTTCTGAGTACCTTGCTAACCACTATCACATCATCTATTTCCCCTCCTGATGCTCTGATTACACTCATAGTTTCTTTGATTCTTTTATTGTATTGTGCAATGTTTCCATCTTCTCACATCTTCATTTGATCAAACTAAGCTCTTAGACTTTCTTCCTTAGCTCTCCTCACATTTTCATCTCCTCCATATATATCTTTTAGGTTGATCCACATTTCATGAGTAGTAGAACAAACTTTGATTTCTTCATATTCAACATAATTAAGAGTAGAAACAATGTCAATCATCATTATGTTGTGATTCTTCTTTTCCATAATTTGGTCCATAGACAAAGGTCTGGAAAGTTCCACATACTTGTTCTCTAGATATTTTAGGCCTGTATCTCTAGTGGTTTCCAAATGCAGCTTCATGAGTTATTTCCATGCTTGGAAGTTATCTCTATTCAAATTAGGAATTTCCCTTCTATAAGACATCTTGATCTTTAGCTTAGGTCCTTGAAACCTTATCTACAAGCACCAAAATCTATGATACCAATTGTTGGAGATGGAAATGAGTAACTGAGAGGAGAGGGGTGAATAAATTTTTATAAAAACAAATCCAAGTTCCCTTTAAGATGTTAACACAATATAAAACCAAATCCTACTATAATTCAGTTAACACTAAATATTCTGTTGTAACTCGATTAAGACTGAATATAATACTGTCACTCGGTTAGCATAGCGATAATTAGATCTTAATATATTAATGTGATTGGAATTTATTAACTTAGTTGCATAAACATAAAGGAAACAACATGAACACAAGAGACACCAATATTTAACAGGGAAACTCAATTTGGGAAAACCACCAATTGCAACTAGTTACTATTTTTCACTCTTCTGAAGTGAGCCCTATTAGGAGACAACCCTGTTAAAGGTTACAAAACACATTGTTAGGTGTGACCATTTTAGAGGATTTAATTCACCATATTAGGAGTGGCCTTGTTAGAGGTTTTCAGACACTTCAATCTAGAAATGCCACCTTGTTAGAGGATTTGTTGAATAGTTGTTAGGCTAACTCTATTAGGATATTTGATTCACTACTACAATTATTAGAGAGTAACAATTACTTGACCTTATTGTTAATGCAACTGAATTTTTTGATTCAAATCTCACTTATGGCATGATTGCTTGATCCTCCTTGATCAAAATGTTCTTTGCAGCTCAATCAGCTCAAATGCTCTTCCCTATACAGATATCCTTCAAATTCACTTCCTTAATTCATCTTCTTTAATTCCACACTTCAATCCTCAACTTGACCTTTCATATATATGATTCACCTTGCCAAGTTAGCTTGATACTCTTTTAATCAAACAATTTTCATCCCTTAAGTTGGCTTGTATTAACCAATAAATTTATTAAACTAAATATGCTAACAATCAACTAATATAAAATTGAGTACTTAGTCAACATAGATGATCCCTTCA
This sequence comes from Cupressus sempervirens, assembly GCA_028749045.1. NCBI lineage: Eukaryota > Viridiplantae > Streptophyta > Pinopsida > Cupressales > Cupressaceae > Cupressus > Cupressus sempervirens. The sequence continues at coordinate 650,553,823 of CM053784.1, read as the reverse complement.
TTAACTGACCCAACTCAGTTAGAACAAGATTTCTAATGTTAACTGATCCAACTCAGTCAATATTGTCAATATCAACTTCATGCTAACTTTCCTTCAATAATCAACTAAACTTTGTCAATACTGACTCAGCTTTATTAACCGACTAAGCTCAGTCAATACTGATTGCTTGGTAAAGGCTTGACATTTTGTTTAACATCAAAGAAAATATACATTTGAATAATTATTTTCAACACAACAACCCTACCAGAATCATCTATTGCAAATACTAAGTCACTTTCAAAATTTTGACAACAACACTATATTTGCATTAGACACTTTTAATGGGGACATCATTGGAGTATAGGGTCCCCATTAGAAGTGTACATTGCAAATGTAGAATTTCTATTGAAATTCTAATGCATTTAGATTTTTTTAAAAATTAAATTTAATGAATAGATAGAGATTCAATGGGTTTTGATTTTTCCCTCAAAGCTACATATGCTTTGTTGGAAATGATTGAAATAATCATGAATGAAGAATAATGGAACTGGCAAAGAATGTTTTCAATCATTTTTTTGTCATTGATGTCAAACTTGCTACTTGCAGGAATGAAAATTGCTTAAGTGATCCAAATACTATTGATTGACAAGGAGGTGGCAATCAATAAGATGTGACTAAAGTACCTAGAGAAAGGTTGAAGTTATGATGTTTTAATGAAGTATAAGGATTAGCTAAGCCATTGATGAAATAGTGTATTGATGACATACTCTAAGAGGATGGACACACTAAGACACAAAAAAGATGTAAGGTTTAACTAAGTCATTTGTAAAGCCTAACTAAGTTCATTGGAGAGAGCCAAGCAAGCTAGTTAGAGCTGAACAGATTCTCAGTTGAAGTCAAGCAAGTTCAACTTTAGTGTGTGCCGAGTGATCTTTAGGTGCCGAGTGATATTTAGGTGCCAAGTAACACAGAATTGGTTAGGTGCCAAGCATCAGAAAAAGGTAATGGATGCCGAGCAAATTTCTTCAGGTGCTGAGCATCAGTAAACCAATGATGTTGAGTTGCTACATTATTTGTTAAGTCAAAGATTTTCCAGATCAGCAGTGATAAGTTTGTTACATCAAATTTTATGAATTAGTTGGATGATAAGGATGATGAGTAGATGTCACAAAATTTTAGGTAAACCATGAAAACCAATTCAAGGAAAATGCTAATGGATTTATCATGAAGTTTCTAGAAGAAGCAATTTGGAGGGAAAATAATACTGCTTTCTCAAGATCAAATCAAGATTTGAGCGAAAAATGAAGAACAAAACTTCTTTATAAGGAGTTACAAGTTAGAGATCAAGTGCGCATGTATGAGAGGGAGTTGTTCATAAGTATGGTTGTTCGAAGAAGCCAAGGGGTGTAAGTATAGAGCATCAAGACTTTGAGTTGATCAAGTGATCATGGAGTGCATTGGCATAACGAGTGGAAGAACTCAAGGAGACAGATCTTGAAGGGTGAACAAGCTGTCAGCACTACAAGGGAGGAAAGCCAAGCAAAGAAAAGAACTGAAGAGTGATATAAAATCTGCAAGGTTAGAGTTGCAATCTGAATTGGGTCAAAACCCTTCTAATACTCTCTTACCATTGTATTAGATATCGAAATCCTACATTGCTAGGTTAGCTTAACAACTAGGTGGATAAGCCTCAAGAAAAGGATAAAGAGATCCCTAGGAGAAGGATGAAGAGATCCCCAGGAGAAGGATAAAGAGATCCTTAGGAGGAGGATAGGAGATCCTTAGAGAGGGATGAAAGATTCTCTTGAGAAGGTGACTGTAAATCCCATGGACTTGGGTGAGCCTAACAACTCTATTTAAATCCTTTAATAGGGTGACATTCCAAGTTGAATGTTCTTAAGTCCTCTAATAGGGCACACTACTAACAGGGTGTAGAAATCCTTTAACAGGGTCACATTTAACAATGTGTTGTAGCCTTTAACAAGGCAGACCATCAAAAGTGGTTTAAATCAATTGCATAGTTATTTTGTGGGTATCATCCCCACCCCAGTTTTACCTTCTTATTCCTGGAGGGTTTTTGGGTCATCAAAATCCTTAGTGTTATGGTGTGATGCATGCTATCTTTCATGGTTGTTTAATGTTTAATTGCATGCATGATAATTTCAGTTATGTGCCATTAAGGATTAGAAGAAAAAGTTGTATTGGACATTATTGGACCTTGAATAACTGATTCACCCACCCCTCCACCCTTAGTTATTCTAAAGAATTCTATCATGTTTCTTGTGCAACAATATTATTGCTTGATATAAAATGCCTTAGAAAATGAAAATTGGGTCAGATGGACATAAACATGTTCAAATTATTTGCAATGGATAAAGAGCCAATAGAAAAGATGCCTAAATTTGAAGATTAGAAGAAGAAGCCAAAGAAATTAATATTGTAAATGATGAATGTGGAATTAATAAATGGAGACTACCACTAAGGAAGAAGAAGAGAAAATCTATTAACATTATATTTTACAACCTCAAAACTAAAGGCAAATAGTGGTGGATGTTAGCTTGTTAGGTATTGTTGTGATTCTTGGAGGCATCATAGAGGTGTTCATCATAGTCAATCTAGAGAAAGTGACAACAATGAGAGGGTTGCTAATTAAATTCAAAAGTTACAACTTTTACATGTATTTGAACATGCTCACATATCTAGTATTAGTTGTATGTGCATATCAATGTTTAATCATAATGAGATGTGAATGAGAGATAAGTCAAATGGTATTATTTAAGTTAGAAACCAAGGAATGCTAAGAGCATCCTCTAAATATCAACATGGACGAAGCATATCAAGTTTTAAAATGCATTAGAAGAAGGCTCTTTTCCCATGCTTTCAAGGAATCAAGACAAGTCCAAAATTATAAGAAATATTTATCTACTTTCAAACAATAAGTTGTTTGATAGGATTTATGAGTAGCAAGGATGGTTATGATAGTTGGAAACCATTATTGACTCATGCAAGAGGCAAAGATACTTGCAATATTTCCAAAGGAGAAAATATAAATCATTCAGTTTAAAATAAACTAATCATGTCTTATATGCCTTAACGGAGAGTTGGTTGGAATAGTTAAGGTAGTTAGTTAGGAGAGCATTTCCCCAATGGTAAAAAGGAGCTTTGACTTGGCTAACCTCAAGGGATGCAAAAGCATTAATTCTTCCATAAAGGGAGACCTGAGATTATCTTTTCAAGGCAATTCTTGCACTTTTTCTACTCTATACAAAAATCTTAAAGGTTCTACCTCACCAATAATATTGTATTGTAATAAAAAATCAGTCTTAGAGGTTGAAGCATGCATGTATATTTCACTATTCAAGAAAAAATCAATAGTTTTTAGAGTTTACTATTGTAAAGACACATTTCAACAATATTAATTAATGAACGTTATTCTATTTCCTCAAGTAAAAAATGTATGTTCCATTCCAACACCTATAGGTATGTACACTATATGCAAGTTGTAAGTTGTTTGATGGTCGGAAATAGTTATTTAGTTGTGAAAAAATCTCTTCCCATTCAAAAACTATAACTAAAACCTCCTTGCAAAACATTAATGTATTGATAAATGAAAACATTTTATTTGTCAGAAACTAAGTTGATAAATATTGATATGTTATGATTACAAAACAATAGTATAGCTCACAAAGTTATCAGGTGAATCACCCTATTAGATCTTAGTATTTGTTTCAAGTCTTCTATCCCTTTTCCAAGAGTAGCCAACCTTTTTTGAAGATTTATATCACCTACCAAAATGCATGCCCTATGAGACCATCCAATGCTTCACTAGGTTGCTGAGTTGAAATCTCGATAAGGGTAAAAATTATATGGCTTATTAGGAATTTCAAATTTATAGTTAATATAATTTATGGCTTTGGAAAACTTTAAATTTTGACTCAACCAAATGGAATTGAGCTATGCAATCAATCAAAATAACATTATAGTTTAGGTTTGAAAATACTTGACATTTTGTAGAGAGATAAAGAGAAGTATTCTATAGCCACCAAAGGTTAGAAATTCAAAATTCACATCAAAGTTTTCCAATAGATTTAAGTGAATTTGAAAATATTTTTTGAAACAAGATTCATATGGCCTTTTGGGTTCAAAAATAATACAAGCTTCAAACTTAATGAAATTGTAGATGTGATATTATGAGTGAGATACAATCAATCGCAGTGTGAACTATAAATTATAAGACTCGACCTGAAAAAAAAATTACAACTACATACTAAATGAAATAGTGTAGGCATAAGGAAACTACAAAAAATGGAAAAAGGTGCATTTGGGGGTAAATTCAACTTTCTATGTGAAGTGTACATCATTCATATATGACAAATATTGAAAGAGAAGATAATTTTATTGAAAAAATTTACAATTTTAGAACTAAATAAATATGTCAAATTTATTTCACTTAAAATATTGATGCCTGATTTTCTTCAGAAACCTTTCCAATCTGGTTGATGTTGAAAGAGAAACAGTTTCTATTGAGGAGCTTTAAAAAGAAGACCAAATGCCAATGATAGAGTGCAGATCATCAACCCCAGGATAGCAAGAAAGTGGAATTTCCTAAAAATATTCATGAGTCTCAAAGGCCATATAGATTTTATATTAGAGTTTTCACAAACTTGACCAGAGTTGGCACCTGTTATTGACACATACTTGTAAGTCAATCTATTTCGGGCTTCACCGGTTGAATAGCCTATGAAGAAGGCATATTGTGCAAGGCAATAAAAGACACCAAGAATGGAAGAGACAATAGGGGGTTGCAATTAAAAATTTGGCAAGGCAATTCACAATCAATAAAGATGCAATAGTGCAAATAATCTTACTTAAAAATGTCATGGTACCCAATTTACTAAAATAAGGCAAGGTCTTTATTTTTATTACTCACGATATTAATGGAACAACCTCTAGGAAACTAATTTATTAAAGGTTGAGCTTTAAACATACCCAATAAAGGAATAACAATGTTCCCCCCCAGTCATACTTGCGAAAAATAGAAAATCAAATTATGAATATAAAAAATAGAAATCAACAACTATTGTCATTGATCAAAGGAAAATGAAAGAAAACATATTTAGCAATTCTGAGAACCCCATTTAGTCCCAATCTCTAATTTTTCAAATAACTAAAATGAACAATGCTTTAATACAACACGTGTAAGCCCCTAACATGAGTAATTGGAAGAACATTGATATCATTTCTAGAGAATTCTGAGAATTCTAATATCCTTGTTGAACCATATAGTCAGTATTTGGTCAAAAGGCAATATGAATAAAAGACAAGATATGAGTAAAATAAACATGCAAATTAAGATGAAATAAATAAAAAATTCCTTGCAAATTACTTTGGAAAAATAGACACCAACCGTAACACAATTAATTTTTTTGGCTTCTTTATTCTCACTTTCAATTGCATACATAGTTGGATATGGAACATTATACACGCAAATAAGGGAAACTTTAGGACCTACCTATGTCAATTGAATATATGTCACCCAATTGCATGAATCGAACCCAAGTGAAATCCAATGGAATTTTACACAAAATCTCAACTTCATAACTTTCTAGAAAAATAATTGAAGATCTGGATATAAGAATTTTCCACTCTTACCATGACTATCAATTTTTTTTCAAGAGTGATACTTCTTCTTTACATAATATTGAGCATTTCATCAAATTTATTGATTGTTCTTCTTTACTAGCCTCATGAAATAAGGACCTCTTGATGTTGGTTGTTGGAAATGTAATGACAAATAGGTCACTAAGAGGGGGGGTGAATCAAGAACCACTTAAACTTTTCACACTTAGAATACTTTTTCTTTACTTCATTAGATTATCTAATCTACTGTCAGGCATGAACACAAAGTAATAAAGAAATCAGCACCATAACACTTTGACACAATATTTGGTAACCTGAAAACCCTCCAAGGAGAAGATAAAAGTGGGGTGGGGATGACACCCAAAAATGTTTCACTAATGCAATAATAAAGTTGGCCTGTTAGGGCTTATAATTGATCACTTCTGGTGATCCACTTTTTTAGGAGTATGAAGGACTATTAGGTCCACCTTGTGAAAGGATTTTACATCACAATGAAGTATGTACTCTTTTAACATATTTTACATGGATTGTTAGGTCCACCTTGTTAGATAATTTACCTGATTCAACTGTTAGGATGCAATCAACGAGATGATCTTTGTTTGCAACTGATTTTCTAAAATAGATCCTTTGGAGATCATAGCCACCTGATTGTGATATGAATTTTCTCTGCCCTTTATACTACTTGGTAGCATGCTTACTCAATCTACTCAATCTTAATTTTTTATTCCATATTCACTTGCTTCACTTTCTTATATCTCTCCTATTTATATTTCATACATATTCGCATGTTTCTCATCTTAGAAAAGTCAATTTTCCTTCATTATATATCCATCAAACAATATCTCTATTCCAAGTCAGCTCAAACAAGAGATATATTTACAATAATCAAATTATACCTTTAAGTTGGCCAAATGTTGATGCTCGAGCCACACTATGTACTTTGGTGTTATGTTGAAGCTCAGGCAATATAGTGAGCTCAGGTGGTACTCTGGCACTCAGGTAACTGAAACATGTTTGACTTGAATTGGATGCTCAGTTCATATTGAGAGCTAGATGAATATTGTGAGCTCAGTTCACACTTAGAACTTGGTTTATACTATGAACTTAGTTTACACTAGATATCCTCAATCTGCTCAGGCTACACTGAATCATGTTGACCAAAGGAAAGCTCAGTGGTAGTATTAACTGACCTTCTTGGATGACTTAAGTGTTTTGTCACTAATTGACAATATGTCTTTCCATAGGTTAATAATATCCCCCTTTGGCATTAGTGACAAAAACACTTATCATGTGTAGTTATGTTAGCAATCAAAGACTCTTAATCAAAATTTTCTGTCAAACTCCCCCTTTCCATATGCTTGGATCTACCTCTCAGTTTGAATTAAAAAGTTGTGGCTTGGTCACAATTGAATGAATTTTGGATTTTTCAAAAATTGTTTTGGCGCTTCTATATATTTAATTATATTCCATATATACATATACATATATGCTTCCTTGTTCCTCTATACGTTTTCCTCTACATTTTCCCTTATACATTCTCTCTACATTTTCCCCCTTGTTTTTGTTACAAAAACCATAAATATATCTTTACAAGGTTATACAAAAATGATTGAGGAAATTATGATATACTTTCAAAATTAAAGACATTGTTTTATCCCAATTTTCTTTCAATATGTTCAAAATATGCAGTTCAATTTCAAGTTCAATTGATAACTCCATCATGAGATCTGCAACTGAGAAATTTGTGTCATGAACTAGTGTCTTTGCATGTGCAAGATATTTCTAAATCACATCCATGTGAGGAAGTATAATACTTTGAATATCTGATATTGTTTCCCTAATCATGGCTTCCTCCTTTAGTAATTCAGCCTTTAAATTTGTCAAAAATTTGACTGTCACAAAATGATTAGAGTTGGAACTGGGGTCAAGTGCTAATTGAATAGCACTATTTTTCAAGTCTTTATCAATATTGGCTAGGTTATCCTTTATTTATTTGGTGAAAATTGAAGTATCACATAGTTTTATAAATAAAGAGACAACATTATTTAGAACTCCCTCTAATGTACCAATGAGAGTTTACAATTCCACTTGCTCAATGACAATCTTCGTTGCTACATTCTCCAAAAAATTATCTCAAATTTTCTTTCTACCCTTTGCAGAAGTTTTTCTTGACCATTTAAATATTTATTGAATCTATGTACAATATCAATTAATTTCTCAATGATAGGGGATTTATTATTTACCTCAACTTGCATTACATCTAAAAATGTGTCCTTGATGTCTTCAAGAACCTTTCCTTTGTCTCTTTTTCCCTTCGGTTTCCTCTATTGAGCCCTTTTCCTCCATAGAACTCTCAAGATCTCCATCTGTTTAGTAGACAGATTGGATTGATCCCAATTTGGAATCAAAATATCTGTATCAAGGTCAATTTCTTCCAAAACCTTTTCCTTCTCTTTTCCCTTGGCACTTGGAGAAATTATGATTTATTTTCCTTTTTCTTCATCCTTCTTCTCTTCTCCACTTGGTTGACTCTTGGCTTCTTCTTTTCTTCCTTTGTCAACCTTGTCCTCATCCTTTTTTTAGTTTTTTCTTGGTGATTCTTGGCCCAAAGGTAGTCAAAGTCTACTACTCGATTGCTACTTGGGTGGATGGAAGACTTTCTTTCTCCTCTTTACTCTACGTCTTCTCTGCACTTGATGAAGGAATGGCTTGGCTCAGAGAAGTGGGTTGAGAGGCTATTACTATAGCTATCATCATTTCTATATCTAATTCTTCTATATTTTTCACTTCTTGTTCTTATTATTCATCTTTATCTACCTTATTTTATTCCACAAATGGTATTCCACAGCTTTGTTGTGGACAAAACAACCTTTTCTATATTATTTTAAAAAAATTGAAATGATTTGAATCTAGGAGTTTGCATGTTTTCATGCTTGGTCATGGCCTCCTTGATTTCTTCTTTGGTGAAGTGTGGCATGAAACTCTTCAACATTTGTTCTTTGATGTCCCTTTCTATTTTCACAACATTAGTCCATCTTTGTGTCACTGCCTTAAGTAGAATTTCTAGATTTTGGCTTTTTAGCTCATTAGGATCATATTTCCATCTTTTCAACCAAAGCATCCTCTATCTATTGTTGCTCCTCCTTTCTTGTGGATTCATATTTGATATATTTGAATCCATCCATGTGACTTCCTTCCTTCAATCTCTTCAAATGTTGTGCCAAGGTTAGTGAGAGCTTCTTTAGTTGGATGATATGAGTGTTTTCTTCTTCTTCTTCTTCATCAACTTGGAACTTCAATTTCCTTCTTGACTTCCTTGTAGTCATGATCATAGTGGTAGCTACATTGTTAGGTGTAGCTTTCTTTGGTGCATACTTGATCACCTTCCCCTTCTTATTTGGAGGTTCTTCTTCTTCTTCTTCTTCTTTTTATTCTTCATCCTCTACTTTTCCCTCAGTGAGAATAAGAGGTCCATCCTTCTTGACAAATCTCTTTTAAATATTTCCATTCTTTTCTTTCCTTTTTTCAAAATTTGAGGAATCTCTATTCCTAGAGATATTTTGGTTTTAGCCTCCTCATAGGAGCCAAAATATGTATCCTTATGGTCAATAGCTTCATTCAGTATAGCCTCAATGATATCCTTAGTATCATCAATGTTCACTTCATACCCCAAAGGTTTTACCCATGCTATCTTAGGTATGACTACTTGAATGTGAGTGTTATCACAATTAACTAGGAAGAAAATATCTTGTTCATACTACTCAACCAGATGTTGAGGAATCCTGAACCTTTTTTGCATATTTTCATTGAAATTCTCAAAGTATGCATCCATAATGTCATCAAAATTTTCTCCTAAATCATTGATTTGGTATATAACTAGTCTATCCTTTCTCCAGGAAACATTTCCCTTTGAAGGAAAGAACTTTTACACATATAAAAATAAACATACTAGAAGAGAGCCAAACTTACACACATTCTTCCTCAATGCCTAAATGATTTCCATGTTCTTGCCTAGTTGGCTCAGTTGCAACTAGGCTAGGTTGAAAGATAAGTTTTTCTTCACAACCTTGTAGGCTAGATCAACTGCCTCATAGTGTACATTGTTAGGCATGCTCAAGTTGTAGATCTTATGTGCAATTACATGAATTTTAAATTTTATCTCCATGTCTGTGACATCATTCAATTTCATGCCCATTTCATCCCACTCTGCTAGGGTTTTCTTTGCAAGCTCGCCTCAAGCTAGGGTCTTAGTTGTTTAAGGTCTATCTAGCATTGGATAACCCGTAACTCGATGAATAATCTTCTTAGTGGTCTTGATAGGTCACTCGAGCCAGAAGGACATATTGTGAACCCTACTTAGAAAAAATTTAATCCACTTCACTTGAAAATTTTGTGGCATGTATAGTGCATGAGTCAAAACTTTGACTTCTAGACATCTATGTTCAGGTTTTAGCACTCCATTCTCACATAATGTATTGTATGCCTCATTCAATTCAAAAGAACCTAATTCTTAAATTATACAATGATAAATGACCTAATGTTGTTGATTAATAGTACCTTTAGGGGAATGATCAAGTAAGCTCCCATAGGGTCCTTCTGCTCAATAATCGTAGGATAAATCTTGAATGTTGGTGTTTTGCAAACCGCATTCTTCAGCAACACCTCAAAACCCTTCTTTGCCTTTGCGCTGGAGGTGGATGCCATTTTTTTCAGTGGATGAGGAAATTTTTTGATAGATAACCATCCTAAATGTACTATTGCAAATTCACTCCAACAACAATTCACTCAAGATCACTTTGGGTTTGAAAATTACTCTACTCAAACTGATCTTTGAATTCACGATGAGAAAATGATCTTTTCATTCTATCTTTTATAAAAAATTCAATTCTTAGGGCTTAATAAATGCTCAGTATATGGTACATGAGATAACTCAACAAGGTCTTCAAATTTAAGCTTGATATGAACTATTCATCATGAAGCTTTATTAGAAATTGTTTCTAACTTTGCTTCACTAAGAGATCATTGACAACTCAATTACAATTGAGTTTTAAATTAGTTCAAATGTAGTTCCCTTGCTTGACTTTGTGCATCTGAATATGCATGTTTGGACTATTCATTCTTGCATATCTGGAACTAATGTAGGATCTTCCTTGAATTCTCAATTCTAGCCATCTCCTTGACTACTTAGTTGGATGTAGATGCTTCACCCAACTCATTTTATTGGATGATAATAGCTTCATTTTCTTCTCTTATGTGTTCCTCTAATTTCCTTAACCATTTCTAATTCATTTGCAATTTGATCTCTTCAACCTTTATTTTTGCTTTGTTTTCTTCACCAGAATTTGTTGTAGCTTGACTCATACAATTTCTTGCCAAATTTCCTATCTTTTTGTATACATAACATCTCATATTAGTATGTCTTTTCCTAAAGTGATTTTTTACATAATTTACTCCAATGTGATGATATTCTCCACGTAGATGACATCTTCCCCATGTGCTATAATCCCAATCAATAAATGCTCTTTGTCTGGTTCCATTGTGCTGATTATTTGGATTCCATTTATTTGATCTCCACTCAGAAGATTTTTGACCATGTTTGTGACATGTGAAACATTTTCCTTCAAACTTTGATCTAGTTCAACATTCATTTTCCTTATGTTCATATTTGCTACAATTATAGCAATGAAGTTTGAACTTGTGTTGCATAATATTACTCTAGTAAATGTTTGATGTGTAACCTATTTTTCCACAATTTTTACATGTAGGCCTTTTGTTCTTTTGTACTCCTTGTTTTGATGATTCTCCTTAATCAGTATATCCTAAGCCAGTAGTGACTTTAGGTCTATTCAAAGTTTCCTCATACAAATGATTCACACTTTCTTGTGACCTTAACTTTCTTTTATTGAGTTCCTTTTCAGCTCTTGGTTCATTTTGGATTCTATCATTCTCTACTCTTAGATTGGTGATTTCATGATTTGTATCATCTAGCCAATTTTCCATATTTTCCTAATGTTGTGATAGCTTTTGGACTTTATTGGTCTTTTCTTCTAATCTTGTTACAAGTAATATTTTATCTTCATCTACCATTTCTTTGTCATTTACTACTTCATTCTTTTGTTCCATGACTTCACATAGTCTGACCAAGTGACTTTCATGTTCTCTTTTCAATTTTCTTACTTATTCTTGTAGATTAGCATTCCTTACTAGTAGATCTTCTATGGCTGCATCTGCTTCTTCTAAACATCTTTATCTGCTAAGATCTTATAATTTTTCTTCTAGGTATATTTTCATTCATCTATATAGCCAATTACTTTCTTCTCTTCAGAGAGTGAGTGAGTTTCTCCTTGAGTTTCTTAACTTGTTCCATAACTATATGTAGATCAAGTTTGTCATTGTCAATAGCTTTCTCTAACTTATACACTTCCATTTCCTCATATATTTACTCTGAAGTTGTTAAGCCTATTATAGAAGAATGTTTCTCTAGTACTGATAGTTGGAAATGTAATGACAAACATATGACTAAGAGGGTGGGGGGGTTGGTGAATCAGGAACCACTTAAAATTTTCACACTTAGAATACTTTTTCTTTACTTCATTAGATTATCTAATCTACTATCATGCATGAATATAAAGCAATAAAGAAAGCATCACCATAACACTTTGACACAATATTTGGTAACCCAGAAACCCTCCAAGGAGAAGGTAAAACTAGGGTGGGGATGAAATCCACAATGCTTCACTACTGCAAAAATAAAGTTGGCCTGTTGGGGCTTACAATTGATCACTTGTAGTGATCTACTCTATTAGGAGTACGAAGGATTGTTAGGTCCACCTTGTGAAAGGGTTTTACAATACAATGAAGTATGTACTATGTTAAGAGATCTTACAAAGGACTATTAGGTCCACCTTGTTATAGGATTTACCTGATGCAACTATTAGGATGAAATTAGTAGGATTATCCTTATTCGCAATTGATGTGCTAAAATAGATCCGTTGAAGATTGTAATCACCTGATTGTGATAGATATGACTCTACTCTATCCTTTATATTTCTCGATAGCCTACTTACTAAATTTCTCTATCTTCCTTTTGTATTCCATATTCACTTTCTTATATCTCTCTTATTTATATTCCATACATGTTCACATGTTTCTCATCTTAGACAAAACAATTTTCCTTCCTTATATATCCATCAAACAATATATCCATTCCAAGTCGACTCAACCAAGAGATATATTTATAATAATCAAATTATATCTTCAAGTCATCCAAATCTTGATGCTCAGGCCACACTATGCACTTTGGTGTTATACTAAAACTCGGGCAATACATTGAGCTTAGGTGATACTCTGACACTCCAGTAATACTGTATGCTCAAGTAATAGTCTAGAACTCAAGTGACACTAAAGCATGTCTAACTTGAACTAGATGCTTGGTTCATACTAAGAACTTGAAAAATATTGTGAGCTCTGTTCACACTGAGAACTTGGTTTACACTATGAACTCGATTTACATTCGATATCCTCAATCTACTCAAGCTACATTAAAACATCTCGATTGAAGGAAAGCTCAGTGGTAGTATTAACCAATCTTCCCAGATGACTTGAGTTTTTTGTCACTAAATGAAAATATGCCTTGCCATAGGGTCAATAGTTGGCATCCTCATTTGTAGGAAACTATTGTAGTTGTTGATCTCATATTGGTTTTGACAAGTGAGTGTCAACACACTTAAACCATTTACTTAGTTCATGTCAGACTAGTAATACATGTTGATCACAACATGTAAATATTAGACCATGCTGAGTTGCAATGAGTGTTGAGTCACTCATGTGTTGAGTCACTCAAGTGCCGAGTATCAGAGACTTCATATGCCAAGTAACACAGTTTGGACATATTTGTTTGTAATGGCACAAACAACTATGTAAACCATTTTTGAACCGACTTAAGGATAGATTTCAATCTTTTGGAGATAAGGATGAATCTATATGCAGATTCCCTATGCAATTGCATGTAACCAATCAAAAAATGGGAAGGTTTAAGTGGCAAAATAGATGAATCTCAGCTGTAGATTCATACCTAACGCTAAGCCACCAGAGACTTCTTAAGGAGGATGAAGCCCTAAATTTTTAATGATGATGAGAATAGTATACAAGGGGTGAATGATCAAATTGGAAGAGAAAACAAGATAGTTTACAAAGCATTCAAGGTGACTTAGCAGTAAGAGTGAATTAAAAAATTAGTTAAGTGAAGAACAGAAGATGGAGAAGGATACAACATTGATATATTAGATTGTGAAGGATCAATCAGAGATTGTATAGAGGTGATCTATTATTAGGCAAGCTAGTGCCAACCACAGGATCTATGC